>CAIGQQ010039592.1:1654543-1667198 GCA_903798035.1 Danio albolineatus | reverse complement strand
ACATACACATTAGGGCTGTGCAATTAATCGCAATAACAAAAAAAACACGATTTGAGCACATGCAATTTCTAAATCGCAAAGGCTCCAATATTATCTATGAGTTTATTTAGATTTTTGTTCACGTTCTTGTGCGCATGATTTTAATATATTAACCAATCAGAGCTGACGCAGCACACCGGGCAATTACAGCTAAGCTGAGCGGGAGAAAGATGTTAACCAATCAGAGCTCACTCTGCACATGACGAAGTTGAGCGGGAGAAGCGAATAGGTGGTTTTGATTTACGTTAGTTTTTATTTATTATGACTGGATTTGAGGTTAGTTTATCTTTATTTGTTCATGTTGTCTGTATTTAAGACAATTTATTACAGTTTTGCTTATTAAGCAGTGAGTAATACTGAGTACAGTATGTTTTTAACTAGAGTTGAGGTTTAAAAATTAATAAATTAAGAATTAAAGAATTAATTCTTAATTCTAAATTAAGAATTAATCTTAATTTATGTTGTCTGTTTTAAAGACAATTTTACTACAGTTTTATTTGTTAAACTTAATACTGTGTTATTTCATTGTGAAATGTTTTGTTCTGCTCTTCTTGTGCACTGAAGACATGTAGAATGTGTGTGTGTGTAGCGCATTTTTAAAAGCAAAAACAGTTGCCAAAATAACAAGTAAAATCGCAATATTCATTCCAAAAATCACAATAGGATTATTTTGTCCATATTGCACAGCCCTAATATATAGTCAGAATTATTAGCCCCCCTTTGAATAGTTTTTTCTTTTTTAATATTTCCCAAATGACGTTTAACGGCAAGGGAATTTTCACAGTATGTCTGATAATATTTTTCTTCTGGAGAAAGTCTTATTTGTTTTATTTTAGCTAGAATAAAAGCCGCTGTTAATTTTTTTAAGACCATTTTAAGGTCACTATTATTAGCCCCTTTAAGCTATTTTTTTTAATAGTCTACAGAACAAATCATCGTCAAACCAAACCAAAAAACTTGCCTAAGTACCTTAACCTGCCTAGTTAACCTAATTAACCTAGTTAAGCCTTTAATTGTCACTTTAAGCTGTATAGATGTGTCTTGAAAATATCTAGTAAAATATAATTTACGGTCATGGCAAAGATAAAATAAATCAGTGATTAGAAATGAGTTATTAAAACTATTATGATTATAAATGTGTAGAAAAAAATCTTCTCCGTTAAACAGAAACTGGGGGACAAAAAAAAAAAAAACAGGACGGATACTGTATATACACACACGCACATTTTCTTTTTAAATATTTCCCAAATGATGTGTAACAAAGCAATGAAATTTTCACAGTATGTCTGATAATAATATTAGGTAAGTCTTATTTGTTTTATTTCGACTAGAATAAAAGCAGTTCTTTAATGTTTTTAAAACCATTTTAAGGTAAATATTATTAGCCCCCTAAAGCAATTTTTTTATTGTCTACTGAACAAACCATCATTAATGATTTGCCTAATTACCCTAAGTTGCAAATTAACCTAGTTAAGCCTTTTATTGTCACTTTAAGTTGAATACTAGTGTCTTGTAAAATATCTAGTAAATATTATGTACTGTCATCATGGCAAAGATTATATAGGAATATATAAATATATATAAACACAATTTTTATGTTAAAAATGTTTGAATGTTATATTTTTAATGCTTAACAGTGTGAATGACTTATTTGTGCAGGCCATGGCTAATAAGTCATTCATTCCTTTAATCTGCAGTTTCTTTAGTTATCCCATCCCATACCATTAATAAGGTTCAAACTGGGATCATTTTGACACTTACCACTGTAGCGCTGGTGGTTCATGTATGAGTTGCGATGTCAGTTCGATGTACAGCACGCATCGCATTATCAAGATTATTACTCTTGTTCACATCTTGAAGTGAAAACTTAGATTGAGCTTGAGGCCGCGGGTAACCTGGTCAGATAAACTCACTGCACAGACAGCGTGACTCTCCTTCTCGGAACCGCAGATGGCCGTGGCGAGACCGCAGTATAAACTCTCAGTATAATTTCTCAACTTCAGCCATATTCCCACATAGGCGCGCGCGCGCTCAAACCGAAAGTGGGAGTCGCGTCTCTATAGCAACCTCTCGCGACACAACCTCTCCAATGCGGCGCCTCGCGATATTTGCAAACAAGTCATATAAATCATATTTATTATCTTTTGACAGTAAGGGAGGAACGCCGCAAAATGTAGCGGAGTAAGAGTATCGATTCTTCTCTAATAATTTACTTGAGTAAGAGTAAAAGTACACAATTTTTTATTTACTCAAAAAGTACACGTTACCCAATAATTTTACTTAAGTAATTGTAACAAAGTAAATGTAACTCGTTACTACCCACCTCTGATCGCCACAGCCACACGTCAGTACAATTGTAAAAGAAGACACTTCTATCCCAGTTTGTGGACATTAAATCACATTTATTTTGTGCATTACCCTGCTGAAAAGACCAGCATAGACCAGCATTGCTGGTCACCAGCAAGACCAGCATATGTTGTGTTTTGGTGCTGGTATGCTGGTGACCAGCAAGGGATGCTGGTATGCTGGTGACCAGCAAGGGATGCTGGTGCTGGTATGCTGGTGACCAGCAAGGGATGCTGGTGCTGGTATGCTGGTGACCAGCATGGGATGCTGGTTTTATCCCTGCTAAAAAAAAAAAAGGCTAAAACCAGTCTAAGCTGGTCAGGCTGGTTTTAGCTGGTCATCCAAGCTGGTTTTAGCTGGTTTTCCAGGCTGGTCATAGCTGGTTTTTAGAGGGGTTTTGGCCACTTTTTAGCTGGTCAAGCTGGTCTTAGCTGGTCAGGCTGGCTGGTCTTAGCTGGTGTTAGCTGGTCAGGCTGGCTGGTTTTAGCTGGTCAAGCTGGTCTTAGCTGGTCAAGCTGGTCTTAGCTGGTTTTGGCTGGTCTTAGCTGGTCATAGCTTCTGCCCCAAATTTTCTTTTCAGTGGGTGAAAAACATGTAAATAAATCTTCAGGACCACAAGCAACCATTCAAACAATTTTTTTATTTGATCTCACAGCCTAAATTATTTACAAAAACACTATATTAATTAACATGCTATTAACAATTTCAATGTGAACAATTTCCTATTACACATTTTAATTTTTCTTTTCTTTTTTAATTATATTTTTTGGGATATATAATACCCCGTCTGGTTTTCCCTCTTTTCTCACTCTCTTCTTTCGGGTTCCTTTTGTTTCAGTCAGTCCCTGAAACAGACTTTAAAAAGAAGAAAATTAGATTATTTATGGATTTACAACTGTAGGCATTCAATTGTTTGCCAAAATAATTGGCAAACTAGTATTTTCACCAGCCAAAATGGTTAAGTTAGTTATTTCTATCTTTTGCTATCGTGTTTCAGTAGGTAATAACAACTTTCATTTCCAAACATTGATTTTGCTAATTTAATTTGCTATTAATTGTAATAACCCAGTGAGATTTTTGGAAACAAATTTCGCACGGAGTGTTTGAGCAGTCAGTGCTCCGTACAGAGATCTGATCTTAAGTAATAAACTTACACTTTTAAGTTCACTGAAATGAATCTAGTAGATTTTCTCAATTAGAAACAGATCAGACAACAAAATACATTACACATTTTTAAAAGGATTTAACTCTCAATTTAGCAAATACACACAATGTACTTACAATATAATTGTCTTTACAAAGTAATTTTCTTATAAACAATTTCTCAATTTTTACAAAGTAAAAGTAATCTAAACAAATATATAAAAATAACTAAACACTAACACAGGCTCTTGGAAAAAAATGACACCAGAACTTGGAGAATGATCAAATCTGATCTCAACATCTTTATTTCAATGCATTTTAAGGTGAGCGTACTCTTGCACTAAATACTTGCTAAAATGTTCATTAACAATTTCTGCCTTGCGATGCCTTTCTCAATTACAAGTGTCGCATTGCTAGAGTCACACAGAAAGGGGTCTGTTACATTCCACCACTGTGATGATTCCAGGAGTCTTCCCCTTTCTCAGCTCTTCTTCACAATCTGTGTGCTGTATGAAAAAATGATAAACAGCTAAATATTTTACACACAAAACACTAAAGATATGTAAAACACAACTTTAAGTAGACTAAATCTTATTTACCTAAAAATCATTACTTGCGTGGTGGTAGTGCTTCAGCTTTTAGTGTCATATGACAATTTGTTGATTGGTTGTAGTGAAATGTAGTGTAACTTGCAGTCAAATTCCCCACACTGCTTGAAGTAATTATATGAAGGAAAGAACAATAAAGTCAAATCAAAACCTCTTTAATAGTGTACATAATCAAGATCTTTGAAATATAAATTTACTAATTGTTTTTTTCTGAAATTATTTGTCTACTGTTTGCATAGGACAGGACATATTAGGTAAAACCTTACCTGTTGCAAGTCAGTCTTTTTTCTGGAAATGTGCTATAACATTTAGAATGACAAAATTGTATGTAGGTGAATTGTTGTAAATAATTTTCTTAAACATTTGCTTACTGTTTGCATATGATGAGATATATTTGGTAAAATCTCACCTGTTGCAAGTCAGTCTTTCTCTGGGAATGTGCTGCAACATTTTTGAATGACAACATTTCATTTAGGTGAATTTTTATAAATATTTGGTCATAAATATTTGTCTACTGTACATTTAGAAATAAAAAAAAAACTGGTAAAATCTCACCTTTATGTCAGTCTGTCCTCTGGGAACATACTACAACCTATAGAATGAAAAAAAGTAAATTTAAATCAATGTTTAATACTGTTAAATTACTCTCAAATATTGTATACTGTATTTAAATGGGAGATTGTAAAACCTATAAAAAGTACCTTTAAGTAAAAGTAGAAAAGTACTTTTCGTTATAAATATATCTTACCTAATCATTATAAATGTGGCCAAACCCCTCATGTATAAGAAAAAGTCTAATCTGCTCTAGAAACATTATACTGCCATTTTACTTGTTATAACACAAATTTGAAAGAGCATTACTTACCAAATGTGATGATTGAAAAATCTGGTGAAAAATATCCAATGTGTCTGACTTCTGGTTTTTAATTGGCAGTTGGCAAACTGACATAATTGTGCATATTCTGTTACCTGCTGCATTGGAAGTATGGTGCACAACTTAAAGGATGCAGAGTTTTCCAGAAGAAAAAATATTATCAGACATACTGTAAAAGTTTCCTTTAGGACATCAAAAAACATCATTTAGGAAATATTAAAAAATAATAAAAAATAAAAAAAATAAAAGGAGGGCTAATAATTTATTAGTTAGGCAATATTGAGGTCACATCAGTCAAACCTTTATCAAAATGTTGTCACAAATGGACTTGATGTGGTTGTTTTAAATGTGTGTAAAACAAGAAAAAAAAGAGAAAAGAAATCACTTCTTATGCTGTTTGGGGTCAAACTGACTACATTAAAAAATGAATGAGAAAAGTAAAAAAAATAAATAAAAAAATAAAAAAATAAATTATTTATATTATTGTTTTTATAATTGGGATTAATTTGTTCAAAACAATTTATAAACCCATTATATATTTGGAAAGTTTTACATTTCTGCAAAGGCCTGGGTCTAGAGCACAAATAAAAATTGGAAACAAACTTTTTGAATATTACAATTTTCTAAATATTTTCTTTTGCATGTCACACAACAGGAGTAAATAATTATAAATCTTCTTTTAAGAAATAAGTAATAAGTTTAGTTTGCAGCATGACACTTTAAATTCAACTAAAAGCAAACGCTGAGAATGTGTGAAAGTCAGTTAAACATATACGAAAAAAGATGCAGTAACCTGTACCTGTGTTGCTATTCAGTAATGAAGATCGACTGTTGTGCTGTTGACACAACTGTGATGTCGTCATTGTCCTGAAGTTCCAATGTCCCTTGGAGTTTGGCTCATAGCTGCCCACACATCTGCCTGGTAGCATCCAGGAATATTGAAGACATTGATCAGCTGGTCCAACTGTGCAGGATTGAGATGAGAGTTAAACTGCAATCTGGCATCCAATACTGCAAAGAAAGAGAAACCCACGTTGGGTTTACAATTAACACAATATTTAAGACTAATAAGATTTTTATCAATTTGATTTTTAAAAGATTTTTATTAATTAAGTAAAGGCCTGTTCAAAAAATGTTAATATATGCAAATTGTTATCTTATTTTATTCAACTTATCCAGCACATGTTATACACAGTGGATCCCCTTCCAGCCACAACCCAACACTGGGAAACCCACATATACTTTTGCATTCCCAAACATACACTACTGCCTATTTAGCTTATTATCCCCTATAGCGCATGTGTTTGGACTGTGGGGGAAACCGGAGCACTCGGAGGAAACCCACACCAACATGGGAAAAACATGCAAACTCCACACAGAAACACCAACTGACCCAGCCAGGACTTGAACCAGGGATCTTCTTGCTGTCTTGCTTCCCACAGCACCACCGGTAGTAACGTTCCTTAAAGTTACACAGAGAACACATTTGCTTTAAAATGACTACTGTAGCAAGATTATTTTAAGAAATGTATATTTATATTCAGCAAGGATGCATTAAACCGATCAGAAGTAAACGAGTGTACATTTCTGTTTTCAAATACTGTTAAAACAAATAAAACAAAATGAAAATGCCATACTTGATCAGCAACAAATCTGCATATTAAAGAGTTCTGAAGAATCATGTGATGTTTTATAAATACTTATGTTTCAATGTCAAAACTTTCCTGAAGTAACTGCATAAAAGACATGTAACAAATAGATAATACTACAGACATGCTATGGAAATGCATATGAATTCATTCTCGGATTACCTGTGTTTCCTGCATCGCTGTGATCAGCTCCCTTCAGAAATTAGAGATCTTGTATCTTCTTTTCCATGGCAGGGGTTATTATGTCACTGCTAAAATCACAGGGCACTTTTTAGTCAATATTTGTTTAACGTTACCATGATCAATAAATGTTTGAGCTAACATTTTAATTCATGCTCCTGACAATACAATTCATATGTGTAGGCAATTTAAGTAGACTGTTGTTTATAAAACTTTAATAAATCCACTCATGTACACATAAAGAAGAACTAAAAGCCAAAACTTTAACAACAAGAGCTCAGTTTAAGAAGTTAATGTAACATTATGCTAATGGTAGCCTTATCAGTGCTAAGATGCTAACGAACATTTTCGAAGACTAATCATCTCTATAACATAAATAGTGAACAGAAACATGTCAATTACCAACAATAAAGGTGTTAGGAACCGCTGTATGTAATATTTACTTTGTTTTAGGGGCTAAACTTACCTGAAAACAGTTAAAACAGCAGCGTTTTGTTGTCTTTCACGTGGAGTGTTGCTGCATCGTTTCCATAGCAACTCACTCTCCGCTCCAGCATTTGAATGAGACGCGCGCGTGCACATCAAAGCCACGCATAATTTACATAAGTAAACATTATGACTTTATAAATAATTAAATAATAACTTTATAATGAACCTTGAATTTAATTTTTAATATATAAATACAAACCTATTATCTTTAAAACTAGCTTGCAGTATTTTTACTGCCTGCTATTTTGTTTTATTAGGCTAATTACATTGAATCGTCACACACTATTTGTGGCTCAGATTCACTGTAAAAATAAATCAACAATAAATCTAAATGTATTTATAAAATAAAAATTTCACTGTGTAAAAATAAGTGCAGAACAGATTTCAGTTTTATCTTACATGGGAAAAAATATATGTTTTATAAAAAGCCAAAATAAAATAAGCAAATTTTTGTGATGTACAACAGAAAGTGCCAGGCTGGGAGACCAGCTAATACCAGCCATGTCACACTGAGAGACCAGCTTGACCAGCTGAGCCAGGCTGGGAGACCAGCTAAAACCAGCTTGACCAGGCTGGGAGACCAGCTAAAACCAGCCTGGTCAGCTTGACCAGCCTGGTCAGACTGACAGACCAGCTTGACCAGCCTGACCAGGCTGGGAGACCAGCTAAAACCAGCCTGGCCAGGTTGGGAGACCAGCTAAAACCAGCTACTTCCAGCTAAAAACAGCTAAGACCAGCCAACCAGCTTAGGCTGGTTTTAGCTGTTTTTTTTTAGCAGTGATGCTGTTTTTTTTAAACAATTGTAAAATATTTGTGGGAAAAATTAGGTGGTGGTACTGTATGCTTTATTGCAGGCCAAAGATTTACAATATATTAGTATACTTCTCTCAAAGGACTGCTTGACAATGTTAGCCTAATTTCAGTTTCAGTGTTTTTTTATTTCAGTAATTTAAACATAGAAACAAACAAATTAATGGGTTTTAACAAGACCATGCTGGTTGACCAGCATGACCAGCAATACCAAACTGGTCTACCAGCATCACCAGCAATACCAAGCTGGTAGACCAGCATCACCAGCAAGCCGAAGCTGGTCTACCAGCATGACCAGCGAGCCGAAGTTGGTCTACCAGCATGACCAGCAAGACCAAGCTGGTCTACCAGCATCACCAGCTGTACCAAGTTGGTAGACCAGCATCACCAGCAAACTGAAGCTGGTCTACCAGCAAAACCAAGCTGGTCTACCAGCATCACCAGCAAGACCATGCTGGCAGACCAGCTAAACCAGCACTGACCAGCATAGACCAGCATGGAAATCATGCTGGTCTATGCTGTTTTTTTCAGCAGGGTGGCAACCAAACTCGTAGGTGCATTGCCGCCACCGACTGGAATGGAGTGAAACTGGATGAATTACGACTGAAGCATAGCAATAAAGGAAAAGGGGGGAGGAAGAAAGAGAAAAAAAGCATACACACGGATATATGGCAGGATATTCTTCAGTTAATAATATCTATATTCTTTTATCTAACTTGGTTTCTTTAACAAATTTATTTCATTATATACCTCAGATGTTTCCTCTAATAACCCTGATAATGTGAAATCATGTTTCCCCCTTTTCATTGAATGAATGAGATCACATCGTTCTTTATTATATTTACTGCAGTAAAGTAATACATGTTCTATTGTTTCTTGTTGATTACAGTGTATACATTGTCCAGTTGGGTGTTTCCCTATTTTATGTAAAGTGTGGTTTAGTCCCGTGTGTCCTATTCTCATCCGAGTTATAATACTTCCTTCCCTACGATTTCTGTTCTCCCTTCTCCCAGCACCTACTTGTTTATATATATTATAAAAATGTCTGCCAGGGCGCCACGGTGGCCTAGTGAGTAGCACGTTCGCCTCACAGCAAGAAGGTCGCTGGTTCGAGCCCCGGCTGGGTCAATTGGCATTTCTGTGTGGAGTTTGCATGTTCTCCCCGTGGTTGCGTGGGTTTCCTCCGGGTGCTCCGGTTTCCCCCACAAGTATAGTGTATGAGTGTGAATGTGTGTGTGTGGATGTTTCCCAGGGATGGGTTGTGGCTGGAAGGGCACCCGCTGCGTAAAAATATGCTGGATAAGTTGGCGGTTGATTCCACTGTGGCAACCCCGGATTAATAAAGGGACTAAGCCGACAAGAAAATGAATGAATGAGATGTCTGCCTGTTTCAGTGTTATCCCAGTATACCTGCCATACTGATTGTGCATACTTTCTTATTATACATTTTGCTTCTGTTTTGCTTAATGGACTTCTAGATCGATTTCATTAATTCTGAGAGCTTGTTTTGCCAGAATGTCTGCCTTCTCATTCCCTTCCACACCTACATGAGCCGGAACCCAGATGAAGTGTACAGATTTACCCATAATTTTAATATAATATGTCAAACTGAGTACGTTATTAAGAATATCCATCCTAAATGATGACCTTCCAGATTTAATGCTTTCAAGCGATGACAAAGTGTCTGATGCAATTACTGCACTATTCACCTCGTTCTCCTTAATCCATTGTAGGCCAATTGATATTGCCAGTAATTCTGTTGTGTATACTGATATGTTATTAGCTATTCTTTTATTAATGTGCGTATCATTGCTTTGGATATTTACTGCTGCGCCTGTATGACCTGTTTGAGGATCCTTGAATCCATCTGTAAATAAAACTATTGATTCTTTGTAGTGTTTCTCCAAATAATTCTGCACTATATGTTTTGTTGGAATATTACTATTGTTGTATTTTAATTCCTGTTGTATGCTTAGGTCAACATTTGGTGATGGCACAAACCATGGTGGTATATATGGAATAGGGACTGATTTACAGTATTGTAATTGGTCTAATCCTATAACTCTGGCTTTAGCCTCAGCCATCCATCCGAAACGAATGAAATTGGTTTCCTCATGCTCCCAACATTCTAATAACGTACTCTTTGCCGGATGTAATTCTGTATTCTGTAATTTTGTCCCTGAATACTAACCCAATAAGTCGTCATTAATTTCATTCTTCTAATGCTTAAGGGCATTTCCCCCATTTCGACCTGCACAGATGACACTGGTGATGTTCTAAATGATCCACTGCAGATTCTGAGGGCCTGAGCCTGCAACACATCTAATTTCTTGAGGTTTGATTCTGCTGCCAACATGTAAGCTATACATCCATAATCAAGGACAGACCTCATGAGGGCCCAGTATATATTTTGCAACGATGACCAACTCGCTCCCCACTCTTGTCCTGACAGGCAACGAAGAACATTAATAACCTTTTTACCTTTATCTATGATTTTATTCAGATGATCCTTCCATGTCAGCTTTTCATCGAACCAAACCCCAAGAAATCGAACAGTTTTTACTTGTTCTAGTGGTTGCCCATACAGTTTTAAAGAGAGTGATGTGGTTTTTTTTGCCATCTTGAGAAACAAATGACCTGAGTTTTTGCAACAGATAATTTGAACCCCCATTTATTTGCCCATTTTTCCACCTCGAATATTGCGTTCTGTACTTTGTTTTGCACAAATGACATATTCCGGCCTCTGATCCATAATGCCCCATCATCTGCATATAACGATTTTCCTATATTTTGTTTAACCTGGGAGAAAATGTCATTTATCATTATATTGAACAATAATGGGCTGCACACACTACCTTGAGGAGTTCCGTTCTCCACTGTGTATTAATTTGTGTAATCCTTTCCTACCCTAACTTGTATCTTTCTTCCAAAACAGAAATCCATGACCCAGTTATATGTTTTACCAGAAATTCCTAAAGTTTTTAATTTAATCAGCAGTCCCTCCTTCCAGAGCATATCGTATGCCTTTTCTATATAAAAAAGACGGCAATGATGACTTCTTTATTAGTCTGTGCTTTCCTAATATTTGATTCCAAACACAATACTGAGTCCATTGTATTTCTGCCCCTACGAAACCCACTCTGATATGGAGAAAAAAGGTTTTTGTTTTCTAGAAAATAAGTAATTCTGTCCGTTATCATTCTTTCCATAATTTTGGAAATGAAATGGGTCTATAACTAGATGGATCTGATGGATTTTTCCCTGGTTTAATTATAAGTACTACTATTGATTGTTTCCATACTAAAGGTAGTTGACCGGTGTCCCAAATTTGATTAAATAGGTTCAATATTGCCTGTGTGTGGCTCAGAGAAAGCTGATTGACTGTCTGTAAGCGCTCAGCGAAAGCTGATTGGCTGCCTGGAACTCCTCGGCGAAAGCTGATTGGCTGCCTGTTTCTCAATCAGTCTCTTGACAACAGAGGGGAAAGTTTGTGGACAGAAGATCAATTTATCTTCTTTTTCAGTCTCTTCAGAGAAATATAACATTGTTTCTGTGTAATCCCTGATTGTATAACACCTTCAGTCTAGCCTGGACCTAAAGTTCTTTACATTATTTTATATTTGACTGCACAAATCTTCTCAGTACATGTCAAACAAAGACATTCGCTCAATTACTAATAGATCTCAGATTTCTTTACCTGTTAGCGTGAGTTTTTGTAATAATATATTTAAATAATATATTTAAGTGACAGAATGGTTCGAGTTTCACATAAATTCCTCTTATATAATAAAGTTGGTGAAGTCTCTACTCATAACTGCTCTCCACTAAATCACAAACGTGCTCAATCTAATAATATTATTTCCCCAAATGCTCTTTTTCAGTCTGAAGAAATATAAAGTCATTTGCTTTGGGAGTGTACTTAATATGAAGTGTTTTGCGTTGACTTTTCCAGTTCTCCTAAAAATGCTTTTATCCAAACATTTGTTTCCTCTAAAGTTTTATTTTTAGTTACTCTTTGAAACGAGAGTCTTCTTACTATAAATGTATTAATTTATAGCGTTTTCTTGCTACATTCTAAATTTCCTATGGAAAAACAATCCTCGCTATTTAAATAAAAGTATTTTATGTAATATATATAATCAAGGAAGTATGAATGTGCTTGATTTTGATGCTTCCAATACAATTTTGAAGTTGAATTGGATTAAACATTATATTAAACATAAACATGAAATATGGTATTTAATCCCAAACCTTATCTTTAAAAAAGTCGGTGGTATCGAGTTTCTTTTACAGTGTGACTTTGAGATTAATAAACTCCTCATTCAGTTGTCTAATTTTCACAGTCAGGCTCTTTTATATTGGATTTTTCTATACAAACACAATTTTTCTCCCCATAGACAAATAAAATGGAATAATAAAACTTTCAGATATAAGAACAAATCATTTTGTTATAATAACTGGGTTAATAAAGAGATTATAGTAGAGTAATTGATGCAATACCAGCCGGCCTGGCGAGG
>CAIGQQ010039592.1:1623295-1634543 GCA_903798035.1 Danio albolineatus | reverse complement strand
AAAGTCAGTTAAACATATACGAAAAAAGATGCAGTAACCTGTACCTGTGTTGCTATTCAGTAATGAAGATCGACTGTTGTGCTGTTGACACAACTGTGATGTCCAGTCATTGTCCTGAAGTTCCAATGTCCCTTGGAGTTTGGCTCATAGCTGCCCACACATCTGCCTGGTAGCATCCAGGAATATTGAAGACATTGATCAGCTGGTCCAACTGTGCAGGATTGAGATGAGAGTTAAACTGCAATCTGGCATCCAATACTGCAAAGAAAGAGAAACCCACATTGGGTTTACAATTAACACAATATTTAAGACTAATAAGATTTTTATCAATTTGATTTTTAAAAGATTTTTATTAATTAAGTAAAGGCCTGTTCAAAAAATGTTAATATATGCAAATTGTTATCTTATTTTATTCAACTTATCCAGCATATGTTTTACACAGTGGATCCCCTTCCAGCCACAACCCAACACTGGGAAACCCACATATACTTTTGCATTCCCAAACATACACTACTGCCTATTTAGCTTATTTAATTCCCCTATAGCGCATGTGTTTGGACTGTGGGGGAAACCGGAGCACTCGGAGGAAACCCACACCAACATGGGAAAAACATGCAAACTCACACAGAAACACCAACTGACCCAGCCAGGACTTGAACCAGGGATCTTCTTGCTGTCTTGCTTCCCACAGCACCACCGGTAGTAACGTTCCTTAAAGTTACACAGAGAACACATTTGCTTTAAAATGACTACTGTAGCAAGATTATTTTAAGAAATGTATATTTATATTCAGCAAGGATGCATTAAACCGATCAGAAGTAAACGAGTGTACATTTCTGTTTTCAAATACTGTTAAAACAAATAAAACAAAATGAAAATGCCATACTTGATTAGCAACAAATCTGCATATTAAAGAGTTCTGAAGAATCATGTTATGTTTTATAAACACTCACTTATGTTTCAATGTCAAAACTTTCCTGAAGTAACTGCATAAAAGACATGTAACAAATGGATAACACTACAGACATGCTATGGAAATGCATATGAATTCATTCTCGGATTACCTGTGTTTCCTGCATCGCTGTGATCAGCTCCCTTCAGAAATTAGAGATCTTGTATCTTCTTTTCCATGGCAGGGGTTATTATGTCACTGCTAAAATCACAGGGCACTTTTTAGTCAATATTTGTTTAACGTTACCATGATCAAAAAATGTTTGAGCTAACATTTTAATTCATGCTCCTGACAATACAATTCATATGTGTAGGCAATTTAAGTAGACTGTTGTTTATAAAACTTTGATAAATCCACTCATGTACACATAAAGAAGAACTAAAAGCCAAAACTTTAACAACAAGAGCTCAGTTTAAGAAGTTAATGTAACATTATGCTAATGGTAGCCTTACCAGTGCTAAGATGCTAACGAACTTTTTCGAAGACTAATCATCTCTATAACATAAATAGTGAACAGAAACATGTCAATTACCAACAATAAAGGTGTTAGGAACCGCTGTATGTAATATTTGCTTCGTTTTAGGGGCTAAACTTACCTGAAAACAGTTAAAACAGCAGCGTTTTGTTGTCTTTCATGTGGAGTGTTGCTGCATCGTTTCCATAGCAACTCACTCTCCGCTCCAGCATTTGAATGAGACGCGCGCGTGCACATCAAAGCCACGCATAATTTACATAAGTAAACATTATGACTTCATAAATAATTAAATAATAACTTTATAATGAACCTTGAATTTAATTTTTAATATATAAATACAAACCTATTATCTTAAAAACTAGCTTGCAGTATTTTTACTGCCTGCTATTTTGTTTTATTAGGCTAATTACATTGAATTACATTGAATCGTCACACACATTTGTGGCTCAGATTCACTGTAAAAATAAATAAACAATAAATCTAAATGTATTTATAAAATAAAAATTTCACTGTGTAAAAATAAGTGCAGAACAGATTTCAGTTTTATCTTACATGGGAAAAAATATGTTTTATAAAAAGCCAAAATAAAATAAGCAAATTTTTGTGATGTACAACAGAAAGTGCCAGGCTGGGAGACCAGCTAATACCAGCCATGTCACACTGAGAGACCAGCTTGACCAGCTGAGTCAGGCTGGGAGACCAGCTAAAACCAGCTTGACCAGGCTGGGAGACCAGCTAAAACCAGCCTGGTCAGCTTGACCAGCCTGGTCAGACTGACAGACCAGCTTGACCAGCCTGACCAGGCTGGGAGACCAGCTAAAACCAGCCTGGCCAGGTTGGGAGACCAGCTAAAACCAGCTACTTCCAGCTAAAAACAGCTAGGACCAGCCAACCAGCTTAGGCTGGTTTTAGCTGTTTTTTTCAGCAGTGATGCTGGTTTTTTAAACAACTGTAAAATATTTGTGGGAAAAATTAGGTGGTGGTACTGTATGCTTTATTGCAGGCCCAAGATTTACAATATATTAGTATACTTCTCTCAAAGTACTGCTTGACAATGTTAGCCTAATTTCAGTTTCAGTGTTTTTTAATTTCAGTAATTTAAACATAGAAACAAAAAATTTATGGGTTTTAACAAGACCATGCTGGTTGACCAGCATGACCAGCAATACCAAACTGGTCTACCAGCATCACCAGCAATACCAAGCTGGTAGACCAGCATCACCAGCAAGCCGAAGCTGGTCTACCAGCATTACCAGCAAGCCGAAGTTGGTCTACCAGCATGACCATCAAGACCAAGCTGGTCTACCAGCATCACCAGCTGTACCAAGTTGGTAGACCAGCATCACCAGCAAACTGAAGCTGGTCTACCAGCAAAACCAAGCTGGTCTACCAGCATCACCAGCAAGACCAAGCTGGCAGACCAGCTAAACCAGCACTGACCAGCATAGACCAGCATGGAAATCATGCTGGTCTATGCTGTTTTTTTCAGCAGGGTACCATAACGGATGTCCATACAGCAGTGGATAATAACGTATATCCTGTCACATTTGCGTCCAAAAACAGTGCAAAGTTAAATGTGTGAACTTTGTAACGACGTTGCACATACACACAACACATACATCAAATAATATTTGGGAAAGTTCTTACTGTAGAATTTCTCACAAACGCTACGTGAGATCTGCCTCCTTCATGTCTGTCACTGTGCTGTTGAGGCACACTCTGACAGGCATGTGGGAATGGTGGGCGGGGAGAACTAGCATTAAAGGCACAGGCAACAAAAACAGCTACATTGTGTTCATAGCAGAAAATCCAGTAATCCTATGGGTTTAATAAATAATCTGATGGGTGTTTTGAGTTTGAGAGACACATTCTGGAGACACAAAAGATCTTAAATCTTGAAAAAGGGGTAAAACGGGTGCCCTTTAAATCAACTTCCCTATTCTGATGTTCAGTTTAAATTGTAGCAGATCGTCTTGACCATCTTGACCATCTGATTAGAAATTTGCGTTAATGAGCAGTTGGACAGGTGTACCTAATAAAGTAGTTGGTGAGTCTGTGTATGTATATACATGTGTACAAGCACACAGATAAATCATTTACAAACAAAATTACCATATTCCATAAAAATAATAATAAAAACTAAAGACAAATAAACACTCAAGTATTTTATGAAAATAATAATACAAAGAGATAAATCATTTCTAATAAACATAATAAACTCTATGGTATTTTGCATAAAGTATTAACCTTAGTCTTCAATGCGGAAGCTTGGTTTTGCGATTATTGGTTTCAGTCGCCTATAAAAGAAATGACTAGGAATAATAAACCGCAGAAAACAATCAAACTACTTGCTCAACAAACAAGTATGTTCATGACTTTACAGACAAAGCAGAATAATATAGTAAGAAAACATCAGTTTGCAACATCATCCAGCAGAACGAGCTGTTTTAACCTCTAAAAATGAATGGAAGTGAATGGGACCAGAAGTCTCAAGCCAAAATGATTCAAATAGCTGCGCTCGCTCATGCGCGGAGAATAAGGTCAATATAAATATATGATTTCACATTACCTTTAATCAAGATTTAAGCCTAAACCAGATCAGATAAGATCATACAAATGAGAAAATAAATACATTTTTTGAAATGCATCAGTGTGAAATGGCTTTATTAATTGCAGTGTCCTGCCAACACTGTCTCTATATGATTTTCTTTGGCATGTCTGAAAGAAGCTTGTAAAGAGAAATGCCACCCACCACCATGTCACGGTGGTCCTGCTGCGCACGGGAGATGCAGAGCTTTCGGTCAGCAGTATTGTGTGGATGTCAGTGTCTGACCCTCATCAGAGCCTGTTACTGTGTTCTGATTAAACTGGATAACCTCTATCAGCTTTTATGGTCCTGTTACAATGAAGTGCCGGAGGAGGTCAGAAGTCGCTGTGTGTTGGATCTTCATCACACTCTCAAAGCTGTGATTACAGACTCTAAGAGGCCGTCTGGAAAAACCATATACTCACTAGCTGACTAGAAACACAACTGACTCTTAATGCTGAACCCTGTGAAGATGAAATGAGGATATGCCTTTGCTGGACACATGAATTGAAGGAATAGTAAGACAGCAGCCAAACTGAGTTACTAAAGTAGGATTCTACACACACATTTACAAAAGCATCTAATCAAACAACACTGACAGCAAGTTAATAATTGCTCTTTTACTTACTTACTTACTTACTTACTTAATATGAAGTTTTTATATTTTGTTCTGTTCCGAATGACTGGAACATGGCATAGTGTTAAGCAGCATAAAATCACAAAAAGACAAAAAAATGGCAAAAGTATTCACTCTAAAAAAAAGGCTAGGTTGGTTTAACTCACACTGGGTTAAAATCCACAGCAGTTGGGTTGTAAAATGTAATAAAAATTTAAGCTAAGAAATGAACCCAACGTTTGTATATATTTGACAGGGTTAAAACAACCCAGCATTGTTTAAAGCGGAGTTTAAACAGAGTTTTATCTCCAGGTCTGGTGGAAACACTTTTAGCTTAGCTTAGGGCGTACTCACACTATGCTATCTGAACCGTGCTCAGGCCCGTTTCCCGGATAACTTTAGAAATGTGAGTGCGCTGAACCAGGCTCAGGCACGGTACAGGTGGTTGGCCCGGTTGGAAGAGGTGTGCCTGAGCGCGGTTCACTTGGGCTTTGGCGTGGTACGCTTGTAGTGTGAGTGCAAAGCGCGCCTAAACCCGAAACAGAAGAGGAGACGTGACTTTTGGGGACTGTTTCATATGGATTTATTAATCATTCTTACTGTTTATTGAACGCAAACTGTCATAGATTATTAAAGACGCAAACCCCTCACTGCATGACAGCTGCACCTTTAGTAAACCTTCTAATACCTGCTGCACGAGGACTTTATGATTGTTTATGAGCGTCAGCAGTGGCTGATCTGTTCGGCCTAATATCTGACTGTGTGTCGCTGCATATCAAACGACTAAAACGATATATTGATATAAAGAAATCTCCACTGAAATCTCCGAGATCGCTTCTCTTACACTGAACAGCGCATCATCGATGACGTAAGCGTGCTCAGGCTCGAATACAATATGACTGCAGGCTGTCGGGGTAGACGGAAGGGGGGACAAGCGTGCTTTTGCCCGGTTAAAGGGAACTACATAGTGTGAGTACGCCCTTAGAACAGGGGAGCCCAAACTTTTTCTTATGAAGGACCAAAAACCAAACTTAGTGGGCCAAAGGTAAGTATAGTTGCCATGGTTATTTCTTAATTTATTTAATAATATTTAACAATGACTAGAAAACATGGCCTTATATGAACTAATCCACTATCAATTTTATAATGAACCTATTACAGTAAAAGCAAAACAATCTAATTTCTAACAGAATTACACTAGTTTTTGCCTTGATTTGCTCACCGATGTCTTCTGCATAGTACTCTATCTGTTGTATTTACATTTTAAAATAAAATAAGATTCTTTTGCAACATTTAATTAAAACATTTCATTTCAGTTTGCTGTAAATAAAAGAAATAAAAAGCAATAAATCAAACAAAAAAGATTGTGTCAAATTAGAAACGAACGATCTCTGTGTTAAAGGCATTTGCTCCAACCCTCTCCATCATTCTCATTCTCCCCTCAGATGGGACGGTGGGCCAAATCAAAGGTTACAATGGGCCAATTTTGGCCCGCAGGCCCTACTTTGGGCATCTCCGGCTTAGAATAAAACACTGGAACGACCTAGAAAATAGCAACTTTTCTGTCAGCCTTAGAACACAATGTAACTACACAACAGTCAGGTTTTCAATAGGAAAATGATCAAAAGTCTTTTCAATTTTTGTGCGAGATGCTAATGGTCTAATCCGATTCAATGATTTATGCTAAGCTAAAAATGTCCCCTCAGACCCGGAGATCAGCTGAATGGATTTTAAAATGGTTAATCTGGACTGTTTAACTCCTGGTGGCTTGTAAAATTAAACCTATATTACAAAAGAGGTGGAGTGTCCCTTAAAGGGATCTAAAAATCTACAAAAAAACGACAAAAATCACATATACATGTACACAGACAAAAAAGATTTCTGCACAATTGTTGCAAACAATTGATATGGGCTGAACTTAAACAAATTAAATTGAGTAATGTTCAAGTTAATCTGTTTGTTTAAAGTCAGCACATATTAATTGCTTGCAGCTTCTCACCCATAAAAACAATTTAGTAAATGGAATGAATCATCTTTGAATGTTTTTTTCAGTGTATCGTCATTACGTTATGTTTAGTAATAATGTTTATGTTTTAAGTGTTTCGATATGTTCATTGTGCAGATGTTACACGGTTATACCATAATAGAATAAAATATTTACAGGATTTCAAATGGGCAAGGTTAAGAAAAATCTCTTCAAATGAACCTGTTTTCATCTATAATGAATATTAACAGATGTATTCTGTAGCTATATTACATCCACAATTGGGCTTAGTCCCTTTATTAATCTGGGGTTGCCACAGCGGAATGAACCACAAACTTATCCAGTATATTACACAGCGGATGCCCTTCCAGCTTCAACCCATCACTGGGAAACATCCATTCACATTCACACAAATACACTACAGACAATTTAGCTTACTCAATTCACCTACTGTATACCGCATGTTTTTGGACTTGTGAAGGAAACCCGAGCACTGACAGAAACCCACACGACCACGGGGAGAGCATGCAAACTCCATACACAAATGCCAACTGACCCTACCAAGGCTCAAACCAGCGACCTTCTTGCTGTTAGGCAATCGTGCTACTCACTGTGCCACCGTGACACCCATTGTGGATTTAACATAACCATAAAACCAATAATCACCATAAAATATTTGTGGATAAATCCCATTTTCAATTTTTATTTCAAACTGGAACAAAGAGTAGGGGGTGGGTTTGATTTTTACGATTCTCCTTTGATATTTCACCTTCAATATCTTTCACTTATAATGGTTGGAGGGGGGTTTCTGTACGAGGGGTACTTCTTCATGCGGTATTTCACACAAGCCATCAAACTAACTATCATCACTATCATCATCAACAGAGTTTTATCAGTTCGTCAGTGTGGACGCAAATATAATTATAATTATGTTTATAGTAGCTTGGTGTAAACAGGCCTTAATATGTTGAAAATCTACCTGGAACTACTACAGCATTGCCTTTATATAGACCAGGGATCACCAAACTTGTTCCTGGAGGTCCGGTGCCCTGCAGATTTTAGCTCCAACCCTAATCAAACACACCTAAACAAGCTAATCAAGCTCTCACTGGGTATACTTGAAACATCCAGGCAGGTGTTTTGAGACAAGTTGGAGCTAAAGCCTGCAGGACACCGGACCTCCAGGACCGAGATTGGTGATACCTGATATAGACCATTGGGAGGAATGTAAACAACAATGGTTCCTAATGCATTTCATGTTTTTATATTTTTTATTTCTATAGCTTCCGAGAATCCAAAAAGGTCCACTTATTGATAAATTATGTTATGATAGCTGTTTATTGTGAAGTTATGGTTGAATTGTGTCTTGTTACAGTTATGAAATAGTGTAATAACAAGCAGGAAATGTTCAAGGGCCAATGACATGACCACATTGACGTGGTCTATAAAACTAATTGGACTCCTATGAATGTTCATCAGCCAATCAAGCATTCAACGGACCAGTAGCATACATAAATAATTGACCGAAAAGAATGCACAAGCAAGGTGATGATTTCTCGCTGTCTTGCCCCATCTGATGCGATCTATTTTCCAATAATTCAATGGTAAAGAGTCAATTATTCCCTGTATACTGCTGTTACCACACCTAAAGACACTGATTAGATGTTTTCTAAGACGTTTCAAGAGATTTTGTCCTCAAACTGCTTCTCTGGTCGGGACTATTTTCTTGCTCATCTAGCCCAAAGCCTTTTGTATTGATTGATTTGATTTTTGGCCAATGTAGGCTGCGCAGTAACTGAAATCATTCAGCGGACACTGATATAGAATTGTAATGCAGTCAAGACCTGGATGGAACCACTTTAACCGTGCGCTTATCTGAAAATAATTGCTGCCAATCAGAACCAAACACTCGACAGCATGTAGTGCAAACAAAGTGTAGAATTAAAGTCCAGCAAGCATTCAGACTGACATCCAGGTTTACAAGAAACCCTGCAGAACTGGTGTGTGTCTGAACAGACGTGAATAATAGCTCTATTTGAGCTTGTGCTTGTAAAGTCTGCATGTGGTGGGAATATGTGTTGTGCGAGGGCTAGTCGGAGGCCTGCTGTGGTGATTTGTTTTCTCCAGCATCGGCAGCGTTAGTGGATTCCCTCGTCTTTCTCGCAAACCCTCGAGTGGGCACAAATACACACACAGATCCAGGATTACCGTCCCTCCGCACAAAGACCGCGACTGTAGCCTGCGCTCGACAGATAAAACCCGCACAATGCCTCTAATAGGTCCCAGAAAGGCAGCATATCCAATGTTTCAGACAAACCTATTTGTTTTCGTGAAGGATAAGGCGTAAATGAGCAGTGTCAGGCTGGGTTACGCCATTGTCGGGTGTGAAAGGTATTGTAAATGTGGGATTGAGTGATAATGCTCATTTTCAAAAGCAGCCAGACATCTGAGATCATTGGGACGCTGCAGATTTAATGACTGCGAATCGTGCTTTAGTGGGTGCAGGCGGCCCTTGAAGATGTCGCCAGCGTTTTTCCTTCGAGTTTGTTTGTTTCTCTTGCTTTGGGAAGAGGAAGGAGGGATCCTGTTGTCCTAAGTTTTCTCTGGAGCTCAGGGATTGAGGGTCTCTTTGGGACGTCGCTATGCCGTTTAATTACAAACACCCAATTCGGAAAGCCGCTTCTGTTTTTGTGCTTTCTGCGTTTTTTTTTGTCACACATTATTCATCATCGTCACTTTTTAATACTTAAGATCAACTTCTTTTTCTTGCTGCTGTATATAAACTCTCATTTTTTGCAAGCAGTCCATTGCAGTATGTACAAAAATACAGTGAAATTTTTTAAGTTTTTCTATTTTTAAGTAGTTTGAAAAGAAATTTATTGTAAACCTGATATTTCAGCATCAGTACTTTAGTGTTCAGAGTCATGTGATTCTTCAGAAATTGCCGCTTAACCAATATTTCTTAATATCAACAGAGTAATTACTATAATTCATTTGATGGACAATTCTTTTAACTCTCAATACAGACAAATCTCCTGTAAAATAAAATAGAACTGAAGATCCCTTCATATAAATTCAATGGAACCAACATCCCTACTTGCTATCTTTTTACACACACACACACACACTTATTTAACAACACACTCTAGATGCAAACTTGCACATAACAGTTGCACATATAATGTTGTATATAGTAATATGCCTGTACATACACTTGTCAATTTGTATATTTGCATTTAACACTTACTTCTATTTTTTTTAATATATATTTATTATCTGTTTTTTGACCTGTCTCTGTAATTCTGTTGCACTGTAGAAGCTCTGTCACGAAAACAAATTCCTCGTATGTGTGAACATACCTGGCAATAAAGCTTTTTCTGATTCTGATTCAATGCATACAGTTTGCCTTACTCTTAATCGTTTTTTCAATACTTTTAATAATTTGTTTATTTAGGCAAACTTTAAATTGTAAATTTCAACTGTGTAGGAAACTCTAAATTGTGAGTAAATAAATTACAATAGAAAGATTTATCTATATTGTGAGAAAAATGACAGTATTGCAAGAACTTTTGGTCCAAAAGCACTGGTTTCTTCATTTTTAAGCCCACGACATATCTGCACACACTAATAACACAAACACTGAAATCTCACTGATATGTCTGAAGTGCTAGGCATTTATATTTTAGCGTGTTTATTTTGTGGTGAAGAAAAGCGGTCAGACAGACTGACCCAGATAAATGACAACCAGTTCACTTTCATTCTCTCTTCCTCTTTTTTGCGTCTGCAAACTCTATAACCCTCATTTTTTTTGTTTGTTTTAGTTTTCTTTGGATCACATCGAGAAGCCATACAGTCGGCTAGATGAGATCTACACTGATAAAATCAGCATGAAGCAATGTCTTTTCTACATCTAGAGGGATTTGTGGGGACAGCTTGTTATTTAAATGACGCCTGTACAAGCTGTCAATGCGCTCTGATCAGGTTTGTTCATTCTGCCCTCTAGAGGTCCAGCAGAAAGCACACTTCTGATCTGATAACACCCAAACTCTCTTATTTACACCGTCTGAGGGGCATAAATAGCCCCACGCACATTAATTATTGATGAATCCCTGTGTTTGTTTGCTCTTCAGAGATCTAGGGGAATCTTAAAGCAAAACATTTTAATAGCGTTGTGTGTGGCAAACACCAGGCCGTCTCTGTCTTTAACCTTGTCTCCGATGTTTGTCCTCTGAGCTCCATTGTTAACAGTGAAAGTAATTTTCCTGACAGTGCAGAGATATATGTGTTGACAGCGAGTGTCCATCAAAACTGTCTAACGCTGATAGATGCATGACATGATAGAGCAAACGCTGGTCAACACACGAAAGACGACACTGTGACGCTCAATAAGCTCAAATACACAGTTGAGTGTGTCCTTGCTGCAACCTGTAGCAAGATGGACTGGAGAATTATTTGTATTATTAAATTACCCATTACACCTTCCTAAACCCAACCCCCTTGGTTATTAATGTCTACAACTACCCCAATCCTAAACCCATCCCCCACAGTTATTAACGTCTACACCTACCCCAATCCTAAACCCAACCCTCACAGTTATTAACGTCTACACCTACCCCAATCCTAAACCCAACCCT
>CAIGQQ010039592.1:1600259-1622815 GCA_903798035.1 Danio albolineatus | reverse complement strand
CTACCCCAATCCTAAACCCAACCCTCAGTTATTAACATCTGCACCTACCCCAATCCTAAACCCAACCCTCACAGTTATTAACGTCTACATCTACCCCAATCCTAAACCCAACCCTCAGTTATTAACATCTACACCTACCCCAATCTTAAACCCAACCCTAACAGTTATTAACATCTACACCATGGGTGTGCAAACACAGTCCTCGAGGGCCAACTTCCTTTAACACATTTGCCTGGATGTTTCTAGTATAGAAAGAGCTTGGTTAGCTGGTTCATGTGTGTCTAATCGGGGTTGCAACTAAATTCTGTTAGACACTGGCCCTCCAGGATCGAGTTTGAGCATCCCTGGTCTACACCTACCCTAACGTCACTGTAGCATAGGCGTTGCAAAGTCCACTATGTATTGGACCTGATCCAGTACGTCATTGTGCTACGGACTGCAGCGAGGACATCTTCCGTCAGTCTGATGATTGATCCAGTATTGCATAAAAGAAAAATGGAGTTCTCTGCAGTAGAAGCCAACGTGGGCCTTTTTTCTTAAATAATATATAACTCCTTAAGAACTCGAGAACACAAAACGCATTGAACATGCGATGGCTTTTCACAGTGTGAGACCGCTCTGTGAGCACAGCCTGCACACATTTACTCAATACCTTCCAGCATGTGCATCTTTAGCAGATCATGTGATGATAAAAACGTGTGATGGGACAAACAAGCAAACTGACATCTGAATTGTTGTTTTGGTCATTCTAACATGGCTAAGCCAAACTCTGCTTATTTTCATAATTTATGCGCATCTTTCATTTCCTTTATGCAATTTTATGCTATTTTCCAAAATGCACATAAACATAGTCGGATGGAAACATTGCCACCACCAAATGGAAGTGAATGGATGTTTCTTTCCTCAACATTCTTCCGTACATCTTCCTTTGTGCTCAACAAAGAAACTGGAACAGGTGGAGGGTGAGTATATTTTTGAGTCTATTAACTAAGTAATAAAGTGTATTAACTTAAGAATAAGTTACAGTTTACTATAAGATTGAAATTAGTTCATTACATTATTTAGTGTTGATAATTTTTTTCGTGACAAGATATGGAAGTTTATATCCACTATTGTACAAAAAAAAGATATCCGTGATTTGTGATCTGAGATTGTGAACTCAAAATTGTGATTCTCAGTGTCAATTATCAAGATTTATTGCTTTATTTCTATAGCACAGATTGTATCAAGAGCAGGTTTATAGAAATATAGGCAATACATATATATCTCGTTGTATCTCTTTATGTTGGCTATAAAAAATACAATACCTCACTGTGAAGTGTTAATGAATGGTTATAATACTAAGGTAAGTGCTAATAAAATTTGTGAAAAAACAGGAATCCTAATGCTCATTTAATGACTGCATAAACCCTTCTAAAGTGTGAATGCATTAATGAGCCCAGTGTAGCTTTAAACTGCCACCCTGTGAACAGAAATCAATCAGCTGTGTGTTTGAGTAAAGCAGATTTACCAACATCAATCTGGGTTTACTTTAATTATGCTCAGTCTGTTCAGTAAAGAATTTAGCATGACTTGTGCACAGCTGCCAACATTTTCCTTTTTTTTTTTGGATGATTGCATTTTGTTTAAGCAGATTTATAATAATATATATTAGGCACACCATTTTTAAAAAAAATAATGATAAGTAATGCAAACATCCACAACCATCAAAAAATGTTTTTTAGGAGATTTAAATATGCATTTTAAACAAGTCTAGCAAAAAATAGTATTTACAAATATTTAATAGTGCTTAGATGTAAACATCTTTTATACTTTTGGTTATAGAGAGACGATATTCAAAGGTCACAGGAGTCTCCTGTGCCGATTTAATCAAAACAAGCTCAATTCTGCCCTCTGTTGGTCCAGTTTTAAAAAGCAAAGTGTCAGTAGTGTATTTTAGTGCATAAATGTAGACTTATTAATATGAAGAATAATAATAATAATAAACAGTCTGAATGGTGCAAAACCCAAAACAATTTAGCCGGTTTCTTTATTTTAAGTTGTGCTTTTCTTAGATTTATTCATTACAACTCATGTAATGCTTTACAGTTTATTTTACAGGAAAAGATATGTGGACAGACACATTCAGCTTATATGATGCTTGTAGAAATGCATTTACTATAGTGACACATTAGTTCAAATCATAGTGTCACTGGCGGAGCAGTGCAGTCAGTGTATAAAGACCACACAAACCTAAGAACACATCCATCTACAACATTTCCAGTGGTTAAAAAACACACACTCATACTCACCGTAGCATTTTCAGTCAGACTGAAAGTATCTGTAAATGTTTAATACACATTCTTCAGCCATTGGTCTGTTCTGGGTATTTCACCTGGAGTCTCTGTGTTTTTTCCCTTCAAGGCTGCATGCGAATGGCTCCATCCAGGCGGATCACCTCACCGTTAATCATGGGGTTTTCTGCTATTGAAGTCACAAGGTGTGCAAACTCGGCTGGATCTCCCAGGCGTGACGGGAAGGGCACCTGTCTGGCCAGGAAACTCTGCACTTTCTCTGGTAAACCTGCTAGCAGCGGTGTAGCGAACAGACCTGTGATGATAGAAAAAGATCACAAAAACACTTAATTAACTAAGACCAGCAAAGAATTAGGATCTTCATCTCAGGGTCACTGACCTGGGGCGATAGTGACCACGCGGATGCCCATTGGAGCGAGGTCTCGAGCAATAGGAAGAGTCATTCCTACAATGCCTCCCTTAGAGGCGGAGTACGCTGCTTGACCCACCTTAAAAAACAATTACAAAAGCTGTAGTGAACACTGCTTCATTAAGCTTTCAAAAATGTACAAACCTTTTGTTGTGAACAGTGGTGAAGTGGGCATTTTAGTATGGTGTGGTTTTCGATATGTTCTGAAGATTTTATGGTTCTCCACCGGGAGTAAATAGTGCGATACCATAAACATGCTGGTTTACTCAGATCGCCTCCCAGTGGTGAATCACTGGACAACGTTTATAGTTTTTACTTGATCTTTGATCAGTTTTAGGAGTTATATATGGAAATTTAAAAGGACCAATGGTGATTAGCAGAGCCCACCATAGAACAGCCAATAAAAGGCCTGAAAATTTATTTTTAAAAAGGCATATTATAAATACATTTAATATTTCATGATATCATATAAGCTAGGGGCGACACAGTGGCACAGTAGGTAGTGCTGTCGCCTCACAGCAAGAAGGTCGCTGGTTCAAGCCTTGGCTGAGTCAGTTGGCATTTGTGTGTGGAGTTTGCATGTTCTCCCCGTGTTTGCGTGGGTTTCCTCTGGGTGCTCCGGTTTACCCCACAAGTCCAAAGACATGTGATATAGGCGAATTGGGCAAGCTAAATTGTCCATAGTGAATGAGAATGTATGGGTGTTTCCCATTGATGGGTTGCAGCTGGAAGGGCATTCGCTGCGTAAAAAATGCATCGTGGACAAGTTGGCGGTTCATTCCGCTGTGGCGACCCCAGATTAATAAAGGGACTAAGCCGAAAAGAAAATTAATGAATAATATAAGCTAATTGCATTTGATGGGTTATACTTTGAATTCAACATTTGCAATGTGTTTGAAAAAGCCCATGTTAAAGGAATAGATCACCCAAAAATCTAATTTACTTTCCCTCATTTAGTTTTAAGCCTCCTAGAGACTCTATGTTGAACAAAACAGGAGATATTTTGAATAATGTTTACCGGCACCCATAGTAGTGAACAAATTACTATGCAAGTCAGTGGGTACCACCAGTTTTTAAATCATCTTATTTTGTTCAACAGGTGAAAGAATAGTATATAGGTTTTGAAAAAGTGAAGGTTGAGTAAATGGCATTATTAACTTATTTTATTATTCACTACTAATATATATATATATATATATATATAATTTTTTTTTTTTTTTTTTTTTTTAAGTGTTGTATTTTCACAGAATGCCTTAAAACAGTTCAGTTGACTTGTGAATGTTAGCTGGTGTGTGGTTTACCTGGCCGTCATAAGCAGCCACACTGGCTGTGTTGATGATGCAGCCTCGGTGTCCATCAGCATCAGGCTCATTCTTTCCCATCTCGCCTACAGCCAGTCTGATTACATTAAATGTCCCAGCGATGTTCACCTTTAATGGAAAAGAATTCAAATAAATTATTCATTAAATAGCATACTATTGTCTGTTCGTATTTCCTAATCTACTTCAAGTACTGTTGCTTTAGAGAAATGATAACAATAAACTTTATGAAACTTTACTGTGGCCAAAAAATAAAAAAATAAAAAATACAATAGTTAGAACTAGGAAAAGTTTTCACCCACTGAAAATGGTCTACACCATCTAGAGTTCAATGTTCAAAATAGCTCAATATTCAGCTCTGTGGATTTTCCACTCATGTACATGAATATTTAAAGCATGAACCACACATGCTCACCAGAAAAGCAAAGTCGCTAAAATAATGTGTTGTGAGTACAGTTCTATCTAGCATACTAGTTCCTGCTGCTTGCAATAGTGCTGTTGTGCGGTCATGCCGATACTGATAAAGCGGAATCTCTCACACTGTAGATAAAATGTCATGGTCGATCATTTTTTATTAGCTTGTTTTTTTTTTTAAATCAGTATAATTAAATATATTGAGTTCAATTAGAAAAAAGCCTTACAAAATTGTCTTATTAAATGTAATTTAAAAAAAGATTGGATGGAAAAAAGGATGGATGGACAAACGGACCTTGACTGCTTTAGAATTGTCTTTGATAAATAAATAACACCAAAATCACCAGCAGGTGATGGCAATTCCCTGTCATAATCAATGATTTCTTTAATCATTCATTAAAATGATTTACATAAAACTGCTGATTCATTTATAAAGAAAACAAATCACTGTCTGTATGAACTGATCATATAATCATACTCAAATGATTTGATCAAAAACAGATTCAGGAAGGAAGGAAACACTAAGATGCACAAATGTTCTGCTTATTTTGTTTCAAACTATTTTCAATTGTGAGAAAAATCATTAAAAATGTTACCTATGCACTTTCAAGATTTTTGATTTGTGACATTTACACCCTGCACATCATAGAAATGTACAATTTATAATAATATTGTTGCTAAATATTGTACTTCCCTTTGGGAATAAATGAGTGGCATAAGAGACTTACAGTAATGACACGCGTGAAGTCCTCCAGACTGTGAGGAAGGTCCTTTTTAAAGTTGTATGTTTTAACAGCCACAGCTATTCCAGCACAGTTCACTGCCAAGTCCACTTTACCATACTTCTCCTTTGCCAAACCCACAGCTGACCTCACATCTGACTCTGATGTGACCTAAATAAAAAAAAACACCGGACAAATTAGAAGAAAACAAATAATTCAGTCATCCAAAAATGAAAAAAACATAAGATTTTTTTTTTTTTTTTAGTTTTGACTCAAATCAATTTTTTCAGGTGACTTTTTTTTTTAATTCTTCACATGCCTTTCCTAACTTTTCTAAGAAATAATAAAATCACAAGAATCAACTGTTGTGTGATTGAAATTTGTAAACTACGATGAATCTCAGCAGCGAACTCTGATCTATCCCAGGAAAAAGCTTTTACTATGCAAAAAAAGTGAGAATGTCAGAAAATAAATGTTACGGCATAAGAGACGCAAGCAAGAATCATGACGAAAATAGGACAGAACGATGACAATGACAAAGCTGATGATGATGAAAACTGAATTCCCAGATGCTCCCTTACCTAACAATCAATAACAGAATTCTTTTTTTAAGCCAGAAGATTGTTCTCGTTCCCTCAATAGTATTTTTTTAAAGAAAAGAAAAACAACACTAGTCTTTCCTAGATGGTCTCAGTGTTAAAGTCTGATTATGAACTTTAAAAAAAAAAAAAAAGTCCAACATGAACTAAAACAATCAAAAACTTAAAGCTACAGTTCACCCAAAAATGAAAACTTCCTCACCATTTCCTCATCTTCAAGTGGTTCTAAACTTCTTTTGACACAAAACAAGATATTCTGAAGAATGTTGGAAAAAAGCAGCTGTCCATATCAAAATTGCAGAAACATAAAATACTATGGAAGTTAATTACTTTTCCCCAGCATTCTTCAATACCTCTGCCTTTGTGTTCAACAGAAGAAAGACATTTATCTGCAAGTTTGTGGCCCTCCAGGACTGTACAGCCTGGTATACACAATAATAAAACTGAATAACTAAACCCTGTGAAGATTTTCATCTAAACCGGTTTTCTTCAGTATTGTACTTTTATGTTTAAAAGTATGATAAAAGTATTTATTTAAACAGTTTTGGTTGCTATGCTCAAACAAGAAAACAATTCATGCAGTTAAAAGATGTACACATGAAATGTATTTTATATTAAAGCATTGCAATATAATCCAACCTTTAGCACAGAGACCAGATGAAGAATTTTAAAAATTTTACTTATCACCGCTATAAACATTTTCTCAATAATTAAGTGTCACTCACATCAGTTGGTGCAAATGCACATCTGTCCCCGAGAGCAGCAGCCACTTTGTGTCCATCTGAGCTGGGCAGGTCCAGGATCACTGCACTGGCACCATGTTTGATGAGACGCTCCACTGTAGCTTTACCCAAACCAGAGGCCCCTCCGGTCACCAAGCCCACCATACCCTATCAAATCAGACACCATTGTCAAATACTTTAACATCTATGGTTCGATATTTACTGCAGAGATTAATATGTTTAAGTCATGTTATATGTTTGGCAACAATTCTTTTAAACCTAAATTATGCAGCATATAGGTCTTTATTTCCTAAACAACCATACTGGAAAATGAATGGTTATATTTTAAGTGTCCAATGCCAAATAGTGCTCAAAACTGACTTCATTTTCAGACATCAATTGACCACCAATCAGGCAGGCATTCGCGTCTACCGCTAAGACTTTATCTAATGCTCAAGCACTGATCATGTTTTTATCAATAGGCTTTTTAAATGAGACAATGTTTTACTAGATATGATTACAAGGATAATGCAGAATGTGTTGGTTTAAAGTAGCAAAAAATGTATGATCTGGAGAACACCTCTGCCTCATCTTGAGCCCTGAGCGTTTCTAATGATCTCTCCACCTGAACAATGAAAACATATTAGGAAAAACAAACCACTGAGTCATGAACTGGCCTCCATAGAGTCTAAACCTGAATATTATAGAGGATGGTTGGGTAAATAAATGAAGAAATGACACGTAAATCTAAACATGAACTTGGGGATTAGCTTCACATTGTGCTTAACGTCAAGGGAAGTCACACTAAATAATGCCTTTTTCAAAATTTAGTTTAGAAATTGCAGTTGTATACCAATTTCCTGTGCTTTCTGTTTATAATTTTATGAACATAAATTTAGCTGGATGTTAAAACTTTGCAAAACCACCAAAACTGCTGGTGGTGACATTTGTGCAAAAGATAATATGTATGGTCACTATACCACTCGAATGGTGGCTCAAGTCTTTTGCATGTAAATAAATAAGTTTGCAAAGCAGTAACTTAAGGGTGCTGTAAAACTCAAGGGCAGGAGAGTTACATAACCTGCATAGAGCTTGATGCTTCACTATATACTCCAAACACAGTGCAGTCACAGTTCAGCTGAAGTGCGATACAAAACAACAAGATCTAGGCAACGAATAAGGACTCTCAGCTACAAGTTAACAAGGAGAACAAAGCTATTTAAGCGACAGTGGTCTAATGTTTACCTGTCTATCAAACTCTTAAGTGCACTTCAATCAACTTGTTAGCTTTGCAGCTATAACTTCAGATTAACATTAACAAATACGAAATATAAACATATGACGGCGTTAAAATAACACGGGCAGTAAAGCAACTTAAAAAGATTAAGCATAGTTTCACTTTATGTACAGTAAATTTCTATTAATTCATTCAATTGCTTTCTCACCTTGACACTTCTGATATTCGCCATTTTCACACGCACGCTGCAGCTGCTTGGGTACCAGTAGTGGCGTCACTGTGCGACGTAGGAGCGTCTCCAGCCAATCAGGAATACAGAGTAACAACGCCTTTTAACGCGATTGGCTGAAGTTCATTTGATTGACAACGTCACAGGAAGTCTCGCGGTGTAGTCCATTCAGTATTCCGAGTATGTATTTTTTAAGGCGCTAAGCTATTTAGGGGCGCCACGGTGGCCGAGTGGTTAGCACGTTCGCCTCACAGCAAGAAGGTCGCTGGTTCGATCCCCGGCTAGGCCAGTTGGCATTTCTGTGTGGAGTTTGCATGTTCTCCCCGTGGTTGCGTGGGTTTCCTCCGGGTGCTCCGGTTTCCCCCACAGTCCAAAGACATGCGGTACAGGTGAATTGGGTAGGCTAAATTGTCCATAGTGTATGTGTGTGAATGAGAATGTATGGATGTGTTTCCCAGAGATGGGTTGTGGCTGGAAGGGCATCCGCTTCGTAAAACAAATGCTGGATAAGTTGGCGGTTCATTCCGTTTTTCCGATTAATAAAGGGACTAAGCCGAAAAGAAAATGAATGAATGAATGAATGCTAAGCTATTTAATAAACTACATTTAATTCAGATTTTTAAAAGGTAGTCTGAGGACTTATAAGTTATATATTTCTTTTTTTTAAAGTACATATTTATGAACTGAAACAGGATTTTTTTTAATATAAGATTGTCGAGGGAGACTGTGACTTAAAGCTGAGATGAGGATGAATTTAAATGTAACAAACAAGAAGTTGTTCAAGAAGAGGAAGAAATTGCAGAAGTTTTAAACGGTTTTTATGTTAAGTTTGTTTTTGTTTTTTGTTTTTTTGAGTTCGCCTCTCTTTCAGACTAAACTGTTCCATAGATTTCAATACAAAAGGAAAAAATGGCTTTTTTTTTACATTAATGTTGGATAAATATCCCTTAAATAGTTTTGTTGGCTGTCATTTCGAAATAAAATGGTCCTGTGGTCCACTACAGTGGACATGCTGTAAAATAAAAATAAAAACAAAATGTAAAAACTCTAAATTGTATTTTTTTTAACCCAAAGGATGTAGGAAATCACACAAAAACAACAACAAAAAAATACTTTTTTTGTTTTGTTTTGGGTCGCAGGAGGATATACCATATCATTTAGCAATATTAAAAATGAAATCAATCTAGTATAGAAACGATCGCTGAAACTGGAAGATCACAATGTCACAAAAGCTACAGACTGACAAACCACTACAACAATGAACCATTATAGTAAAAGTGTAGTAACCATGTTAACTTTGAATAATCAGTTACTTAATCTATGGTTAATTTGTGGTTCCCACGGTTTACCTACAATATAGTAAATAATAATAGTAATAATGGTTAATGATCATTTTTAATGATGATAATTTTTTATTAGGGCCATCAAATCTAAGAACTTATTACAGCATATTGGGTAATAGTGTAATCTAAAATCTGAACACCTCTTGAAGGTTTAGTTCACCCAAACCTGAAAAATTCTGCTGAAAAATTTACTCATGCTTCACTTGTCACGGTGTTTGGGCTTTGTCCTTCTGTTTCCCAAAACACAAAAGAAGATATTTTGAAAAATGTTAGCATTTGTATTTCCCACTAAGTATGTCAATGGTTTCTAACATAATGATAAAGATAATATTTTGTGTTCAACAGAAAAAAGAAACTCAAACAGGCTTGAAACCACTTGAGGGTGAGTACATTTCCATTTTTGGGTGAACAATCCCTTTAACCATAAATTAAAGGCAAGTCATAAACATGTTCTGACCATCAATGTTTTATTCAGGGGTTAAACTGTAGTTTATACAGTGAGACTATCACCATGTCACTACAATTTGCACTCTCAGAAAGGACACAAAGATGCACAATTTCAGCTCTCTGCACAATAAAAGCCCTGTCTGTGTGAAGGTCCGTCACCGGAGGGTCTGATGTGAAGGAGCAGCTGTGAGAAAGACAGTAGGCTGTATAGTTATCTCCCAGATCTGGTGTGATCCCAAACTATACAAACTACTACCTCATTCCACAGCCCCCAATGCCTGCTACCCTGCGGGAGGAGACAAGAGGCAGAAAGACGTGTCAGCAGCACCATAAACACGTTTGCTTATTTGTGCTATTTTTATTCAAAACATAATGAACCACCCTTGCAATTGCTAATTTGATTTTCATAAATCCCACAGTGAAAGGCTGTCGTCATCATCCTTTAACCCAGTATTAACCTTGATCAAACATCCACGCCACAGAGTGTGGGCAGGTTTCTGGCAATGCATCTCATCTTTTGAAATATGAGTCATGATATACCACCAACAACAAAGAGATGGATGAGGATCTGCTGCTTTGCAGTGTTTGATGTGATAAATGTATTGCCGTTTTAGGATCAGTAAAAAGCTTAGAAAGCAATGGAGAAATAAACATGAACGCTGTTTATTAAATAGTGATTTATGATAGAGCGCTTGTCTTACAACACACGCAGAACTATATTTCACAGATTTCTTTGAATCACTACAACCATGCGTTATACAGTGCTGTAAAGATGATGCAAGAATAGGCATGGGATGATAACCGTTTTCAAGGTATAGCGCTGTTTGGAAAAGTCAAGGTTTTAAAACCACCAGAATTTTCTGCTATACCGTTCCTAATGTATGTGTACGATTTTTTATTTACTTTTTTGTTGTTGTTGTTTTTTTAGGACAACAATATCTCCAGCAGAAAAGATCTCCAAAGATGACGTTTCAAATTCTAAAGAAATCTGTGTTTTTGAAACAAATGAAGACAGCCTGACATATTTACTGCTCCAAAATAATTTAAATGTTTCTTAAAATAAAATATTTTGTGTTACTTTACAGGAAAAAAGTTTTTTTTTTTTTACCCAGACATTTAAAAAGAATATATTTTAGAGCAGTAATCATCACAAAACCATGAAACCGTGATATTTTTATCCAAGGTTATCATACCGTCAGAAACTTATACCAGTCCAGGCCTACGTGAGAAAGGTGTATCTGTATCTTGATGCATTAGAACTAGTCCTTGCATGATATTAAATGGAAAGTTTGCCCCCAAAAATAATATTTACTTTTAAATTACTCATCCTTGTGTCATCCAAGATGTACACAGGTTTCATAAAACATTTTACTACTAAAATTTAATGACTTTTCCAGGACTTTCAAGTAAATTTTCATGACCTAATGTTTCATGTAGTCTACGTATACAAGGTAAATAAATAATAAGAAAACCGATGCATGTTCAAAGTTATTACATCGTATCGTAAAATATGCAACTATCTATTTAGTTTAAATGAATCTTTATATCTATGTGTAATGTATTTAGATAATGTTCACACAGCACTTCTAATGTGAGAGCATGTGTTTGACCATGGACAGAAATGAAGTAAAGACAACTAACCCATATCTAAGTATACAGACATTTGTTAAACTAATGACTTTTTCAGGCCTGGAAAATGCCATGTCAAAATTCCATGACTGTTCCAGGATTTTCATGACCGTATGAACCCTGTGTACTTGACTTTGTCTTAGGTTGAACATTGAAGGTTAATTTATCCGAAGCTGTGGTTCAAAAAATGTAAGTCAATGACACTTTTACAATTACAACAAAAACAAAATGAACACGCTCCTTATTTTACTCCGAGGTCTTGTGATGGGAACTGATTTGTCTGTTCCAGAAACTGAACATTTTTACTTGATGTGAGTGTGTTAACAGCAGTCATATAAAAGCTTCATAAAGACCCCCAGACTATTGTGTATTTTATGAATCACCACAGCTTTAGTTTAAAACTTATTTTTGTACTAACTATTCCTTCAGACCATGACAACACTGAGACATACAATACCGAATAGCTCATTTGCAAAACTGTATACATACAAAAATACATTGACAAATGTACAGTGGCCAAATGTAAACTTTTAAAACCCATCCTGACTGGAAGATGTCTAATATAGTAGCTGAGGTATAAATCATGCTGGTTTCTAGACTACTGTCCTGGTTTGTGATGGTCTGCTAATTTTCAGCTTCTGACCAGCTAGAATATGCTCCATAACACCAATCATCATCTGTATATGTCCACATTTCAGCAGAGCAAGACTTAAACATTTCTGTCTCGAAACAATCTGAATGAAGGAGGTGATAATGACAGTCCACATGGTCAGTTATCATGGTAAACCCGCCATAGATTATCAACTCAGTACTTCTGTCTCAGGAATCAACAGCTGTTAAAGGCTTGATAATACTTGTCAACCTGACGTCTTACTGTCAAACTGTAGCCTGTGTTGCTATTAGATGAACTTTATCATGACAAGCAGAAACGCGAGAGATTAGCAAGTGTAAATCGAGATATTGCACCTTTATAAATCACACTGACACCATCATATAGAGACTGACCTGCTGCTTGAAAGGGAAGATTAAGCAAAATAAAAATAAAAAAATGTAGACTTGCACACATCATTTATATTCCTTCGCTTTTCTCGTGGCATTATAATAATCACACGCTCTTAATAATATATTTATGCTATCAAATACAAAAATGGCGGTTGCTTTACCCGGATTGATAATCTATTAACGCGTTCATAAATAAACCTCGTTATTATATTAAAGGTACATTGGTCTTTGTTGATAAAAGATAGAAGGCAAATACAGTCAGTGTTCAATGTCAGATATAAGGGTCGTTGGTTTTCGCTCACCTGAGACCGCGACTGTACACGATACCGCCATCTTACATGAGCAGCCCGAATGGAGATAGTGGCTGCAGGCGCGCAAATCTGCCTCTGAGGTGACCTGCCCACTGCGGGAGTGATCCAATCCGCCTTCATTTCACTGCACCGCTGGATGATTTAACCAACCACAAAGTCTGCAAATAACAGCTTTGTGGTTGTTAAATGCAGAGGAAATTTTAAGTGTCATTTTTAGGAAATTTTGAGAACAAAGTTTCACTTCCCAATTTGAAATGGGGGTTTTTACGTAAAAATTCAGCTTAGCCTACATTTCTATTAACAAATGTTGAAGTGTCGTTCAGCTTAGTCCCTTGTTTATCAAGCAGCAGAATGAACCACCAACTATTCCAGCATGTGTTTACACACATACCACATGGCCAATTTTGTTTACCCAATTCACCTAGCACGTCTTGACTATGGGGGAAACAGGAGCACACGGCGAAAACCCACGTGAACACGGGGAGAACTTGCAAACTCCGCACAGAAATGCCAACTGGCCTAGTCGAGACACTAAGCAGTACTAACCACTTAGCCACCATGTTGGAGTGTTATAAATGGTATTTTACATTGGAGAGAAACAATCATATATTAACATATTTGGTTTCCTGAGGCAGGTAGGCATATTTTCCAGCTATTTAAAAAAAAAAAAATCTTTTAGATGCCACAAATCGCGAATTTGATTATCTTCATACAAGGGATCAATCCTAAATTAAATTATAGATATAAAACAATTTAATTCATAGTGTAAAATGGTTTACAAAGTGTCCTTTATTGTACTGTAGCATCTATTAAATATATATTAATCAAATTGTAGACATTTGGATTATTTGTAATGATTACTTTGTAATGTTTAACTTTTTATTCATCAAAAATTCATTTTATTTGTTTACTTCATTTTATGTGTGTTTGCTGTAAGATTTTCACTTTGCTTTTCCATTCAAGATCTTTCTGCAAATATAGACCTCTAGGTTGTAAATCCCTGGCCCCGAAGACAGTGAAGCAGTTATATCTTTGTTAATTTGAAGAACATTTCAATAGTCTAATGAAAGGTTTCCACACTATAAACCCTTTTGTGGCATGTAGAGGGGTTCATTGAATATTAAATGTTTTTCGTGGACCAAGAAAAACTTCAATTTAAAGTCTGCAAATAACAACTTTGTTGTTGTCAAATGCAGAGGAAACTTTAAAAGTGTTGTTTTTAGAAAATTGAGAACAAAGTTTACTTAACGTAAAATTTTCACGTAAAATTCAGCTTAGCCTACATTTCTATTGACAAATGTATTGAATATTAAATGTTGTTCATGCAACCAAATGCACCATAACTTCAATTAAAAAAAAAAAAAAAACAAGCAGAACAATGGCATTCTCAATCTTCTGAGTGAAGAAAATAAAAACGCCAACTCCGTTTTACTAAAAGAATAAATTTTATTTCAGCACTGTAAGTCATTTCCCAACCATACAAACATGACTGCCAACTTTATCTCTTTCTTTCTTTCTTTCTTTCTCTCTCTCTCTCTCTCTGAGCCTTATGGGCTTTTTCTCCCCAATCCATTGTGAAATCAGACCACAACAGCAAGACAAATTAAAAAGAAAAAGTTTCTTTCCAAAACAATCAGGTGCTTTCTTTTATACTAAAATGAGAAATTGTTAATAACGATCATAACCATAACAGCAATAATAATAATGAACTTTACCCTTCACTTCACAAGTGTTTTTTGGAGCTTTTGGAGATCTTGATGCATGCATCAATGCGCTTGTGTTGATGAGCGGATCAGTTTTCCAAGAACAGACGACAGAATGTGTTGCCTACAAATGGATTTGTCTTACGGTTTTAGGGGCACATGCTTGAAAAGCAATGGGGGTGAGATATAAACGCTAGTACGTATTTCCAGAAAATGTATAATGTCAGCGGGCCACTGTACACAACACATTGCTGTTATCAGACTAGGACTGACACCTGACCACAGCGTTAGTGGTCCTGTGGAGTGAAGGGCTAAAGAGCCAGGATACAGGGGGAACAGTTATAAAGCAAGAGTCATATCGGAGGTCCAGACACAAATCTACAGGAATGCACAGGCAAAACTCTTTACCAAAATAGCTGTGGCATGTGTGTGTGTGTGTTTGCGCACGCACGGTTACAGTATGTGTTCACACTTAACCTATCCATGACTACATTGAAGCTACATTTCTCAGAGGGACAATACATGTGCATGGGAGCTGAAGAAGGGTTCTAGGGTTATTCGCTATGAAGAGCTGCGTCCAAGGCTCCAATTGAGAGGATAAAAACGAAAACATAGGAAATCTTCATTTTAGCAATGAAACTGGACGATACAAGATTTAGCCACGGTTCACCAAAAAGATGTAAACATCACATTTTCTTCATTTAGCATCTGATTACGGACCCCTTACGTATTCTAATATCTCAATTACTCAAAACACGTAGCTGTAGAATCATATATATACAGGATCCAGAAAGAGAGAATCAAGACTGTTGACTATATACTGGAAAGGAAGCTTCCAGAAATTTACTTTGGTTGAAAATTAATGTCACACAGATGTATGTTAGTCTGCTTTGTGTGCAAGGAAGCAAATTAGACTTACTCGAAGTGATTTGACTGAACAAAAAAAAAAGCCTATATAATGGGTTATTTCTGTGACAATTACATCATCATGGTGAAGTGGTTTGAAACGATACCATACAAAATAGAGGTGAGGAAAATTGCAATCATTACAGTTGAAAAATATCTAGTTATCGCCGCTAAGCAAATTGTAATACTAAATGTAGCAACGGTCAAAGGAGAAGCTGTTGTAATAACAATTTTTAAAAAGTAAGTAAAAACACAATTTCACGACTGAATGAAACCAAAGATGGTAAATTTCTCTGTTCGCTGTTGAAAATGTTACCAACTCTCGTCTAAGATTTCTTACACACAGATTATCAGACTAATTATAAAAATCTCCCACTGTTAGTATGAAGACGTAAGGAGAGATGCTGAGGGGAAACGAAGGCAAGAATTCTTCTAAAAAAAAAAAAGACAAAAGTTGAGGGAGAAGGTTTGAATTGTGAATAGCCGGTGAAAACCAAAGAAAGGGTAATGTGTGATAATCCATATTTGTGCAAAAGTAAAATTCAAAACCAACATCTGGAGTTCCAATAACATCTAGAGCACGCGAGCTGACCTCCAGAGCATCCGTCTCATTCAACACAAATATCATCCATAGATATTCTTTAATCTATACTTTACTCTCACATGATTCTCCATAAAAGTATGAATGAGAGTTTCAAGCAGCAGTCTAGAACAGAGCGGGGAGAGGGTAACTTTGGAACCAAGCATCTGAAACTGCAAATGAAGTATCCAAATAATCATAAGAGAAATGAACACTCTGGACAATACATTAATATCTGAAGAATATGCAAACGTTTTACAATTTTTTTTTTTTTAATCTCCCTCATACTAACTGATGTCTCTCTACAGGTATAACAAAGGTACTGTGTTTATGTGTGAGAGAGAGAGATTATATGTTTATTTGGTGTCTGTATATTTCGGTTTACGCTGTTCCATTCTTAGATTATACTTAAAACTAAATGTGAAGGAGTTACTGATACTCTATGACAAACACACTGAGAAAAAAAAACTAACTGAAACGGCTGTTAATCACAGATAAAACAGGACTTTATGTATTAAAAGGATCTACAGTTATTCTGAATAAACCAAAATTCCATTAACAGTTGTTTGTGTGTGTATGTGTGTGTATGTGTATGCATGTTCATTTGCACTAACATGCTGGAGATCCTCTCTCAAAAACTAGCACTACTGTACTTAACTCGTAATAAAATGTGACAACCTAAGGTTGAGGTTTAAAATGCTCTAGTGCATGATGGCGTAGTGTATTAGTTCACCAATACTACCAGTCATGCTACGGTCAAGATTCTTCTTGGTTTATAGTCTGTCCGGTATGTCCAGTATTGTCACGTATTATGATATATCACTGTCATTTTTTTGTTTGTCCGTAGCAAACTGCATTCGTAATGCATGCTTCAGGTCATTGCGATATTTCTGACGGGGTGATCTGTCAGGACTCTTCATAAGTGAGAATCTGCAGAATATACATAGACACGAAACTATAATGGGTGTCTGATTTAAAGAGCTTTCAATATACTTTTAGTGGCACTAAATATAATATTAACTTCTTAACAAAATAAGGTGCATCTTAACTTCAATAGAAAGCTGTGATGTAATCTTGACATTGTCAATTGTACAGAACTATGATAATTAAATGCAATATCCTCTCTTAAGTGTATTAGTTATATTTAAATTCTCATTCATTACGTCCAACAAATCATTGGTACAAAACATGTATTTTGCTTTTAAAATGGACTTAAAACATTAACATGTGAGTAAAATTAATCCGAACCATCTGATGCCAAATGGTCATTAGAAGGGCAAGTGCGGCTTTAATCTTTCAGGTGTTTCGCCGACTTCAAAGCCCGATCGCCTCAACAGAAGTACTATCTCGGATACAGAAGTGCATGAGTTCATAGGACTGTCACGAAAACAAGACTAGACGGACAGATCACGAAACAGTCTGGAGGAGCACAGACTCCGTTTTTTTTGCTTTTTTCTTTTTTAAATGACTTTGTCACGATAAAAGGTGATCCTTAGGTTTGTTCAATAATTACTTTTGAGAATAACAAAACTGCAATGATTTTAGCGATGGCGGGAGAATGCACATGTACAAAAAAAGCATCCACATGGTACACATGCACAAGGCACAGTTGGGGAGACGTGAACAACGAGAGGATTAAAAACCTGAAACTGAAACATGAAGCTGAGAGATGTCAAACGGCAGGTTTGTCTGAGGGACTGTGTGCATTCTCGATCCACTGATAAAATCACTTCCCTAAATCACGTCATCGCGTAACAGGATCATGTACATTTGGGGTCTATATACAAACGGCTGGGATGTCGAACAGTATCACGGTTCCTTCTGAACACACTGCTTCCTCCCTAACTCGGGCAGAGGCCTCGATTCATTTTATGTTCTGATTTTCTTTTTTTATCCTGGTTCGAGGACAACCCAGTGTGTTTTATACGGTTTTAAAACAAAGTGCAGATAACGACACACTTTGTTCTCACATTCATTTGGTGTTGATTTGTACGTCATACTGTTGAACAACACGCAAGGTAAATAAGTTCATCTGGACAGTTAAACTGTCAAAAGGAATGACGGTCTGCTGCTCATTAAAAGGAAGTTAATCAATTAACCCAATTATTGTCTCTATGTAGCGCAGTACTATCATAAATAACATTTTAAGTGCTTTATGTTAAAGTACAATCAATTTTCAGGGGTACTTCTTCCTCACGTGGAGGGGAAACTTGCATATGTATCATTTTGGGCTTAAGGTGCTTTAAAAATAAACATTACAGCTATTTTAGTAGCTTAAGTACTCAAATGGGGCTTGGGCCTAAAAGAAATAGATTGTCTACATGTGATAAAGCAACAGAGGTTGAGCTAGCTATGCAATGCTGAGTGTAACCCGTACGACTCTTTTCGTTCCTCTAAGTCAAACCTGGGCTTCTGGGCCGCCCGTGGCCCCTGTGCTGAAGCCACTTACTTCTCCACATGCAAATCACTCTTTGATAAGATTTCTAAAAACAAACAAAAATAAGGAAAGAACTACCATGTGTGTGTGAATGCACACTGTGACATACAAATACAACCCACGTTCTACATCGGTTTCCACACGTCTACTGAATTCAGGGCAGTGTTGACATGAATCCTCACCTGTGTCGTACAACCAGGTGTAGTACAAGTGGTGCTGGAAACTTTAGAACAGGTGCTGCTGTGCAACTCGGACACGGTGTGTAAGTGCTTCGAATAGGTTCATTTGTAAATATACTTTGGGCAATAAGGGGCTTTTGGTAGCCATTTTAGGCAATCATACATATAAGGTCACCGTAGGTCTAAAAAGAAAACGGTGCGAAAACAAAAAAGGCTCGAGAGCTTTTCACGATGCTACAACACTGATGGGCCAGTGAAAAGGATGAGGTCCAGAATCCGAAGATTCAGGGCGATGTGCAATCAGGGGTTGTGATTTAAACTTGCTCAGTTTGAAACCAGACCCGGCTCTTAAGGTGACACACAGACCGCATTCCTGACACTGTCCATCTGACGCTTCCAGCACGTGCAGCATCATAAATTATACCATGACAACACAAAGTGGCTACTGTGCCCTAAAGATTCAATTTTGCAAGGAAAAAAGGCAGTCGACCTTAGATCATTCCCTCTCACTCTCTCATTCTTATTACATTATGGGATGTAATTATTCCTCTTTCTGTAGTGCACCATCTGATGGGCAGTCGTCAAGGCAACAAGGGGCCTCTACCTCTACCCCATCTCCTGACTGGTTGTCTCTGCTGGCTAAGGCACACTGGATTGGCTGGGCCAGTGGTGGCAGGTCAAGAGCTTGACCAGTGGCGCTTCCTGATGAGCTGCCATTCAGCTGTTGTGATGCAGGCCCTGTTCCCTCCACGGGCCGCCCCACTGATTTAGTGTCCTCCATCAGCTTTGGGGGGCTGGATGAGGGAGGTGAAGAAGATAGGGTCTACAAGAAACATCGAGAGAAATCAATATCTTCACTTATGAACATACTTACAGTCAAAAGTCATGCATTTAGCTAACCTGTGTTCTGTTGGTGATCACCTTCTTCCCTCCCCTTCCTTTCACGGTCAGGTCTTTACCCCTTCTGAGAAAAGGAAACATGAGAAGTTAAAAAAAGAAGAGTGGTTGCATAATATATGAAAACACAACTGCCAAAATGCAACACTGCACAATACTTTCATCTGAAATTGTGATAAGCTGCTTTTCAAGCCTTTAGTCAACAGTTCACACTTAAAAAATGTTGGTGTCGGTCTCTATACACAGTCACAGCTACACATCTCTGAGCAAACACAGCTGTGTTTTATTGAATTAATCGATTTGAGAACAAACTGAGCAAGCCAATGATTCAAAGGTCCATTCATAAAGACATCACATCATCTGTGAATAAATCCACTATTCAACTGAATCTATTATTTAGCTACAGTGATTAGACATCAAGCAGTGGCAGTTTAGTTTCTTTTTTTTTTTAAGTATAAATCATTTAAATAATCAATAATTTAATATTTTAATATTCAAAACTTTATATAGAATTTGACATGAGATGACATTTAGAAAATCTGTGAAAATTAGCTAAAGTCAATTAATTTAATAACTGCCAAAATGCGAGAGTTCATTTCTGTCATTGAACTCAACTACCATACATTTTTTTTCCTTTAAGAAATGAAAGTGCACATTCTTTCACACACCTCCAATTAAAGATGACAATTATACAAATGTGTTCATGTTTGTTGTTATCCAAGCTATAAAAATCCACTGAAAATATTTAATGAAAGACTGACTGATTTTATTCATATTTCTTTTAAAATAAATTAAATAACATCTGGTATGCACTGCATTTATGATCTTTGTAACAGGTAAAATGTAGCTCATAATATATTGCATGCAGGGTAAATATTATAATGTTCTGTAAATATTAAACACATTTGTTAAACACATGGCAAAATGAGTCTGATACCAACACAATTCTCTATGGGAGAAATCTATAGCTGAAAGTCACAAGGCACTGAGATTTTAGTGGAAAAGCATGTGCAGTCAGCCAGAATAGTCTGCTGCACAAGATCTTGACCTGCTACTGGTATTCTTCACCAGCAGATGGTGCAATCAAGAGTTAATATAATATATATGTATGCATAAAAAGAGAGAGCAGACCAATAAAAACATCAGTGATGTGCTTGCAAGCAAACACAAACACACACACACACACACACACACACACACAGATTGTTATAATTGAATCATTGTAAATATACTGATCATTTCTGTTTTTATTTTTATTACTGTTTTATCCTACAATGTTGATTGTTAAATGCAGTGTTTTCTGATCTATTTTGTTATTGATAGAAATGAATAATGATCCTTATTTATTTATTTTATTACTACTACTATTTACTGTGTTTTTTTTAATTATTATTATTATATATGTATGTTCTTTATAAATGCTTTGGCAATACATTTGTAATATTTGTCATGCCAATAACGCAATTATTGAATAGAGAGAGATGCCAAAACAAAAACATCTGTAGTGAAGCTAATTTCATACCTCCATAAATAAATTAAGACCATTGTTTCAAGACCAAATAAACTCACCCTTTCCCTCCTACTGACACCACCTGCATGTTGAACCCCCCTTTGCCACGGATTGGCTTGTTTCCAGCCCACTGACCAACAACCATGCCAGCTATTTCCAGCTTGCCGCCCTGGGGAGGTATAGACTGGATTCCTAAAAGAGAGAGAGAAAAAAAACTAAGCAACAGTGAAAGTGCAGTAAAGAATCTGAACTGAATGTGCTAAACAATAGGACTGTCTAACCTGGAAAGGCCCTGGGCCGGTGCTGGTGGTGATGGTGAGGAGGAGGGGGAGGCATGGAGCCCAATGGGCGAGGAGGGTACAGAGGATGCATGGGGTAGAAAGGTGGCACCATGGCAGGGGGGAGAAATGCAGGGGGTGGCAGTGGCGGAGGTGGAGGCGGTGGCCGGGACAGATTGATGCCTTCCAGAATGGCCTGACGCATTTTCTCCACCCTCGAAACCAGTTCCTCCTACAGGGACAGAGTTTTAGACATTTTTTTTAAATCATAAAATACAAATATTAGTGAATATTTGCAGTAATTCCTGAAGTATTTCCAGAATTACTGGTTAGCAATGACTACCATTTCTAGGTAACAGTCAACCTTGCCCTTACATTGCATTTTTTCATACAATGGAAGTCAATATTGACCATCAATACCAGCATTTTTCAAAATATCTTCTTTTGTGTTTAAAAGAAAAAGGAAACAAGTGGAAGTTGAGTTAATGACAGATTTTCTTTCTGGAAGTGCTGCTTTAAACACCTACCTGGCCTTCACACATATCAAGTAAGGAGGCTCTGTCTCTGGTGGCTTTAGCTAGTTTGCTCTGGAACAACTTCCCATCGAAAAATCCCCAAGGGCAGCAGTGGTCCCATGGGAGGGGCTGTCCACATACATCATTCACAAACAGGGCAGTGTCCACTCCACTCATGAACAAAGAGGCCAGCTGCACCCCACGGTTATCCACCTTCTCCACCTGATACCAGTGTCAAAAAAAATATGCACGATCAAGCAGCATGTTTGCCATGAGCCTGGTAAATGTCACAGCAGCGTTTCATGGTTTTTACAGAGCTTTTTCAAAACAGATTATTGACAGCCAGACAGTATCCATTTTACAGAAATGTTCTGCCTTGAACCGTTTGCTTTATGTGACATACAGTTATTAAACATTGTGCTGAATTGAGTCACTCTCTATAACTTAGCCTTGCCTAAAGGCAGAAAAACCTGCAATCAAGCATTTATTTATTTAAAAAAAGAAAGAATGTAAGATAGAAAGATAAAGAGTGCACTGGGTATGTTTTGTGCAGTGTTCAATTCAATCCGTCCTCCCACTGCTTTAACTGTAATCTGGGTCTGTACAGTTATATAAGAACATGCAAACACATGCAAATGTGCTTTACTCCTAAACCACAGCTCTCCATCCATCTGCTTTAAGTAAATCAACCAAACAAAAAGTAAATATTTAGAAACATGATTCAACAGCATACTGATTAAATAGAATAGCACATACTAAAACATGTTCATTTGGTTGAATAATGATTCTAAATATATACCTTTTGTGTTGTGCGTGTGTGTTTATATATATATATATATATATATATATATATATATATATATATATATATATA
>CAIGQQ010039592.1:1581757-1600249 GCA_903798035.1 Danio albolineatus | reverse complement strand
ATATATATATATATATATATATATATATATATATATATATATATATAAAATTTATGTTTGCATAAATTTAATGTAATTTATAACTGCTTAACACGTGATAATGTGTAAAATTTAGCTATTTAATATTCCAATATATAAATATGTATAATATTATGAAACTCATCACAACTATATATTTTTAAAAAGCATAAAAAAAATATTTTTACAGTCCAACAAAACTGACATCACAATGTGGCATAGTGTTATCAGATCACAAAGGTGGGGATTTAAAATTGTACCGTATATCTGCTGTGTTTTAAAGTGAAGAATGGCCATGTGTTCCTATGCATGTGAGCTGCTCAATATTTGACCATGTTTTCAATGTTCCCACATAACTTGGTTTGCTATAAATGTTGAGTTGGTGTGTGTGTTTACATTATATACAAGATGCATTTGAGTACATAACATGTGGCATTTTTCCAAATTGTAATAAGCAAATCCTTATAAACCAGCTGCTGTCAACAAAGCACAAGCTCTCTGCTGCCCAAATAAAATCATGATGGTTCAACTTTAGAAAATAAAAATTAAGACAGCCATAAAAATTAATATAGTAATTGCATAGTTGTATTGCACATTTCTTTAATGAACAGCGTCATTCAAAATGTACCTACTTTGTTGGGTTTTTTTGTATTAATAATAGTATTATAACAGCAATCTAAAAAAAGATTTAAAAAAAAGGAAAAGGCAAAAGGAAACAGGCAAAAAAAAAAAAAAAAAAACATTAGCCAAACTCTTGAAGAAGCCTTCTGTTCATGAAACTAGACGTACCTTGAGTTCCTGAAGTTGGTCAGGCTCATAGAGCTGGTTGGACACAGCTTGAGCCAAAAAGGCATCAAGCTCATGGCGCTGAAGAATGCGACCCCCCGGCCACTGCATCATATACCTGTAAAACACACAAGTGTGCCAATGTCACTCAGATTTCGTGCTGATCTACTTATTCAGAGTGAGAACCATATCAGTGTCCAATGAGAAACAGCCCCCCAGTGAGGTCATCTGGCAGTGGTACCTGAGCACGCAGCACATGAGCAGGAGGTGAGATGGCACACAGGTTGGATTGAGCAGGGCAGGGCAGTCAGACCGCATACAGGCTAGAAAGGCTCGCGTACGGCGGCTTCGGTCCTCAGATGCTCTGCCAAGCCACAATCGCCTCAGATTGGGACATGTCCACTCACGAAAACACAGGGCTGGGACGAGCTCTGGGGTCAGGGCAGATTTAGCTTTACTGGCACACCACTCCTTTACAATAACCGGGGGCACTGCAGAGACACAGAAAAATGAGACATGTTTAGTGTCATGTTGATCTTTCTCTGGCATCTTCTTTCTCACAGAAATAAATTATTTGCATTGTTAAAAGAAAAATAAACTTGCAGTGTGGCACTAGCACATTTTATGCCTAGTATACAGATAAAGCATTTTTAATTCGTATTATGATAGGCCTTCTCATTCTGTACAACTTTGCTTCTAGAATAGGCATGGGATGATAACCGTTTCAAGGAATACCCTTCCAATGGTATGTGTATGATTTTTTTTATTTGCGTTTTTAAATATTTTTTGGTTTACAACAGTATCTTTAGCAGAAAAGATATCCAAAGATGCCGTTTTAAATCGTAAAGCAATCTATTTTTGAGAATAATGAGGACAGCAGAAGTCCATGATTCATTTGAATTGTTTAGGCTACATAATTAATAAACAAATCGCATTAGTGTGCTGAATAGTTGTGGCACTGTCTTATCTACCCAAAGTTTATGCCCACCCTCATCCTCACCATCGACTGGACTACGCTTGCGCATGGCCAGTCTCTCCAGCCTCCGCTGGGTCTCAGCCAGGCTGAACAGCACCCCGTAGGCATACTGGCGGGCAGAACGGAAAAGTAGAGAAGCAGGAGGCAGGTCAGGGTTGCACTCATCCTCTATACACACTGGCATCTTCATCTCCCCCTGAGAGGTGACAGAAAGGAAACGGAAAAGGGAGAAGAAATGGGGCGTAAGGAACATAGAGAAAAGTATTAGAACTCTGATATTTGGTATTACAATGTATGCATGCTGAATATTAAATGGATTTCCAATTAAACACAATAAATGTAAACAAATTCTAGTGTGCTGTTTAAAATTTTAAATGCAATTTGTTAAAGTAATAAAAATTATTTTAAGTACACACTGTCATGAAGACATAAGTAATTTTACTTATGTGTAATTTTTTTTAAACACCTGCTACCCTAAATAGAAAGCTAATACTAAAACTAACGCTATTATTATGTCATTTTAACATCATTTTTTATGAAAATATATAAATTCTGAAGGACAATAAAATTTAATAAAAGCATAAGCGATGATGCTTCACAAAAAGTTTCCATTTCAAGTCAGATTTGACGTTAAGGAAAAATGAGTCATATGTTCATTTCATAAACACAGCAGATTCAGTGAGATAATTTAGTGAAGAAAATCTCTGGTTTTATTTGTATGCACATGATGTGTGACTGCAGTACCTTGGTCAGGATGTGGTAGATCTGTGGATACATGAGTCCTCTTCTGTGTCTGTGCTCGGCCACTCTCAGAACCTCTGCGCTGACCTGAGGAAGAGGTGGCGTTGTGATGTCCATGTGACTCCGTGTTGGCATGGAAAGCAATGATGGGATGGACGGCCCACTTCCGTTGCCATGGTGGCCGTCCCCAGAGCCACTGCCACTTCGTCCACTGGGATCTTCCCATCTCGTGGACTTGTCAGCCAAATGACTATGAGAGAAAATAAATATTCAGTCTGCTCTGAACAAAAGATTACTATTAAAAGAGATTCACTACATATTGGATGCTTCTCAATTCTTATTTGTACATCCTCATTTCCTCTCCTTGCCTCTTAACTCCACCCATATAAGATGTGAGGGATGGACCCAATGAATAGATGTCCTCACTTGCTTTAGCATCTTTTAAAAGACTTCTCATTTAATGAATACTCTACACCAGGGGATCTCAAACGTTTAAGCCTGCCACCTCTAAATAACATTGCCAGTGACGTGCAACCCCAAAATTCCTCAGAAATGAATATAAACATAAACGTTGCGCACACAACAATAGCCCTTTATAAACACAAGCATATTGACAATGCAACAGTCTAGCAACCGAATCATTTTTATAGTCAATTATTAATTTGTTTAATTTAATATTAACCTCAACTAAAGAGACTGGTAGACACTATGTTTTCAGCAAAAGCCTATTCTTGGTTTAAATTTGGAGACCACCACTCAGAGATCATTCTCGATGTTCACTTGTGGCCTGTATTTATTTTTTATGTATTTGATTGCCATAAAGGTGTCAGAAATTTTAAACAGGCGCTATAAAATCAATCTGCTGCAGCTGACGCTATTGATGTGCTGTTAATCTAATGTAAACACACCAATCCTATGAAAACAAAAACATCTAAAGGCTGACAGCTGTTTATTTGCATGTTTTTTACTATTAAAAACTACTATTTTTATCTTCTGTAGGTTATGGCTAAAATATGGTAAAGTCTATTAGTTTAATAAAATTTATTTGACTTTAAGAAATCACCAAGCGACCTTCACTTTGGGAACCACTTCTCCACTCCACTCCACTACACCTTTTTACTTTATTTTACATTCTTGAATATTAGAGTTAATATTACAATTCTAATATTTTCAACTTCCACTGTCTGTATTTTTTTTTTTCACTTGTTATTATTATCAATTAATTATTTACAGGTATTAACTGCTTATTTGTGGTGAAATAAAAGTTACATTCAAATGAAAAAAAACTATAAAAACATAACCAAAGTTTACAATAACATTATGCGTAACATTCACATTAATGCATGTTTGTTTTTTTGTTGTAGTTAGCAATTAGTGACTGGTGGACTCACTTAGCGCTGGTGTCATTTTGCTCCTCCCCATCTGAAGATGAAGATGACGAGGGGGAGGGGCCTGTGGGAGCAGCAGTGTGGTGATTGGGCTGTCGGTTGCCACCTTGAGAGGAATCATATGGAGCAGACCAATCAGCAAAGCCCATTTTCCCAACTAGTGAATCGTTACAATCCTGCAGTGGCTGTGTTGGGTTCTGGCATAAAAGGGCTGGACCAGTGGCAGGACCGGGTCCATAGAGCCCACCTGGATAAGGCACCTTAACACCTGACACCTGGGGTGGACCAAACTGCAGAGAACAGCCCAAAACCAATAAAAACATATTTAGACGCAATTAATTTCTCTAAAAGAAACTAAAAATATATATAAAATACTATATATTTTTTAAATCAGCACACTTTTGTAGTTTAAAAAAACATTACCTGAGCTTTTAATGGCTGTACTGCCCCCACATGGCCTGGAGGTCCAGCAAATGGACTAGGCCCAAAGCCTGGAACTAAGTCAACAAAAAACATACATACTGAGTACAAACTGGTGTCAAAGTGTGTCTTGCAAACTACCATTTTGAAAGGTATTTTAATTATTTTAATAATATTATAATTTAAAATAACTTTATTTAAATACTTATACCATATACTTAAATCATGTATCAATTCATTTTCAGTAACATTACTGCAGCAACAAATTGTTCGTTCATTCAGATATGATTCTTATATGACAAATTGCTGCTCAAGAAATATTTTCAAAGTCAAAAACAACTGTTTAACATTTGTGAATTCTGTCATGAATAAAAAGTTCTAAAACACAAGTGTTTATTTAAAAAGCATTTGTTGCCATCAATGTTTTTACTGTACTTTTTGATTAATGTAAAGCTCTATTAATGTTCTAGATAAATAAAAGTATTTACTCTCTCAAAATGACACCAAACATTTTAATAGTCTATATACAAACACATTATACATACAGAGGTAAGGAGAAGGTCCCATGGAGAGAGGTCTTGGTTTACTGGCCGCTGAAAAATACTCTACTGCCTTCTTAAACCTCTCAATTTTATCTTCGGTGCGTGACTAGTGGATAGAAAAGAGGGGAGAGTATAATAAGCTTTAAATGTAGCAACAGTATCAAACAAATGCATTTAATAAGCAGCACATGAAAACAAGGGTGTGCAATATTGACAAATCATGCTCTCAATCATTTTGAGAAACTTTCTTCTATAAGGATACTTCGCTGAGAATGTTTTTGTGCTAGCACCTCAGCTGGTTTAGACCTGTCGTGGATATATGTGACACTAAAAACCACAGTAGTTGACAATTATTTAGAATTATTTTTATCATGCATCAGAGGTGTTTTCATTACATCCTTCAAATAACCCACAATCTTTGCACACATACCATTTCGAAAGAAAAAAAACTATTAGCTGAAAATGAATCTGCTCTGACATTGTTCAATCTGATCATGCAAAGCAAGATAAAAATATCTGGAGATTAATGTTTCCTTCTGTTTTATTTTAATTGTCAATTAGTTAAAATGTAAAAATGAGCGTAATATAAACCGCTGTGAGACCACAGAAGCTTAATACTACCTGTACTAGAATAAATAAATAAATAAAAAAACTCCCCTTGCATAAAGCCTAACACAAGATTCCTCATTCTTCAAATTATAATTCTAACAGTTTTTCATGACATTTAATGTAGCCATCTGCACACACTAAACAAGTGTGCATACTTTCCCCCATCTAACGAGTCATACTTTGAAGGACTCTTGCTTTGAAGCACAGACATTTCGCATAAATTTATTAATAAAAAAAAAACACACACACACATTGTTGCTCTAAGACGCACAAACGTTCAGCTCCGGCTAACTATTTTTTTTTTTTGACATCAACAGCAGTAGGCAATATTGTCAAATGAAATAAACAACTGTTTAACAGTTTAAAACAGTTTATACAACTGTTGTATAAAATCAATACCAATTTTGTGATAGCGAACATGCACTACATGCAATCTGGAAAAACAGCACACCTGCTTGTAGGTTATTACTTTGTTATACCATAGCTTATAAAAAAATCCATACAGACGATGGATTTATTACATACCATATCTTCTAAAAAATCAATACAGAGATTTGAATTGCTTTCACAACTCGATTGATGGGGCTTTCAAGCTGATTTCTAATAGTTTTCAACATGTAATGAATGCTTTTGAAGTCACCAACTTGATAAAGCCAGTTTGCACATTTACAATATTACAACTACAATATTTTTACAGATGATAAATACTGCACACCCTCACGTGCAAATGAACGCGTAAACACCATGCTTCACCTGTGACTGCTTGAAAACATCCTTGGCCACCGAATCTAAATTCCCAAGATCTTTGATGGATGCCACATACTCAGAAACAGCCTTGATAACAACCTCACATGGAGGGAGGACTAACTGATGAGCCCTTACCTGAGCAGAGAAAAGAAAAAAACAAATAATGAAGCAAATTGCAACAAATAAAATATGGCTTGTGCTAATAAGTGTAATGCTCAAGGATGCGTAAATATCTCATCCATTGCAAATCCAAAAGAACGAAAATATCTTAAAGTGTGTGAATTGACAAATCATTTTAGCACCTTGAGGGAGGCAAGAGGGTGTTCTGGGCCTAGAAGACTCCAATGAAAGGCAGCCAAGTCTTCATCTGGCAGAATGTGGTTACCTGTTTTTTTTTTTTTGAAGGGCCACATTTAGAACTAAACAATGTTTTTTTAAATAAAGTCACGTTTGGAAGTTTAGCTTTGCTTACCAAGAAGAGCAGCAAAAATGGGCAGGTGCTGTGTCTTGAGGCCGAGCTGGCGAGCCGCCTCTGATAGCAGGTACTGGTGAGTGGTCAGATTCTTGCCATTCCAGGAGAGCTTGAGAGCGTGGGAGCTGAAATAGGCCGGAACGTTGCATAGCGCAAACTCTGAGTCCTGTGCAATCAGACCCTGAAAACCATAGTCTCTGTACAGGGATAGCACCTCCTGATGGTGGTCCTCCAGGGTCTGCACCACCTACAACACAAGCAGGGTGGAAGGTGACTGTAGGGTCTTGTGATTTCACAAGCTACAACAGATCTGAATTGACAATACTACATTTGTTGACAATAATCTTGGGTTTATATGAACACAATGTCGTTTCAATACTCGTTTCCAATAATATTTTCAATACACTGACATCCCCTGTATGTCCAAGCTCTCTTAGACACAAGGTTGTATTTAATTAGAAGAGTGAAATAAATAGACCATTGTATTGAAATATTTATCGAAGATAGTTGCAATCCTATATCACTACATTTCTGTTTTAGAAAAAAAGTTCCTCTATCAGAGTTTTCCGACCTAAAGTATCTCATAAAGCAGCATTTCAGGGTGTGTTCACACTTGTTCCCTTGGTTCATAACATGGAATTTGTACAATACAATCTACATAAACGTTGCACGATTAATGTTTAAAATATCGTATTTTATATTTGTAAACTAACCGTATACAATTCTACACTCTTTTAAATATCTTTTTTTATTTATTGATAATGAGTTACTGAATCGGTTATTCAGACGATTCAAAGCAGGTGATTTCTTTAGCTGAGAAGCCTTTTTTAAAGGTTTACTTTGCCCATTTGCTTTGTGTAATATTGTATCTAAAATGTAAGCCACTTAACATTATCAAATATTAACTCATTTATTGAACATTGGCATTCATTTTGTCAGTAAAATGTTTCCATGTTTTCAGATGGAACATTTACAACACAGAGCCGTAGTTCACTGACAAGCTAAGCAAAATGTGTTCAAAATCAAAATCGATTTAACAAACAATAAAACCAAAAATTTATCTGTGATAATGACAGCTCTTTGCGTCACTTCTTGATTCTCAGTAACCTTTGCCTCTGTGTATTAAATGCCACATTTAACAACTAGGCATGGGATGTAGGCATGGACCGGTATAAGATACTGACGATATGATAACCTTGGATAAAAATATCACGGTTTGAAGGTATTGTGTTCATTGCTCTAAAATAACAAAATGTCTGGCTAAAAAACAAAACCTTTTTCCCCTTCGAACACAATATATTTTATTATGAGAAACATAAAATATTTTGGGGCAGTAAACATGTCAGGCTAAATCATTGACTTCTGCTGTCTTCATTTGTTTCAAAAACACAGATGTCTTTACAATTTACACCTAAAAAACTATTAACAAATGTAAATAAAAAAATCGTACACATACCTTAGGAACGATATAACAGAAAATTTTGGTGGTTTTAAAACCTTGACTTTTCCAAACCGCGGTATACCTTGAAAATGGTTATCATCCCATTAGGCATGGGATGATAACTGTTTTCAAGGTATACCACGGTTTGGAAAAGTCAAGGTTTTTAAACCGCCAAAATTTTCTGTTATATCGTTCAGAAGTAAAAAAGCTGAAGCAAATTAATCTTTTGAATTATGTAGCCTGACATGTTTACTGCTCCAAACTATTATAAATCTTTTAAAAAATAAATTATATAGTGTTAAAAGGGGAAAAAGTTTTTGTTTTTAACCCAGACATTAAAAAGGATTTATTTTAGAGCAGTAAACACAATACCGTCAAACTGTGAAATTTTTATCCAAGGTTATCATATAGTCAGAATCTTATACCAGCCCATGCCTAATAACAACACGTTTTCATAACAAAATCCCTTCACAACTTCAGTGGAGTGTTTGAAATATATTCTTCCCTGAAATTACTTCGTAGTCGGGTAATTTTAAGACACTCTGGCCTTCGGGCAACAAGACTTACTACTAAACACAACTGTGCTTCTCTGACAAAATGTTCAAGACAACTGCAGTTATGGTCATCAAGTCACATTCATGATTTCATTTTGATATGTCACCAACCCTAATAAAAAATAAATAAATAAATACAAAATAAAAAAGTCAAAATATAGCCAGCAATGTATCCATTGCCCACTCAAACCAATTTGCTAAAAGCAGACACATTTTGCTGCTTGTGTATTGAACTGTAGAAATAAGAAAAACAGCTCCATTTAGATGTGCTTGGTCAATGTTGTATTTATATTTCAGTAGAACCAAACTAATTTCTTTGAAAGCTTGTTTACTGCTCACCAAGTTTCGGATGAACAATACTGACAGAGCAATCACATCAGTCTGCTTTAGTCAAACCAAACCTGACAAGTGTAAACACACCACTAGTTGATAAGAAAATACTTTGACTACGGTCGGAAATGTGTTACATTTCAATTTTATGTCCCGAGTGTTATTAATGCTATTATATCATACAAGGTTACTGTATTTTAAAATGGGTTTGAAATAAAAGTTTCAAAACAACACTACCAATAAGATGAAACTGTGCTGACTGTCCAGCCATGATTAACTTACCATTAGTCTCATGGTTACTAATGCTGAGGTAAAGTCATGTTGGACAGATCATCTTTATAAGAACAATGTTGTATTTACAAGAGGAGAACACTGGAGTTACCTTAAGCCTTAAATTTCAAAGTCAAAAATGTTTGTTCAGGGGAAATAAAATGTCAAACACAATAGCTTCTGAGCTGATGGTAAATTTGTTGAAATGTAAAATAAAATGGCTTCATCAACAAAATATAATATTACTGCTCAGTAAGAATTAAAATGTGATGATTCAGCTTACGGCACCTTCATAAACCGAAAACAGAAACGCATAAACAGTCCAATGCACATAGTTTATTATTTATTTTGTAAATCAAGTTTTTTAAAGTGCTAATCTGAGCCTCCTGGCTCAACTGAAAATACCTGACGTTGAAAATACAACTTCAAACTTCACAAAAAACTTATACTAAATTATAGCAAATATCAATATTCGACTGGTCATGTGATAATATTACAGCGTTCCTGATGAGATCAGTTCAATAACAGCTTTCACGGGCTACTTATTGGACTGGAATCATAACTTTAAACATATAATTAATCGTTATTAAACATTTTATTAATCAAATATTAAGGCATAAAACCTTTGACACATATTTATATTGCAATAATACAATTAACTAAAACAGGTAAAGCATTTGCAACACATACTGGTTGAAAAACACAATTCCTCTCGAGGAGGGCATCAGGCCACTCACCCGCACGCGAAATCGGAACATGGCGAGGCGGACACAGTGGCTCAGGCAGGCCGGGGGCAGGAACCAGGCCCGGGGAGGGGGCGTGGCCTTGCTTCCGACGTGGTTGACGATGAGCTGTGCGGTCTGCCGCTGCCCCTGCGCCCGCCGCGCCCACTCCGGCCAGCGATCCTTCCCAAGCGTGCCGTTAAAAACCACCACCAGCTCCAGTCCGCCCTGGTACAAACAGGCCTGGGAGAGGGCCGCCAGATAGCCGAGCATTGCATTCCACTCGCCTCCACAAACCCAGTCGGTCTGGTAGCCCCCGTAGAGCCGCTGAAGGCCGGAGTCTGCGTCAACCAGAATGCGAGCTGGCGGGGGAGGCGGAGGCAGCGAACTGGGATGATGGGGATGGTGGTGGTGGTGGTGATGGTGGTGTGGGGGCTGACGGCCTGCCGTGCGGGCGAGCTTAAGGAGATCTACTGGAACTGCTGCCCCAGGGCAGCGTTTCTCCAAATACTCCTGAAACCCTTGAACTCCCATACTGTATGTGTGTCTCAGCGCGTGAGATGGATGAACCTTAATAAGTTGAATTGTAGGTTATGCTCAGATCTCGATCTGACCGGTTGTAGTTAGGTAACTAAAAAGCTGCTGAAATGTCCAGTAAATTATCCGACGAATGCAACTGTCATCCGACCCCCTGTAAAATTTCAGATACGCGTGGCTATTTTTTTACATTTGGTCGTTTAAGTGCAATGTGTGTCCATTCCTAACGGTGTCAACGTGCTAAAATCTCACAAAAGTCTCTCCGTTTTGATCAATTACGGTGTTGCACGGTCTACAGCGTAACGATGGAGGATAACGGCGCGCACGCTACAGTTATGATGTCGACAGTGTTGTTAACATCAAAACATAATCCTATTTGTAACCCTTCTGACTGCAAACCGAACAACAACTACACCTTTGCTATCCAACGTGCCCGTTAGTTAGTTGAAACTAACTCTAACCGATGGCGAATACAGTATGTCCTATACTAGTTAACAGTTATAAGAGCTACAGTTTGTGGCTAACAAACTAGCTCGCGCACTTAGCCAGTTAGCCAAGATCCCGGCGTGATTGACGCGTCAACTAGTCGAGACAAATCGGGGGCTGCCGCGATTCGGAATGAGATGAATAACTAAGGGGAAAATAAAGTAAAACAACTAAAATAAAACAAAAACAAAAGCCCGGCGTAAGCTCCCTCGCTCTCTATCTCACTCACGACTTCATGTTGAGGAGAGGAACATACTTTCATGCGACGTCGGCCATCTTGCGACTTCCCCGCGGACCGACAGAAAGTGGGAGGGCAGGAGAGCCGAGGGAAGTGGGAGGAGCGACGTGTCTCGTCACTGGGGGATGTAGTTTAGTATCTGTGACAATGTATCTGGGGTGTCAAATAAAAGACTACAACTACCAGAACATCAAAGTGTGAGACGTGATGCGTGCCTTGTCCAAAAGGAAAAGTTCATTCAAATGAAGATAGGGGAAAAATCGCCTCAGTTGGAAAAACTGGATTAAAATTACTGTATCTGGAACTCTCAAATACTGTGGACATATACATGTAAGGGCAGTGTACTGCAAGAGTGATAATAACAGCTATGCAGAATTACAAATAATTATTTTACAATTTTATTTCATCTTTCAAATTTTACGAACAACACTTTTCGGCACATTTAGGTTTACGCGTCCAACACAACATGAGAGAGAGAGAGATAGACAGACAGACAGACAGACAGACACTCTTTACATAGGCCTAAAACAAATATGTCTTTATATATACAAATATGCGCATAAGTTCTTTGCATTAAAAGGCTTTTGTTTGCAATACAATTCAGGTTAAACTATATGTCGCCTTTAAAATAAATGTGTAGCCTAATATAAAGTGTATTAGTATTAGTATATTTATATAAAATGATTAAATTATTGAATAAAAAATCTAATTTTATACTTATAGCATTTTCTATGATTACAAATTACAAAAATTAAACATTTATAAATATTATTATTAATTATATAATTAGTTATTTTTTGCATTGCCACTTGCTAACTTTAATTTAATTAACTTACAAATGTTAGAGCAATGACTACATGTAAACAGTGTAGTATAAGATGTGAAAATCTTTACAAGTAATTTTAGACCTTTACACCCATGAATCGACGAACCCATGCCATGACTAATGGATTGGCCTACAAATTGACGTCATGGCTGAGCAGCTCAAACGATAGCTACACCTAAGCGACACTAGAGCGCGCCAAAGGCAAACTGTTGGAGAAGGGTATAAACGGAGGTCGGAGCCAGCTCCAAGTGGGTGGGCCTTCGAGCTCCAAGTGGGCTGTAAAAACCTGGAATTTTTGATTATTTAATGTGTTGGGCATGACACGGAGTCCAATATTGTGTTTTATTAATGTCTACACCTTAACCCTTCCCTAAACACAACCTCACAGTAACCTGTTGTGTTTTATTAACGTCTACACCTGAACCCAACCCTAAACACAACCTCACAGTAACCTGATGTGTTTTATGAATATCCGCTCCACCTACACCACCTAAACCCAACCTACTTGCGGTTTAAGTCCCTCCCACTTGGAGGTCACCCAACCTACTTGCGGTGTAATCCCTCCCACTTGGAGGTCTCCGGGCTGCAGCGATACCTACTTAGACTGTTGGGTTATAAATTAAATCCCTAGTTCAGCTGGAACAGCGCCGCTGATCAAACAGAACTGCCCTGCAGTAAAAATCACCCGTCGAAAAGGGTCAATCATACTCGGTTTGCAGTGGATAGACTATAGAAACAGATATTTGTTTCGAAACTTTATTTGCCCAACAATTTACTTGTTTAATAAAAACTGGAAATTAAATAGAAACCAATTAAACACATGATTGATCTTTTAATGCAACACTTTACTGCCACATTTTTCAGTTCTTCAGGTTTGATTCTAGGAGTCAACGATAGCGATGACACTGATTAAAAAGAAAAAATAAGTGCATATGACAGATGTTGAATTTACTACAGGATGTGAGCTATTCTTTGGTTTTATAATAACACTCCAAATCCATTGCTAAAAATTGCAAACATTTATCCTGTGTTCAGAGCAGTTCCTTCTCTGCCAAATAGTCTCAAAAATAGTATATTTAGAAAATATAATTTATAGATCCACAACACAATTCACATTTACTAAATTCAATTCATAAATTCTAAACACGATATCAAAAATATGCAAATCAAATTCGTAAATTCAAAACACGATTCAAAAATAATCAAATATAATTCATAAATCCAAAACATGATTCAAAAATATGCAAATCAAATTCGTAAATTCAAAACACGATTCAAAAATACAAAAATCCAATTTATAAATTCAAAACATGATTCAAAAACATGCAAATCCGATTTGTAAATTCAAAACACAATTCAAAAATCCAAAAATCCAATTCATAAATTCAAAATAGGATTAAAAAATATGCAAATCCGATTATTCATTCATTTATTAATTTTCTTTTGGCTCAGTCCCTTTATTATTCTGGGGTCGCCACAGCGGAATGAACCACCAACTTATCCAGTTGTTTTACGCAGCGGATGCTCTTCCAGCCACAACCTATTTCTGGGAAACATCCAGACACACTCATACACTACTAACAATTTAGCTCACCCAATTCACCTTCACAATTCTTTGGACTTGTGGGGGAAACCGGAGCACCCGGAGGAAACCCACGCAACCACAGGGAGAACATGCAACCTTCTTGCTGTGAGGCGAACATGCTACTCACTACGCCACCGTGGCGCCTCAAATTCAATTAATAAATCTAAAACATGATTCAAAAATATGCAAATCCAATTTGCGAATTCAAAACACGATTCATAAATACAAAAATCCAGTTCATTTGGCAAAATATTTTAGATTTTTACTTGTGAGTTGACTAATTGTTCATTGTATTGTGCTGCGCATGTATGAATTTTATTTTGTAAATGTATTATTTTTGAGACATAAATGTATTATTATATAATAAATATATAAAAATGTATATATATATATATATATATATATATATATATATATATATATATATGATGCACTCCAGTTCTTTTAGACAGACAGAGCAGCTCTTCATCTGCTTTGCTTTGCCATCTAAATAATAGTTGAGTCTCTAAGCAGCAACTTTCCTGAGTCAACGCAATTGTTGTGGCTTAAGCCTACAGTCTTGCACCCCATGAGGGTTAGAGCCCACTCCACTAGGAGTTTATTATTCTTCTGAGCAAGAATCAGTGGGATTATGACATTTGTATGGCCACCGGATGGTCGTCGCTGTCAACATTTGCTTGAATTTACAATCTACACGCCTGGCGTACAGACCCAGGTTCTATCAGCCTCAGAAGTTTCTATCACATCAGTTTATGTTCATGTTCACATCTCAACTATGTTTAGAACCTCTTTCTACTCAATTGTATGGCTTTTTCTAAGGTGCTTTGACTTTTGAGTTGTTGTACAGCATGGCAAGGTCAAACACGTTCCAACAGCGTTTACTTAAATATTTAAAAAAGTGTATAAATATAACATTCAAAAGAGAACGCTCTGGTTACTTGTCTAACCTCGGTTCCCTGGGATAAGAGAGCGAGCACTGCGTTCATCGCTATGCTACAACAAAATTTTCTAGGACTGGCGCTTTAGTCCGAAAAAATGTGATGAATGGTCACATTTGTAAAGAACACACAAATATGCTGGCTTTTATAGAGTCTGGCATTAACCCACTATCACAGGCTAAAATGCCATTGGTTTGTATAGTAACATGTCCAATGGTTTCAGTATTCCAGTCAAACAGGAGTTTTTCTCATATTTGCTTAAATGCAGTGTTCATTCCATTATATCAGGGAATGAGTTACATAAGGTTACAGATCAGGCTACACCTTGAGGCTGCATAAGTGATGAGAACAATTTGTCTTTGTGATTACAATATAAACTAATTGATTATACTAGAAACCCCATCTGGGTGTCTCGGTGGCATCAGCTAGGTATCTGATGATGGCGTTGCAGAATTTGAGAACAATGCTTTGGAGCAGGGGTCACCAATCTCGGTGCTAGAGGGTGGGTGTCGCTGCAGGGTTTAGCTCCAGCTTGCCTCAACGCACCTGTCTGTTTCAAGTATATCTAGTAAGACTTTGATTAGCTTATTCAGGTGTGTTTGATTAAGGTTGGAACTAAAATCTGCAGGACACCGGCCCTCTGGGAATAAGTTTGGTGACCCCTGCTTTGGAGGATCAAAATTGTGCTTGGAAACTGTGGTCACTACAAGATAATTCCAAAATAATGGGAATAAATGAAAATAACTAGCTCTGAAAATAACTGGGCTCTGAACCTAAAGCATTCCATACCAAACATTTCCATAAGACTTCAAGAAGAAGTCCATAAGAAATAGAAATAAATATGTAAATTAATTATGCAGTAAAAATAAATATAAATTAAACAAAAGATTAAATAATTAAAGTTTAAAAGAACGAAATATCAGAGCACCTTCAGCATCCCATGGTAATGTAAAGTGTGTTTTACTGTTTCCAGTGAACATTTCACTGAGACTGCAGCTAATAAATGCACATTTCCTTCGTGAATCATACTGTGCATAAGAGGTCAAGAAAACCTGGCTGCAGGACCAAAATCATGCATAACAATAATGTCTGGGCTGTCTTTTTGTCTTTCCTAGGCTTTGTGCAAAAATGATTGAAACTCAGGTTTGATCCATGCTTATTTTGTTCAAACAGCTAGAAGAATGCCTTGCCAAAGAAGAACTAACTCCATCACTGTTGCCCAAACGCATCTGCAGTACTTCTTTGTACACTCATGTAGCTTGTCTAGTCGTTTGCTTTGTTTGTATTTGCTGCAGCTGCACACAGTGGATTTAGAAAGTCATGACATTTGAAGTGCTTTACTCCATTATGCAGGAAAGAGAAGTATAACACACATCAGATCTCATGTTCACTTCAACAGATTTTTCCACACTCCTCACAATCCCAATGCTCAATAGTGTTTAATGCTAATAAGTAAATGCAAAATGCATACATTTTCATATAATAATAAGATAATAAGACTTAATTAAGACTCTATAATGTTTTCAAAAGTTTATAGTTTCAATAGTCTTGAAGTGAATTCATCATTAAAAAGTCACTAAATCTGTAAAGATGCTGTTTTGAAGGTTTTTTTTTGTAATCTATGAATTAAAAAGTTTTATTTTGTAAAAAGCTATTGGTAGTATGTATCTGTTATATTCAAGTTATGTTAAAAGCCCTAATCTGAACTACTCTGGACTAGTATGTATTTAAAGCAGGGGTGGCCAAACTTTTTCTTATGAAGGGGCAAAAACTAAACTTGATTGAGGGTGGTGGGCCGGAGGTATATACCAAACAGTATATATACAGTAGGTATATACAGTTGTCATGTAGTTTCCTAATTTATTATTATATTTTATTACATTATTATTATATTTATTACATTATAATAATTATTATATTATTATTATATAATTTAATTAATACCATCATTTATTACATATAAAATACTTTAATTATTAATAGCTATACATTTCTGTACATTTTATAATGAACATCCTACAATAAAAAACATAAATAATCCCATTTATAACACTAAAAAATACACTTTGCCTTGATTCACTTGCTGTTGTTTTCTGCAAAATCCGCTATTCATTAAGTGCCTCATTCATTCATTTTCTTTTTTCGGCTTAGTCCCTTTATTAATCCGGGGTCGCCACAGCAGAATGAACCGCCAACTTATCCGGCATTTGTTTTACGCAGCGGATGCCCTTCCAGCCACAACCCATCTCTGGGAAACACATCCATACATACACATTCACACTCATACACTATGGACAATTTAGCTTACCCAATTCACCTGTACCGCATGTCTTTGGACTGTGGGGGAAACCGGAGCACCCGGAGGAAACCCACGCAACCACGGGGAGAACATGCAAACTCCACACAGAAATGCCAACTGGCCTAGCCGGGGATCGAACCAGCGACCTTCTTGCTGTGAGGCGAACGTGCTAACCACTCGGCCACCGTGGCGCCTCATTAAGTGCCTGTTTTTACTTATTTTTTAAAATCTGATTCATTCACCACATTTTAGTTTGCTTTTTGTAGCTTTACAGATAAAAGACAGAAGTTATGTTTAATTTTAAATGACAATCTCTGTTAAAGACATTCCCCCAAAATTCCCAATCATTCTCGCTCTCTTCTGAGATGGGACGGAGGGCCAAATCAAAGGTTATCGTGGGTCAACTTTGGCCCGCGGGCCCTAGTTTGGGCATCTTTGATTTAAAGGGATAGTTATGGGTACTTAAAGAGATTCATTTGGTGAAACAAAAATGAAAATCATCATTTACTCACCTTCAAGTGGAAAAATGAAAGCATTTTGAAAAACCTTAGAAATCTGCAGACATACACATCCATAGTAAGAGCGAAATACTGTGGAATTGAAAGGCTTCTGGATTCCAGCATTCCTTAATATATTTATACACTCAGAAATAAAGGTACAGGAGCTGTCACTGGGGCTGTACCTTTTCAAAAGGTACATATTTGTACCCAAAGAGTCCACAGTGGTACCTCAAAGGTGCATTTTAGTGCCTAAATGGACCTAAAAAGTACCTTTGAGGTACCATTATGGACCATTCAGGTACAAATATGTAATTTTTGAAAAGGTACTGCCCCAGTGACAGCTCCTGTACCTTTATTTCTGAGAGTGTAGCAGCTTTCTGTTTGGAAATGTTAGATGATTTTTGTTAGATGATCAATCATGAAGCACTTTCAATGCATTTAGAACAACTGCCTCATCAAACATTTGTCCTTGCTATTAAACATAATTCATATTTCAAGTTCAGTCTGTAAAAAAGCTTCGATTAACAAACCTTCTCCAGCAGGTGGCACTTAAACACTCGACTTTATCTCCCTCAAAATTGGATACGTTTAAATTATTTATGACAAATATAAAATGTTATGACTTTGTTTTTAAGTGCAGTAAATGGAAATCTATATTTTAGTGCAGGAGGTTTTGTGCAGCTGAGTGAGTTTGAAGATTTCATCTAGTGTTTTTGTCATGGATACATTATGACCACCTGTCTAATATGCTGCCGGTCCCTGCGTGTTGCCAAAACAGTGCCAACCCACTGAGGCATGGACTCTACAGGACCCCTGGACGTCTCCTGTGGTATCTGGCTCCATAACGTTAGCAACAGATCTATCAAGGTGGTGAGGTGGATTCGCTGAGTTTCAAACTTGTTGATCCAGCACATCTCACTAATGCTTAGTTTTATTGATATCTGGGGAATTTAAAGGAAAAGGGCCTCATTTATAAAGTGTGAGTGCCCTCTTACATCCATGCCAATGTTCAAATATATATATATATATATATATATATGTTGCCAAAACAGTGCCAACCCACTGAG
>CAIGQQ010039592.1:1568563-1581657 GCA_903798035.1 Danio albolineatus | reverse complement strand
TATGCCACAGTGGCGTAGTGAGTAGCACGTTCGCCTCACAGCAAGAAGGTCGCTGGTTCAAGCCTCGGCTGGGTCAGTTGGCATTTCTGTGTGGAGTTTGCATGTTCTCCCCGTGGTTGTGTGGGTTTCCTCCAGGTGCTCCAGTTTCCCCCACAGTCCAAAGATATGCGGTACAGATGAATTGGGTAAGCTAAATTGTCCGTAGTGAATGAGAATGAATAGATGTTTCCCAGAGATGGGTTGCAGCTGGAAGGGCATCCGCTGCGTAAAACAAATGCTGGATAAGTTGGCGGTTCATTCCGCTGTGGCGACCCCAGATTAATAAAGGGACTAAGCCGACAAGAAAATGAATGAATGAATGATATATATATATATATATATAAAGTCTTTAACGTGGAAAAATACCCCCATGTCATTTCTAAACAGGCAGGTGAACTTTTTCTTTATTTTTCACACTGGTGAATCTGATTAAAGCGGTGTACATAAATTAATCACAAACAACAATGATGAATCGTAAGAGATTATTTCTGCAGTGTAAATAAACATCTGCTGCTTCTGTGAAAATGAATAGAGACGTCAGACCCAGGCTTTGTGTTTGTCTTTTACATGTTATATTTGTACAAAATATATTTTTGTGACAGTATGGCACATTTGAGCAGCATTAGTAAACTGTAAATATTAAAAATGCTAAATCATGTGGGGTTTTTTTACACCAGCGACCATAATCGTAATAATTTTTTTATTTTATTTTTTGATATGACAAATCAAATTTTACCAGTGGTGGAAAGAGTACTGAAGAATCACAGTCAAGTAAAAGTACAATTACTTGCCCAAAAATTTAGTGCAAGTAGAGTAAAAGTATCTGTAGTAAATATTACTCAAAGTATGAGTAAAAAGTAGACCTTTCCAAAGTACTCAAGAGTAGTGAGTAGTGTGTATTACGCTGTAGAAAAGTTGATGCGTTTACAGAATGTTACGTTTACACATCCCTGCACAAACAACATGTAGTGTATTTAGGGATCTTATTATTTTCAATTATTTTGCTTCAATTATTTGTTTGCTCTCTCCTTCTTTTATTCGTTTGTTCCCTCCTTCTTTCTTCACTTCATTTGTTCGCACATTCTTTCTTTCATATTTTTGTTCCTTACTTCATTAGGTCCTTTGTTCATTCGTTTGTTCCTTCTTTCCTTCCTTAGTTTGTTCAGTCCTTCCTTGTATCCTTCCTTCATTTATTTGGTTCTTCGATCCTTTCTTCCATTCCTTGTTCGGTCCTTTCGTTTTATTTGGCCCTTCCTTCCATTCTTCATTCGTTCCATTTAATGATTATTTAAGGCTGTTTGGTGATTTCAGTCCTCATACAGTCGACATCCATCATTTTCAGTGACATGCAGTCTATAAAAAGTCTCTGGATCATTGCGTGTAAAGATTTTGGACATCTTCTTGGACATTTTTAATGTTTCCAAAAGGTTTGCTGCATTTATAAAGCGCCCATGTCTTGAGGTTGTTCAGTATGATGCGATTTACTTTCTATGTGTAATTTAATTGGACAGGAATCACAGGACTGATTTTTCTACTTTAGACAATGACCATAGACAAGAAAGAAATAAAGTAGTGGCTGCAGGTTGAAGGAAAGTAGTGGAGTAAAAGTACCGATACTGCACTAAAAAATGTACTCAAGGGAAAGTAAAAGTACACATTTTTAAAACTACTCAGTAAATTACAATTCCTGAGAAAAACTACTCAATTACAGTAGTTTAAGTATTTGTAATTAGTTACTTTACACCACTGAATTTTTCCTGCCAGCAGGACCTCGATTTCAGATTCGATTTGGCAAGTGCTCTTTTATATAGCAATGATATTAGTTAGGGGTGGTTTGTAAGGTGGAGATCTGACAGCAATAAGCTGCGCACAATTTCAAAACCATTTGCTATTTATAAAAGTAACATTTGGAATTACAAAATCCTTTTAGATCAAATTAAGAATGGTTTCTGTGCAACATTTTATAATTTAAGGCTATATCATGTTCAAATCAAATAGTTTTTAAGCAGTGTACCTCCACTAGGAAAAGTCATTTTTTCATGATGGTGCACCTGGTTTGCATGTTTAGGTATGTAACAAACTTTTCCGGAAAAACAATGCCTAGGGCATCATCTCTACCAACTTGTTTTCATCTCACAGTTCATCCTGGTGCCATCACTTCCCCGGGTAAATCGCAGACACAAACAGCTTTCAATGTAATGTCAAAGAAAATGGGACTGGTTGAACAAGTTCTCATACTCGTGTGCTCATTCAGCTGCTTTGGATGTTTCATCGTGCTGCAGCAGAGACACATTCCTCATATGAGCATTATTAAATTTTTGTGTGACAGCAGAATTAATCAAAGGCGATATTCATGCACATTTTGTCAGTAAAGATGGTTCTGTGATGAGTGGTAAATCTCCAGCGCCTGCTTTGATTTTTGAATGGGTGATGTCAAACGTTGCCAAACAGAATCGACCAAACAGTTGATCTCTCTGCGCCGCTGCAGCATTTCAAGCTCCATCGGAAGCGTCCGCCAATCAGATCGCTTAATGCAAATACCGATTGTGGTATAATAGTAGCCGATTGCAATCTATTTTCATTGGCTGACGCTGCTATGGTGATCTCGTTAACTCCAAGCTTCAGACATGACCTCCATCAAGCACTGCCGCTGATGCCCCGTGTAAATCAAGTGTCAGTGTTGCTGCTGATCTGAAAGTACATGAAAATACCACATTTAATAACATTGATTTACTCCAAACTCACCTAATAACTTCAGTCGAGTGTTTGAAATAAATCCTTCTGTGAGATAGATCCATAGTAGTGTGTTCATTAGTCATGTTGACTTAGTTAAGGCAGTTCAAGTTTGATTGCCCGTCTCATTTCGTGCTGTATTTGCAGTTACCACTTTCGATTTCATATTGACTTATCATGCAGCTCTACAGTAGATCTCCTATTGCCTCTGATCTGACAGGACAGCATTGTTGCCTCTGTGCTTCGGTGACCCCTGAATACCCAACACCATGTCACCAATTTGTTGTTTGTCCTCTTCAGATCACTGTTGGTAAATTCTCACAAATGTTGACCAGTTGTTTCAGAGATACTTTGACCCATTCATTTTGACATAACCATTTGGCTTGTCAGTGTCACTCAGATCTTTATTCCTGTGCATTTCCCCGGCATAGCGTGTCAAAGCCCCACAGTCACTCTAAATCATTGGGGTCTCCAACTTTGTTATGTGAATTGTCTTGAATAAATGTCAGGTGGAATCTGTTCAGAGCTCTTCTCAGTATGGTCACAGCTGCATCAAGGGTGATATTTATCAGCACCTAAAATGGTGGTGATTTGGACACTCTATGTTTTTTTGGACTTAATGGACATCCAGAGGCATTGACTACTGTAAATCTGCAAGAATCCAAACTGTAACACAGGGAGCGACACTGACAACTGAGATGCAGATCCGCATGCAGGTTTAATGCAAATGTCAGGTAAGCAATGGTCAATAGGTGCGAACAGATGTATACAGACAGTCCAGAAACGTGGTCTAGAGCAGGCAAGAAGTGGCTGGCGGCAGACAGGGATGAACAGATAGCAAGGCAAGGGTACAAACACAGGAAAACAAGACCAAGGGAACCCGTTGTAATGTCACTAGAAGTAAACAAGACTCAGCAACAGTGAAGCTGCGTCCCAAATCGCATACTTATGCACTTTTCTACACCATTTTGTGGTATAAATAGTATAATAAGTGCGTTCACACTGAAAACTCTAACAATAATAAGTGCACTTTAATAACCCGGATGATGCACTCCTTCAGCCGGTAATATGAAGTGTGTAATGATGGACACTTCACGCACTCAACGACCGCAGCTTTGCTCATGTAACGGAAGAGGCGGAGCTATCGTGCGCACATGTTGGATAACTTTATTTGTTTTGGACTGTGAAAGCAAATTTCACCTACAAGAATGATTATAGCGCCTCCCGATGGTAAATGCGATCAATCTCATGGCAGGTATTATTTGGAATTTTGGTCATTTATTTCTCTAATTTGGCAACCGTCAAACGTCATCGGGGAAACGGTTTGAACTTCCGCTTAGTAAAAAAGCCATTAGTGTTCCATTTGGGACAGCACTACATACATATACTATGCTGTTGAGTGTGTAAGTGCATAAGTACATAGTGCATAAGTTTATAGTGTGTCATTTGGGACGCAGCTTGAGTGTTTCTGTGTGGATTAAATAGTGTGTGTAATCAGTCCTTGACGATCCTCAGTTGGTGTGTGTGCAATCAGTGGTGACTTGGAGCAGGAGTGTGTGTGTGTGTTGCATGAGTGGAGATGTAGTTCATAAACATGGTGGACTTGTAGTTCTTGTGTGATATGTGTGTGTGTACCAGCGATCTCTGGATCTTAGATCGCTGGTGATCGTGACACAAAGTTTTCCTTTGAAGGTGTGGTTTTGTTGGAAGATGATCAATGATATTTGCTTGACCTGTGACTAGTGTGTCTAATCAGTGAATAAATTCAAGAGATATTTCATCCAAAACTTCACTTCCTGTTTACTCACCTAGGTAGTACTTTTAATTGTCTGGCTACCAAAATAAAGGTCATAAAGATTTTGATGGGTGAACTCTCCCTTTAAGGATAATTGGGTGAACAAACATTCATTCATTCATTCATTTTCTTGCCGGCTTAGTCCCTTTATTAATCCGGCGTCGCCACAGCGGAATGATCCGCCAACTTATACAGCATTTGTTTTACGCAGCGGATGACCTTCCAGCCACAACCCATCTCTGGGAAACATCCATACACACTCATTTACACTCATACACTACGGACGATTTAGCCTACCCAATTCACTTGTACCGCATGTCTTTGGACTGTGGGGCAAACTGGAGAACTTGGAGGAAACCCACGCAACCACGGGGAGAACATGCAAACTCCACACAGAAATGCCAACTGACCCAGCCGAGGCTCGAACCAGCAACCTTCTTGCTGTGAGGCGAATGTGCTACTCACTATGCCACCATGGCGCCCGGTGAACAAACAAATTATTATTATTATTATTATTTTTATTTTTTGTAAAAGCAGTTCTTCATCAATGAGATATTCGTATCATGAATCCTGTAGGAATTTTGAGCATATTGGGAAACAAAATAAATCTGTCAGGAGTGAATTGGGAATATGAAAGTTAAGAGGCTGAGACGCTTGCCCAAAACACATGCCTATAAAAGTTCTCTGTTCAAGAATTTTGGCAGTCGATGCTCCACGATTAAGATTAATGCTAGCCCTTCTTTCAAGGTTTATTTATTTATTGAGTACATCTGACTTTTTTTTAATGAAACATACAGAAAGAGAAATCTGAGATTTTTGGCTGAACTAGTGAGCTTTGACAAGCAGCAACACTTGTTTTTGACCTGCAGGAGTTCCAATAATTGTACAAAGTAGAAATAAAAAGGTCAGGTGATTAAAATGATCCATCAAAGGAGAGCACATCTTCAAAGGAACTAATGTCACCCTGCAGTTATTAAATCAATGTAAGAGCGCTCTCTTGATGAGGGAGCAATTGAGTGGAAAAAAGACATTTTGCCATTGCTAGTGACAGAGCGATGAAACGGAAAGTGATTGAATGTCAGAAAAGAAAAAATTGTGCCAAAATGAAGAACAACAAAGAACAAAGACTTTTGCAGGGCCCTATTGATCACATTATTTTGTTGATCGCACAGATCTTCTCACATGATTTGAATTATTGGTAAATAAAATAATTTGCTTCTTTGCTTACGGCAGGAGGGAGGGTTGGAGGGTCACGGGTGGCTTTGCCAGTAATATACAATAGAGTACTGAAGCACCCTGAGCTACAATGAGAAAAACAGCTTCAGCACCTCTACTCCAGCAATGCAGAGGAAAAACAGCTCACGAATCAGACAGAAAAGAGCCAAAATTCATTTTGCTGTCTGTGCTTTCAAAACAAGACTTATTCCAGCTGAAGAGGATTCTCTAAAACAGTCTGCCTTTCACTTCTGGAGTGGGCGACGATGCAATTTCAACACTTTCCCAAAGGAAACCCCTTAGAATTATTCTGTACTTCTACTTTCTTCAATTTGTGACATGGATATATGCTGTCACAAGTAGGGGTGGGTGGATCGATCTTAAAGGGTCACGGAACATGAAAAACGATGTTGACAGTCCTTTTATATATGCTTAAAACACTGTTTGGACACATGTATTTCACTAAAAAATGAAAATTGGTTGTTTTTGCGTTGTTTCAAGCAAATTCATTCTTCCAGTTTAAAAAAGAAAATTTGAAGCAACGCCACGGTGATGAGATCATTGTCCAATTTCCACCATGGAGATTGGCTGTCTGAACCAGCCGGAACAGACGTCATTGAGTTTTCAGCACATCTGTTCATTAATTCATGAGAAACTAGCTTTGAACCAATCAGCACGCTTTATTGTGAACAAGATGCAACTTCGTTATGATATAGCTTCGAGGGCTCTTTTTACCTGTTATAGTGTTCAGAGAGACGCCACGTTGTGTTGCTGACCATAATTTAAACAAGTTGAAGAAGAAAACTTGTTCAGAGACATGGGTCATAAGTGTTGGTTTATAAACATGCTGCAATGAAGGTTTTATTTCCATTTCTCCATGATGAGAACACAGCTTTTGTGTGGACCCACATGTGTGGATTACAATAGTCTGCTAACACACGACAAAAAATATGTTTTTTTAAGGAACATTTTTTACCCAAGAGATTTTCGAATCTGGAAATGGTGAAATCCGGATTTGCCACTCGTCTTCTTTTAAAAAAAGACATGGTTCCAGTTTGTGTTGATTGTCCTGTCTCTACAGATTTGGTAAGTGTGTGATCAATATTCGTTGTTTATGTTTATTCAGATGGCAAAGTTAGTTAGTATCGTCAGCAGTACTCTTTCAGTTTTTAAAGACATACCTTAGTCAAAATGATTTAGTTACTAAGTTTACACTAATATCACTACAATATACATTAATTCATTCATTTTTTTTGGCTTAGTCCCTTAATTAATCAGGGGTCACCACAGCGGACTGAACCGCCAACTTATCCAGGATATGTTTCACGCAGCGGATGCCCTTCCAGCCGCAACCCATCTCTGGGAAACATCCATACACACTCATTCACACACATACACTACGGACAATTTAAAGCACCCAGAGGAAACCTATGCGACCATGGGGAGAACACTCAGAAATGCCAACTGACCCACCCGAGACTCAAACCAGGGACCGTCTTGCCGTGAGGCAATCGTGCTACCCACTATGCCACCGTGGCGCCTCACTACAATTTTATGGACTGAAAATCCTCTGCTTCCACACAGCTCTCAGATCTGCTGTAAATGCTACTCTCTGAATCACTGTCTCCCCTGCGTCTGTGTTTGTGTTTCCTCTGTGAAAATCAGCTAATGTGCATGTGATGAAACTCCCCTTTTCATGCAAACTTCTCTCTTTCGCCACCTAACACTCCCACCTAAACAAAGCTAAACTCACCCATTTTCCTGACTTTTTTCAAACTCGAGGTGTGAAAACACCTTGCTAAGACGGGGGAGTTCATGGCCCTTTAACATTGTTTGTAATACCAATGTTGGTACTGTTGGTAAACAGTGCTCCTTTTCCAGTACATGGCTCCTTTTTTAGATGACAAATCAACTAGATGATGTTGTCTATGTTGTTGCGAATCTGAAATACATTACATAGCATGTTTTGTCATACGTTTTAGATACACAACCTTGATTTTACATAGCTTTTTTCTCTTTTGTGTTACTGTGCTTCACCAGACTTAGACCTGAGGACTGCATCATAAATGCGTACAGCGCCATACACATGAGTTAATAAGCAAACTGGATCCATTTTTTATTTTTTTTTATGAAAATAATGCTGTATTCATTAATAAGTGTCTTTATAAATATGAAGAATTAAAATGAACAGGAACAAAAGTTGCTGAAGTCAAACTAGCCCACAGCATTGATAAATGTTTTTAAGCTGAAGCACACATTTCCACTAAGCCTGTATTGGTATTTTCATACCTTGTACTTTCTACTACTTGCTTTATCATCCTTTATACCCTTATATTTACATAGAAGCAGCTACATAATGTCATCAAAAATTGACTACATCTTTGCCTAAATGCTGCTGAAATGCAGGGCAGTTGAAGCCCAGTGGAGTCGATGATGGAGCCGTCCGGCAACAGCTCACGTAAGACGCTCTCATTCTTCCACACATGCATTCATTCACTCAGTCTGTCCATCACGCTGCTCGAGCAGGTTCTAGCAGACTGTAGTAATTAGTGTAGACACCCGCTGCCCTACTCCAGACCTTCAGTCGTCCCAGATCAGCATCAGCCACAGAGAGCAACACATCCAGCCATGATGGAAACAGCAGCAGGAGGTGCTCAATTCCCCAGCAGGAACATACAAGGGCCACTGCTCATTTCCATGGTAACTTCAGAGGGCGAGTGAGAGCGTTCCAATCTCACAGCAAGCTCTGCTTCACACATATGGTGAAAACAGCAGCTTTGGTGGCCTAAGACTTTTGCACAGTACATGTATTCACATTTGATTTAGTCTCATTATTAAAGGTGCAGTATACTGCATTGATTCAATAAGTTAAATAGTTCTCTGATATCTACATAGTAGGTACATGGCTTAGGTAAGCTCAAAAAATCTTATATGCTCATTAATTTCCCATTAAATCCCTCTAAATAAGAAGGTCCATATTGACCATATTTGGATCGCTCATGAATATAAATGAGCTGTGCTGCAGCCTTCTAATAAAAGGGTCACTAACCTTTTTGAAACTGAGAGCTACTTCTAGGGTACCGATTAATGTGAAGGGCTACCAGTTTGATACACACTTTTAAATAACAATTTGCTCAATGTACTTTTAATTATATGTTATTATTAATAATTAATGATATTCATCTGAAGACATTGATTATGTTAATGGTTTCTCACAATAGTTCTCAACAATTATTTAACAAGGTAGAATTATTATATGTTAATATACAACACTTTATTTCTATAAATCTCAGCAAGTATTTAGATTTTCAAATGATCACTTCTACAATATTTTCATTAGCCACTAACAATTATTAACAAATCATGCACTATGTTGTACCATGTTTGTACATATTATCTATTGTGTAACATAAATCAACTTTCAGATTTTACTGAAATTATGACCAAATCTACAGCATTTTTAACATAGCCGACATTCTTCTAACCACTGTAACATAGTTGGACATTGAGAAAATACGTCCGTTCTTGTCTTAAAGCTAGTGAAGGGAAGTTCAGATCATTTAACTGACTCTGACCTTTGAGTCTTGGTCATGGAGATGAACGAATCTTTTTTCGACTCATTTCGTTCAATTTGCCAAAATAACATTAAAATGTTACGAGATGTTTCCCAGAGATGGGTTGCAGCTGGAAGGGCATCCACTGCATAAAACGCTGGATGTTGGAAGTTGGCGGTTCATTCCGCTGTGGCGACCCCTGATTAATTAAGGGACTAAGCCGAAAAGAAAATGAATGAATGAATGTTACGAGATGTTTCCAAACACATCAACTAGCCCAAACATTGATCACACTACAAACAACTCATAAAACGCTACTACATCACATGCTTACACTCAGCAGTCTGCATGTGTTTGTTGAAACATACTCAGCAAATTTCACAACAAGCACAATAAGTTAACAAAAGATACAATTAAACATGTCTTGTGCCTCTTCAGGGTGGAGCGAAATAAATGAACAAAAAATTAATAATTTTTATACCATATTTTGCACATGTGAACTGGTGGCACTTGAAGTCGTTGCTCCCTCACACATAGTAAACAAGCAGTTTTTCTCTCGCGTTTTCAAAATAAGAGTCCCATATACAAAGTAAGCTTAATGTCAAAAATAACTTAAAAATAACTAATGAACTAGGAAACATTGTGGTTTATCAAACATCTCATGAGTCGAGCACGTTAATGATCTCAGAGCAACCTTTCAGTCTGTGCCTTAGAATGTTCTGAAACACAGTATGCCCATTTCCATATACTGATCTCTAATTCCCAGATTTTCTTCATAGGGCACCTTTAAGATACAAACAAAAATATATATGGTAAATATATACACAAAATTTGAAAAAGAAACACAATTTTCTTTGGGATAAACTGCCCTGAAGTTTGTCCTTTCAGCACTTTCAGGAGTTCTTCTTTAGATTTAGTCTGTCATATCTTTCATTTTTCCGTCCAGGTGATCTCATACAACCTCAAAAATATTAAAAGTGCCATAGACTAAAATCTGGATATACCTAGGCATAGCTAAGTAATACGAATTTATGGAAATGTCATACCATGAGCCTCAACACATCTCATTCTCACATTAAGCCTGCCAGTCTAAAATCCCAAGTGAAAAACAAGGTCACACTTTATTTTGATGGTCCGTTTGTTGAATTTAAGTTACATTGCAACTAGTAGACTGTTAGGTTGGGGTTGGTAGGTTAGGTAGGGTTAGTGTTAGTTGACATGTACTTGCAAAGTTTCTTATAGTCAGTTAAATGTCTGTTGAATGTCAGTATCAACAGATATTATGTAGTCATACTCAAATGGACCATCAAAATAAAGTGTTACCAAAAACAAGCCAATCGAAACAAAACAAGGACTCTGAAGATACACATGGATCATTAATATGCACACCCATAGCAATGATATTTATATTTTTAATCTATTTAAGTTCATCTAAGCTTGCATTATGTATGTGGGACAATTATTCTGAAAGTGGGAGAGGCAGTTCTGTGAAGCAGGCACAGAACTCATCAGAATGGTAAATGTGTATACACACCACAGTTGTTTTTTCAGCACCACCATGATCATCACCCTGTAGGCATATGCTGTTTAAATGATTAATAAATGTGTATATTGTGAAATTTGCAGCTTACGTTTAAAATAAGGCAACAAATGTGTTGAATATAAGAGCTTAATGGATGTCTGTTCATCGTGTCATATCACTCAGCTCTTACTTAGATTTTTCTGCAGTGAAAGGACCTCAACAGAGGTTGATATTAATTCCTACTTGTTTTCAAATGCATTAAAACCACAAAATACAACTCAAATATACCCCTGTCAGCCCTTTATTTTCTTAAAATTACTCAAACAAACCTCTCTATGTCATGAAGGTCAGGCACTAACATAAGACGCAGGAGTGGCAGATGTTGCGTTCGCGAGTATATGTCCATGTGTGTATGTGCGTGTGTCTCCCTCTCTCTCCCTTTTTGCCTACAGATCCTGCCCTAATTACGCCGACGACGTGCCCTGGCATTGGTAGGAGTGACCCAGGGCATCCTTTAAAAAGTTGCTATGTGTAATTTTTGATTGTGTTTCCTGTGTTGTGAAAATTGTAACTTTGTGTTGTAATCCTACCCGTGTTTCCCCATCCTATTATTTTACAGCTCATTGATATTCAAAACCCTTCCAAATATGGTCAAAAACAACCATATCTATGGCAAATTTCTAGGCTTAGAAATGGACCTGTAAAACTATTTTGGAGATGTTTTTGCACTAACCTAAGCCACATAATGTCTATTTAGATGTCAGAGAACAATGAAACATATTATATCAGTGCATTCTATGGCCTCTCAGGTATTGATTCTGTGTAGGCCATTTATGACTGTGTTTCATGAGCTCTCCAAATTATAATTTCACTGCATTAGCAGTGTGATCAGGATTTATCATGCTGGAAAAATAAAACCATTACCAATGAATGCTTTCCAGAATGAATGGTGTCATGGATTAAAACTTTCAGTATTTTTGAGCATTCACAATTCCATTAATTCACACAATATTGCCAACAGCATTGGCAGAGATGTAACCCCAAACCAAGACAAACCAGAGTCTCATGCTTGCTCACTGAAGGCCACAAACTCTCATTCTTCCATCTCTCTCCAACTCTGTCACATGTACAACTGGATAAGAAAAAAATCTCTAACCTGTATTTTCTGGTTGTAGTATTTTAATAATTATAAATGCTTATTATACCATCCCTAAAACAACAAATGTCATGGTGACTTTTGCCCAGTACTGTACATAGCAGTGCTTCTAGAGGATTTTGTGGATTTCAGGTAGCTACATTCAACATTTCTTTTAATAAGAAAAATGTGATCACGAGTAGTCCATTGAGAATTATTACAAATTTGATCTTGGAATTTAATTTAGATCACAGGGGGAGTCATTAGGTGCATTCATGTCATATCCTAATTACTACTAACGAGATTTTGAGTAGTAAAAAGCAAATCTATGAAGGTCAGGTTGTGCAACTCATAATACTCAAAAATCCCCTGCATTATTCAATCTGTATTATGAAATGTGACGTGTTCATCATGGCGTTACGGTAATCAAGATGAAGATGTGAGTGCAGAGTATATTTGCATCTAGATGGCAATTCATTCATACTGCGTAAAATACAACAACAACAACAAAAAAAAAACACTGCCTAAATCATCTAGATCCGAGGATCCCAACAGGTTGCCACACCTCTAATTTGCTTCCTAAAAAGATTATAAAAAATCAAACAAACTTGAATTCAACTTCTACATTAACACAACAATAACACCCTGGAAAACTCCGGTGAAATCATTTAGCTTGTGTAAATGCTAAATAGCTTTCAGTTCTTAAAAACTCTGGAATTCATTTGAACAAAACTTCATTCATTCAATCATTAATTTTCTTTTGTGCTTAGTCCTTTTATTAATCTGGGGTCGCCACAGCGGAATGAACCGCCAACTTATCTAGCATATGTTTTACACAGTGGATGCCCTTCCAGCTGCAAACACCCATACACTCATTCACACACATACACTACTGACAGTTTAGCTTACCCAATTCACCTATAGTGAATGTCTTTGGACTGGTGGGGGAAACTGGAGCACCCGGAGGAAACAAATGCCAACGTGGGGAGAACATGCACACAGAAATTCCATGCAAACTCCACACAGACCTTCTTGCTGTGAGGCGACAGCGCTACCCACGGTGCCACTGCTTCGCCCAAACTTAATTCCATTACATATATA
>CAIGQQ010039592.1:1518786-1563563 GCA_903798035.1 Danio albolineatus | reverse complement strand
ATGTGCCCCTCGAAGTAAAGTAACAACATGCAGCTCATGAGTTCATGATGGTTAAATTAAGCATAAACTATGTGGTAATTAATACAATAACTAACAAACAATCATGTACTAACAAGTAATTAAGGTAGCCGTTATTCACACGTGAACTCATGTGACTCATGTTGTAGTTAAAGTTAGTTCATGATTAACGCATACCTTAACTCATCATTAATTCAAAATAAAGTAAAGTTTAGTTTACACATTAATACATCATTATTTATGTACTGTTATTGTAAAGTGTTACCATTCAATCTTTTAACTGCAAGATGCAAACTAAACTTACCATATTTAGCGTCTTCCATTCACTTTAATTTCTCACCTTATTATTTGTCTGTTAGGCCTATGGGAGTGTAAATAACCTGTTAATATTAGTGTAAACATATTAACTTTGCGTGCGGTGTGAAACAGGCCTAACACTGAGATTTGCTATGTCAGAGAAGAGCATCGGCTGTGTGCTTTCGTTTTAGCATCTTATGTTGTCCTGTTCCTCGCTGCCAAACAGCTGCTGTTTTTCCAATCCCCACCCCTCCTTCCACGGCTTCCTGTCTTTCCCACTCTCTCTAAGAATGTCTGCCACCATCTGTCCGTTTTTCCACAGCACTCCTCTCTCCCCTTCATCAACCACACCAGGTGCACTGCTCTTATAATCCTATGGCTGCAAATCCATCTGAACCTGCAGAGGTGTGATCTGCAACTCGTTCATAGATGACGGCACCCTCTTTCTATTTAGCAGTTATTTAACTGATTGAAGTTTGTGCATTAATGCAGAGTTTTAAAAAGCACACAGTTTAGTTTTACCGTTTTTATAATCCTTATAGCAAATCTTCGTGTCCATCAGGAGCACATTTAGCTTAGTTTAGCATAGATCATTAAATCTGATTAATTCAATTCAATGCATCTTTATTTGTATAGCGCTTTTACGATGTAAATTGTGTCAAAGCAGCTTTACATGCATTATAAAAAAAAAGATTGAAACAGTTTCAGTCCAGTTTTCAGCGTTGAAGTTCAGTTTAGTTTATTTCAGCGTGGTTTAATAATCACTGCTGAGAGTCCAAACACTGAAGAGTAATCCATCGATGCGCAGCCCTACAAGTCCCGAACCTTGCAAGCCAGAGGCGACAGCGGCGAGGAAAAAACTTCACCAATTGGCGAAAATGAAGAATTAAAAAACCTCGAGAGAAACCAGGCTCAGTTGGGCACGACCATTTCTCCTATGGCTAGACTTCTTGTACAGAGCTGCAGTCTATGGCGCCGGGGCTGGAGAACGCTGGACATCCATCACAGAGAGACCACAGGTGGGGTCACCGGCTGGCCCTTCGGGAACAATGTGAGGACTCGTCTGTCACAGCGATCGACTTACAGGGATCGCTCTCATGCTCTCCACTCCTCCATGACCACCACAGCAGCTGCTCAGGATACGGCTTGGTCCAGGATTATGGAAACCTTGGGAATAATAAAAAACAGACTAATATGAGCGCAGATGCTGTTCAAATTATAATGTCTTTTGGGGAGAGTTTCTGGCTCCGGTTGCCCTAAATAATGCAGACTTACAATCCTTTAGAGGATTTGGATTCCAAAGCATTTGTGTTTTATGTGTATGCTAATGCAAAGAGATGTATCTTTAATCTAGTTTTAAACTGACAGAGTGTGTCTGCTTCCCAAACTGTGCTAGGAAGGCTGTTCCAGAGTTTAGGTGCCAGATAAGAGAAAGATCTACCACCTACAGTTGATTTTGATATTCTGGGAATAATCAATTGTCCAGAATTAATTGAGCGTAGAGGACGTGATGGGCTATAATAAATCAGGAGCTCCCGCAAATACTGGGGAGCCGAGCCGTTCAGGGCTTTGTAGGTAGTCAGTTAAATTTTAAAAATTTATACGATATTTAATAGGGAGCCAAAGCAATGCTGAAAGAACTGGAGTAATATGATCATATTTCTTTGTTCTAGAAAGCACTTTGGACTAGCTGAAGCTTGTTAATTAGGCCAACAGGGCAGCCGCTTAGTAATGCATTACAATAATCTAATCGAGACGTCATGAAAGCATGAATGAGCTTTTCCGCATCAGACATTGATAGCACGTGTCGAAGTTTGGCAATATTTTTAAGATGAAAAAAAGCAGTTTTACAGATGCTTGAAATCTAGAAATGGTATGGTGTTCTGTTGATTTGTTCTACCTTGTCAGATTGTCCTACCTCCCATTCAAAAAGTAGGTAGCACATTTTGATGATACAATATGCTACGCATCAGATTTTGCTACCAGTGTAAATTACCCCAGTCCCTAACCCCAACATCAGAACTATTGAAATGCAGGGTTAGTAATCATATCAGACTAAAAAATAGCAACTTTTGATTTTCTGTCAGTCTAGCTTTAAATGGGAAAATTATCAAAACCATTTGGTCATTTGTCAGCAAGATGCTAAAGCTCTAATCCAATTCAATGATATATACTCACTGGCCACTTTATTAGGTCCAACTGCTCGTTAATGCAAATTTCTTGTCAGCCAATCACATGGCAGCAACTGAATGCAATTAGGCATGCAGAGATGGTCAAGATGATCTGCTGCAGTTCAAACTGAGCAACAGAAGAGGGAAGAAAGGTGATTTAAGTGACTTTGAACGTGGCATGGTTGTTGGTACCAGACGGATCTACTGCAATTTTCATGCACAACCATCTTTAGGGTTAACAGAGAATGGTTCAAAAAAAGAGAAGATATAAAAATGGCCAGACTGTTTGGAGCTAATGGAAAGGTAACAGTAACTCAAATAACGACTCATTACAACTGAGGTGTGCAGAAGAGCATCTCTGAACATACAAACCATCAAACCATGAGGCAGATGGGCTACAGCAGTAGGAGACCACACTGGGGGCCACTCCTGTCAGCTAAGAGAAGGAAACTGAGGCTACAATTCACGCAGGCTCACCAATATTGGACAACAGAAGATTGGAAAAACATTGCCTGCTCTGATGAGTCTTGATTTTTATTGCGACATTCAGATGGTATAGGGTCAGAATTTGGTGTGAACAACATGAAAGCATGGATCCAGCCTGCCTTGTATCTATGGTTCAGACTGGTGGTGGTGGTGTGATGGATATTTTCTTGGCACACTTTGGGCCCATTATTGCCAATTGAGCATTGTGTCAACGCCACAGCCTACTCATCTTCTGATGGCTACTTCCAGCAGGATAACACGCACCATGTCACAAAGTGCAAATCATCTCAGCCTGGTATCACTAGTATTGAGTCCACTGTACTCAAATGGCCTCCACAGTCACCAGAACTTAATCCAATAGAGCACCTTTGGGATGTGGTGGAACAAGAGATCATGGATGTACAGCCGACAAATCTGCAGCAAATGCGTGATGCTATCATGCCAATATGGACCAAAATCTATGAGAAATATTTCCAGTACCTTGTTGAATCTGTGACATGAAGGATTGTTGACATGAAGGCAGTTCTCAAGGCAAAATGGGGTCCAAACAGGTACTAGTAATGTGTACCTAATAAAGTGGCTGATCAGTGTATGCTAAGCTAAGCGTGCTCTCATCGAGATGGAAAAAAATGGAGAAAAAAAAATCAACCGTTTAACTGTAGGGGATTAGTAAAATGAGCCTCTTTTCAAAAAAAAAAACAAAACTAGTGTGCTCCTTTAATCACAATCCTGCCTATTATTTCAAGAAGGGAAGTCAGACTGTGCGTGTGAGTGTTTAATGTAATGAAAGATGCTGTGGATCATTAGTAGGGTCAAATATCATGCACTGTGTTTTCAGACTGGCAGCTGTTCGCCGACACCTGTCGAACCACATCACGGCAGAAACAATGACAGAATATATCAGAAATGCCCATTAAAACGAACAGAGAAAGTAGGTTTAAAGAAAGCCAAGCCAGAGCATAAAAAAGCCGCTGGAATCTGCACTGATCTCCGAGCGTATGTTTGGCACACATCTCTCTGTCATGCCACTGTGAATGCTGTGCTCACGGGGTGCATGTACTGTATGTGGGCAATGCATGTGTTTAGAGTTACCAGGGTGTCTTATGTAAACAGGGTGCAATGGCCTTTACAACAGAGTTCGCGACCCCTGCAGGTTAATCTGTTATTATTTTTAAAACACGGTGCACTGGTATAAAGTGCATGAGCGTCCGTCCTCTATTTTAGAAGTGCTGTTTCCGGAAGGATTCATGAACTTTTCTCATATAGGAGGGATTTAAAAAAAATATTTATTAAAGTGTTTATGAGCCATAAACTAAAGCAACCAGCTATGAGAAGAAGAATAAGAAAAAAATCTAAGTTTGATTTGCAAAGAAGTGTGTGAAAATGTGATAATGGTGGAAGGCTGTTTACTTAACAGCTTTACTATGAGAAAAAAAACTACAATTCTATGAAGCATTACAAATGGCTTGATCTGTTGGTCACATTAAAAATGTAGAAATGGAACAATTTTTATTCATAAGTATATCTAGAAAATATATACAAGTTTATTTCAAGTTTATTGTGAAACTGGTTGGGGCTAAGGCCCAATCCCAATTCTACCCCTTAGCCCTTCCTCTTACCCCTACCCCTTGTTTTGCGCATTAATGTGAAGGGGTAGGGGTGTCCTAGTTCTCTTTAGCTTGAAGGCGTAGGGCTAAGGGCAAGGGATAGATACCCCTTTGAACAGAAATCTTTAAGGACCACACTCGAAACCAAGGGGTAAGAAAATTTCCCAGAATACATCATCTACAACAGCAGCATGTCTGCACACAGAAATAAGGAGATGCACAAATTAGTATTTTTTGTCATTATCACAGATTTTTTACAACAAACAAGCATATGATTAATACATTCATAACTGCGTCCGTGTTTTACCGTCATGCTTAAAAAAACGTTTAATTTCGCTATCTATTAGGGCTGCACGATTTGGGAAAATTGTCATATTGCGATTATTGAGGTCAATATTGCGATATGCGATTTCGATTATAAATGGTATTGTGAGTCAATTTAATGGGTTTTTAAGAAAATTGCACACACAGATTAGTAATAATTCTGAAGTGTGCGTTTGTTCAACTTGAAATGGTTTCAAAAAAAATAATTTTTACAAAATAAATATCTGCATTATTGTAAAATTTATTTTCATATTCTATATTTCTTGCAATTATTAAATGAAATATAACAATATTTTATATGTATGACTTTGTATTATTGTTTATGAGAGAGAAATGCAGCATGCACTATTTAAACATATCATATTTTGTCGGTTATATATATACACACACACACACATACACACACACATACATACAACTTTTGGTTCTGCTCATTTTATTTAATTTAAAACGTGGCTATATGCATTATATGCATCCTACATGAAAACATTCAGCATGTTTCTGGTTTTATAGAGAACGTTGGGCATGTGGAAAGGTTAACAGCAGATATTCCTCGTCACTCACCACCATACATGCACACAATAATTCTTCTAGTTTCAATTTAATTCAATAATTTACTTTGAATGAAAACACTGAACCTATGATGACGGTTGAGAGCAATTTTGTCGGTAAGAGGAGACTTGACACCCGACGACAATTTCGCTTGAAGGACGAAAAGGTGTTTGGCTGATTCTTTCCCGAACTTGCCTGCGAGTGTGCCTTTTTAGACCGCTCGTCCCTGAATCACCGGTGTACTTGACTGAGATTAAGCATGTTTTACAAGCAGGTTACGACGTGCTATCACCGTCACATTTACTCTCTTGAACTTCACTAATATTTCCAACTTCCCGAGTAGTTCTGTTCATTAATGGATGTCATTACTTCTGACTCACCGCTGCAAATAATGTTTTTTAAGGGTGCTTTCACACTTGGTTCAATTGCCTGGACCGTAGCCAAGTTCGATTGTCCCCCCTTGCCACCTGCTTGGTTAGTTTGTGTTCACACTGTCTTTTTTCCTTCTGAACCCCGGTACGTTTGCGTCATCAAGCCGATGTTTTGTGTACGTCTGTTGCCAGGCGGCGGGCACGAAAGCAAAGCGCCAAAATGGAAAGACGTCCGCACATCGCGGTCGTTTCGCTTTAACTGAACCTTTTGGTTTAGAACATACAGAAAGCGACTCGCGTCTATCTGCCGCAAATATATTATACATGTTTAGAACATCACGTGATGTCCAAGCTGTTTTTGGAGGAGACAAGCAGACATTATCACTGTGTTTGCTCTGGCTCGGTCGCGCTTGTCAGCACGTGATACTCACACACACACACACACACACACACACACACACACACACACACACACACACACACACAGTCCTGATGGCTTCTGGGTCGTGTAGTTCTTTTTTAATTGCGTTACATTGTAATGCCTCATTACATTACTGTAGTGTCTCATTTCTTAGGGGTAAATTTTGTAGCCCTTCCCATTCACACTCTGTTTCAAGGGCCAAGGTAGGGGTACAAAAATAGATTTGGGATTGGGGCTAAATATCTATTTTGTCTGATTGGTTGAATTTTATTAATGTTTTATTAATAATAAGCTGAATGAATACAGATAGGTTTATGAAAATTTGACACTTCTGATTCAAATACAAATACAAATCTGTCACAACAGGTATGTCCATAAATACTTTTCCTGAGGAGAAGATGAATTGAAATGTGGTTACCTGACTGTTAAGCTCTAAACAGTAGATTGTTCTGGTTTTCATATTTGACTGGCTGAGCACCATGTGAATAATGTGAATGTAACTAACAACAGCACTGGTGTGAAAGAGGCAGGCTTTCAGTGACTGTTAATGAGGCTTACATGTTATACCAGCAGGTAGCAGCAAGTGACTGTCTTTATGAGTAATTTGACACATTCTCTTAACTGATTCATTCCAAAACATTGATTATGGAGCAAAACGTGCCTGCTTTTCTGAGTAAGTTATTCGATCATTTTTCTGAATCAATGTTTCAAACACTGATTCATTCAAGAATGTAACATCACTGACTACACAGGAATTTTTTTTATCGTTTATTCAATTGGTTCAAAAACACTGATTCATTCAGGAACCATTTTCTCTTTGTTCTTATGCTAATCTATAGACATGCAAAACTTCTACAGACATTGCAACAGTTGTCCTTTTATGTCTCACTTTAAACCATAATGGAAAAAAGACCCAGTGGTTCACACAGGTTTGAATTATACTTGCGGTGGTAGCCAGACTGAAACACACCTTTTACCCACAGCACATGGTTTCCTAGATGCGACAAAAAAAAACAGATTTTTAACAATATTTGTATTTATTATACACTATTTCTTTTCGGGGCGTCACTGTGGCACAGTGGGACGCATGATCCCCTCGTGGCAAGAAGGTCATTGGTTCGAGCCTCGGCTAGGTCAGTTGACATTTCTGTGGGGAGTTTGCATGTTCTCCCCGAATTCGTGTGGGTTTCCTCCAGGTGCTCTGCTTTACCCCACAAGTCCAAAGATATGCGGTATAGGTGAATTGGGTAAGCTAAAATTGTCCGTAGTGTATGTGTGTGAATGAGAGTGTATGGATGTTTCCCAGTATTGGGTTGCAGCCGGAAGGCATCCGCTGCGTAAAACATAGGGCAATAAGACAAATGAGTCAATTAACCATTTCTACACAATGTACATATATTTAGCAGCCAGTTTAGATGTAATTGCGTCCTCTCTGAGTAAATAGAAAAGTTTATCTGATTCATTTAGATCAAAGAATTAATTATTGAATGTTTCTCTCGGTATTGCGGCTGTGCAAGAGCCATCGGCTGCCAAAGGAAGTCAGGCTTAAAATAAAAATGTGATGCAAAAATATAGAATCAACGACGGCTTAGAAAGCGAAACCAAAAGCTGAATTCCAGACATTTTAGGAGATTTAGGGTGCTTTCACACTAGCACTTTTGGTCCGCACCCAGGTTCGTTTGACGTCATAGTACGGTACGTTTAGCTAGTGTGAACACGTCTTCTGAACTCGGGTGCGCACCCGTGAACCGTACCCGAGTTCGCCTGAAAGAGGTGGTCTGGGGTACGGTTCATGTGAACTCTGGTACAGTTCACTTGTTGTATGAATGCAATCGTACCAAAAGCCGGAAGTGAACCGTCAACAGTACAGCAAACTATAGTTTTTATAACGTTCATTCGTGTGTGTGTGTGTGTGTGTGTGTGTGTGTGTGTGTCTGTGTGTGTGTCTGTCTGAGTATCACGCGCGACTGAGACAGAGCAAACACAGTGATAATGTCTGCTTGTCTCCTCCAAAAACAGCTTGGACATCGCGTGATGTTCTGAACGTGTATAATATGTTTGCGGCAGATAGACGCGAGTCGCTTTCTGTATGTCCAAAACCAAAAGGTTCAGTAAAAGTGAAACCATCGCGATGTGCGGACATCTCTCCCGTTTGGCGCTTTGCTTTCGTGCCCGTCGCCTGGCAACAGACGTACACAAAACATCGGCTTGATGAGACAAACGTACCGGGGTTCAGCAGGAAAAAAGACAGTGTGAACACAAACCAACCAAGCAGGTGGCAAGGGGGGACAATCGAACTTGGGTACAGTCCAGGCAATTGAACTGTGTGAAGGCACCCTTAGATACCCCGGACAGACCCATTTTTAGATTCCAAAAAGTCCTGTCTCTTTGGGTCTCTGCAGAGCACGTGAGATTGTCTGTGGGAGTGTTGATAGTTCTAACGCCACACAACGAGAAGTAGGAAACGTGTACGGCGAGAGGAGATTTTCCACTAGTCAATGGATCGCGAGTGTTTAGTATTGGGTGGATACAAAAAAGTGTAAAAAGATTATAATAATAAAAATTAATTGTCACCAAATATACCCGGGTGGCCGTTAATACACCTGGGCAGCCCGCCCAAGTAAAGTCTGTGTGGGAAGTACTGGAAACAGCATTAGATGGTAAATTATTTAGCTCAACTGATTTGTTCAAAAACACTGATTCATTAAAGAGCTAAATAGGTTACTGCCTTTCAGTGATACGATCAATGATTCACTCAAGTTTCTTACTCAAAATCATGCATTAATTCATAAGCTACATGTGACTGCTTTTTTGACTGATTCATTCATTTTTTACTGTGATCCAAATGGGATAAATTCACCAAAATTCACCGAAGAGCACATGAGCTTGAAGGGTTGTTATAACCTGAAGTGCTTGAATGAGCCACTTTAAATGACTCTTTTACAAAAAAGGATTCAAATAGTAGAGATAACGGACACTTTCTCTTTAATAATTATTTGTGCATGTACAAATCATTCTGTATGTTTTTTAGGAATTCTTTTGTCACTGAAAACAAACCACTAGTCATTAACATCTTGTTTGTTTAACTATATAAAAGTACACACACACACACACACTCGCTCTCAAGTCTTAAATGGTTTGCCCTTTTCTTCATTTCCCCACCGATAAACAGGAATGCACTAATTTACACCCTCTTGAGTATTACAATATCCGCTCCGCTCATCTTCCTCCTCACCATATGACATTTCCTCACATTGATTCATTCGTCTGCACTCATCTGTAGTCAGTTCTTTTTTATTCTTCCATCCTGTGCATTCCCTGAGTGTCACGCAAAGGCATCTTCTCCCTCTTCTCAGGCCATCTCTTGACCTTAGAGGACCTGCTTTACCCCGCGCTGCCTCTCTATTCATGTGTTTGCAGACAGGATATCGACGGCTCCAGTCGCCTGTCTGAATCTCTTTTTGGCACTAAAAGCATGACCCAAACCAGACAGAGTAATAAACGGGGATTTTTATTATTTGCTGAAAGCTAATAAGTAATTAAAAGCATGAATGGTCAAAGAAAAAGCACTGATCAATATAATTCACTTTTTTTGTTTGTTTTTGAAGGGAACAGTTTGTTAAAATGAATAAATGTGATCAAATCATACAAGGATCAAACAAACAGCCATCTGCAACTTTTTCTCTCTTTTTTGTCTTTTATCCCTTTCTGTTAGCACAACATGTTTGTGTGTTTTGTGTGGTTTTGACTTCTTGGTAAAACAAGAAATATCATAAAGTGGTTCCTGAAGACTGAACATAATTGAATATGTCTTTCTTGGCTCTTACTTTTAGTATTTCTTGGTGGGAAATATTAAAAGAAAAGGAAGACATAATGCATTACAATATAAATCAATCAATCAATCAATCAATCAATCAATCAATCAATCAATCAATCAATCAATCAATCAATCAATCAATCAATCAATCAACCAACCAATCAATCAATCAATCAATCAATCAATCAATCAATCAACCAATCAATCAATCAATCAAGTGTTGTTAAATAAGTGTATGTGTGTATAAAAAGTGTATGGCAAGGAGCTATTAACACTTACTTCTATTTTTAAAATATATTTAATTTTAAAGGCTCTTTAATACAAACAAACTAAAACTTTGACTGTGCTGGGATTTGACATATTTTTTAAAAGAATTATCAGCATATCTATGTTTTCTCTGTTTGCACATTAACAATGTCCCCTGCTGATGAAAAAATTATTTCACTGGGGACTAAGACAGCTGGTGTGGAGAGTAAAGCCTTTCCTAACCAGAGAGCAGGGTGTACAGAGGTGGTAAATAGCCCCCTCTGCTCCAGGGGACTGGCCATAGGCATAAAATAATGATTATAATATATAATATACAATACAATGAGCAAATTATTAAAATATGCATAAACTAAATAGAACAAAATAGTAAAAATGGAACAATCTAATACATGGTTCTGTAACAGCTTTCTCTTTCAGTCGGAAAAACACACTTTCGCTATGAAAAGACTGATGCACCATGTGATCTCTGTAATGTCAGCACTCGTCGGAGCAAGCGGAGACGCCAATCCTCCGGTCCGCGTGGTTTGGCCTATTATTAGCTTTTTGCGTATAGACGTCTGTGAAAAGACGTAGTACGCTATTGAAAGACGTAATTTTTCAATGTGCTGCATCATATTCGCTGTTCTGTTAGTGTAAGTAAGCATCTTTTTGCAGTATTTGCACACAGTTTGTCTGGCTTCACCGCTGTCATTTTACTCTGCTGCTGATGTGCAGGTAAAGCGAGTTTGCGCCAGTAAACACAGCGCCCTCTCTGTTTAAAACATGTATCACAATTCATTCAACAATTCTACTGGTTTGAATCGTCACATATTTGAAGAGATTTTTCAACCAGCTCACGGTGATTCATAATATGGCTACTCAATGCACAAATACATTTAATTGAACATGTACACATAGACATCACCTATATGCAATACAATTAACTATGTATAAAATAACTTATATTTGATTGTAACTTTACCAAGCTGATTGTAATGCAATAATGTGCAGCTTTTGAAAAGCTATTTTGAGACAGTAATTATTGTAATTAATTAACTGAAATTAAGCGCTACACAAATAAACTTGAACTGAATTGACTCAGCAAAATCTTCTGAGTAAAATTATACTCAGTTCAGAGTGTATTTGGTCCCTCTGTAAATTTAGTAAAAGTAACTCAGCAGCAAAGTTAAAGTTAATGAGACAATGAAAGGATTAACTAATCATGATTGAGCACAGATGATGAACACCTGATGTTAATAAGCATAAACAGAAGAGAAACACAAAACTACAACTGACTTCAACAGCAGCAGCAGATTCACTTACCACTAAAACACAAAAAAGTGGTGGTGTTTTTTATTGTTGTGAAAAATTACTTAATCAGTTAATTCTCATTAATATCACTTCATGGAATTTTGTAGAGTGTGGCAGAAATAAGGCCTAACAGGTTGGTAATACGTAAAGCTGCTGTTTGTGGAGTTGCTTAATGATCCTCTGCTGAGATTTTGAGAGATTAAACATGTTATATTTCAGTTTATTTCATTTAAGGCTGTTACTGAAGGTAAATGTAGTTTTGTGTTTCTCTTCTGTTTATGCTTATTAACATCAGGTGTTCAATCATCATTAATTAATCCTTTCATTGTCTCATTAACTTTGGCTGTTTCTCAATTCCAAGAACGCACAGAATGAATTAGTGTTCTTGTGGTCTTGCCAGGTCACATCGAAAGAACAAACTCAGGAGACCGCGAGAACAGAGAATGCGTCCTGTGAGAAATGAGATGCTGCGTTCTTCCTGATGGTCACATGACCTTCACGCATTTTTAACCAAACATTATTTAAATATTACAGCATCCATACAATGATTCATAGGTTTCCCACCATTTCACAATATATACTCTGAATAAAGGTGTCACGTCCCCAGCTCGTCACTCCTCATCATCTCATCACTCCTAATCACCCAGACCATCTTCCAGCCGTGCACAATCCCCAGCCTATTAGCCCTGCACCTGATATCACTCCAGACACCCTTTATCAGCTCCCTTCCTTCACTTGCTCTCTGTCGAGTATCACCTATGGACACGATCTCCCTAACCTGCTCTTCACCTCGTATCGGACACCCTCCTGTGCTCCCAACGATCCTTCTTCATCTAGACCTCCTAACAGGGAAGTGACTTTCATGAACTCTGAACTATCACTCTTCTGCCTAGATCCCTAACCTTATGCCTTCGTCCCTTTTAAGCCTTCATCGTGTGTCAGCTTCTAAGCCAGTCCATAAATACTGCTTTTTGTACGCTTGACTCAATCTCTTTCTTCTGATCGTGACAAAAGGCTTTACAAATATACGCTGCGAAACCCAAATAACACTGATTTTGATACAAAGTTCAACAAATAAACACCCTTAATGTGTTAATGCCTTTATTAAGATTTTTATGGTAATGTTTACTTTCACCGTCACATTTAGGGAAACTCCTGAGATAAATAAGTGTATCTCTAAACTTTAATAATAAATCTATACAAAATGCTGCACTTCCCATCTCCAGTCGCAATGACTTCTTGGACTTCTCGAGCAAGTTCGGTGCTCAAGTCTGTATAGGTGCGTCCTTGATATAAAGAACACATCCGGGAGTTTTTACGCGTCCTCCGTTCTTGGGGTCTTGAGTATTGGAACTGAACTTCGGCGGGTGATGATGACGTTACACGAGGACGCATATTGAGAAACAGCCTGCTCGGTAACGCTGCTGCTGAGTAACTTTTACTCAATTTAGAGAGGGACCAAATACACTCTGAGCATTTAGCTGTGTATTTGTCTGTGAAAGGTGCTATATAAATCTATATATCATCCTGTATTTCTAAAAATATTTGGCACCTTACGTCCATTTCTATCCCCTTCCTCCTTCAACGTTCTATCCAGGTGCACATCTTCCATGCTGAAAAAAAAAGTTTTGGACCTCTAAAAAAAAAAAAACAATCTCATCATTAGATGAATTTTTGCATTTCCGTTAGTCTCTTGCATGGATACTTCACCCCATGTGGCCTCAAGCGACCTTCCCACTTAATAGTCCACAACAGGAGTGCTGCACATATCCTTTGACGTGCCACTTTACAATAGCCGTTGCCCAGACAACATAATTGCAGATTATGAGAATAAATGCAGAGCGGGGTCCTTCATAAAGCTATTTACTATGTGCACATCATGGCCTTGCTCCTCTACTCACACACTGATGTCAACCCTGGATAGAGGAAAATACAAAAATCTGCACTTCAGACAGTAAATAGGATGCGACAGACGGAGATAAAGCAAAGGAAATTGGAAACAGAAACACCGAACTGCCTTAATGAGGCACTTTTAATGCTCGTGACGACCCGGTGGCAAATAACTCGATAAAAACAAAACTGCTCATGGAGAGAGTCATTTGGTTAAATCCACCGAGATATGCAAGGAACTGAATGATTAGCATGGGCCCTCACCCACACGTATGCTAATGATGCTAACCGAATGGCAATTAATTAGCCCTATCTGCTGAAATTAACTCCGCACTGCCCATCCAGAAAGTGAAAGGGTCTTTATCACACCCTCTCCAAAAAATAAGCCTTATCTGAAGTCTGTGGCTGTGCACTGTGTTTATAAATGTTGCTTTCGCTCCTCTTTAGCATTTTTTAATTCAGAGGTGTTTGAGAAAAGCGGTTCGCAGACCTGAGATGCATCCGAATGGATTCTCCTGGGTTCAGGACTGTCCTCCTTTACCGCCCGCTCCATTCATCATGATCACCTCTTTCTCTCTCCTCCCCTCCTCTTTTGCCACGCTACCCTTTATGTTTTCCACGGTTCTTGCACCTGCAGTGTGAGCCATCTGCTTCTCGTACCATTCCACTCATCTGCGCTAAGTCCTTGTGGACAACTGTATTCCCCACGTCATTACTTCTCACTCTACAAGACACAACAGAGCGCAACTTCGTCAAGTAGTATTCGCAAGGCTTTTAACTGCACATTTACTTTTAATAGGTATATAGATTCACCTAATGTCACATGACAACACATGCCAGAATCCATACCATCTTCTGTGCTAATGAAACACCTGTCATGAACCTCCGCTGTGTCTTTTTAATTATTTTCATATTGATCCACACTGGATCCGGCAGGTTTGTACTTGTTTTATGTTGTGCCAACTTTGAAACTTGAAATGGCTTAGTTAGTTTACTCCCTTTTCATTTCCAACATAAATAATTTTTTGTATATTCTCATAAAGAAGATGTGTAATTTAGTTGATTTTATATTTTTATTCACCCTGTTCACACATTCATTTCATTCATTCATTTTCTTGTCGGCTTAGTCCCTTTATTAATCCAGGGTCGCCACAGCGGAATGAACCGCCAACTTATCCAGCATTTGTTTTACGCAGCGGATGCCCTTCCAGCCGCAACCCATCTCTGGGAAACATCCATACATTCTCATTCACACTCATACACTACGGACAATTTAGCTTACCCAATTCACCTGTACCTCATTTCTTTGGACTGTGGGGGAAACCGGAGCACTCGGAGGAAACCCACGCAACCACGGGGAGAACATGAAAACTCCACACAGAAATGCCAAGTGACCCAGCCGAGGCTCAAACCAGCGACCATCTTGCTGTGAGGCGAACGTGCTACTCACTATGCCACTGTGACGCCCCCTGTTCACACAGTTCACCCAAATGTGAAAATTTCCTCACCATTTACTCTCCCTCTTGTGGTTTTAAGCCTTTGTGGGTTTGCATTCTTCTGTTGAACACAAAATAAGATATTTTGAAAAATGCTGGTTGATTGTACACACTGATAATAAGGGAAAAAAAAGTCAACACAGGCTCATTGTGAAAATGTACCCCCGTATACATTTCTGGAGAGCATGAGTTATGTAGCCAGAGCTACGTATGGCTGCATTTCGTGTAGGTAAAAACGAACGATACGTGCGGTATGACACCGCCGATGGATTCTGTTTCGTTTTACTCTACCAGCTGACCGTTTACCTCTGTGTGGGCAGCTTTTCCGCTCAAGTCTGGCAAAGAACTGTTCCAGAAAGCAGGTAAAACAAAAACAAAAGGCAAAAATAAAATAAACATGTAAATAACAAGGTGAGAATGTGGTAAGATTTGAAATAGTGGTAAAAATCAGATGAGGGCTTTTCTTTTTTTGGATTGCTTTTGAAAACACTGTCGGTTGGACTTAGGGAAGAGGGTGGGTGGGGGATCGGTCGATCAGTAGTCAGTCGACAGCAGCCTCTGGTGAATTTATGCGAGAACAGCAGGCACAAACGGCACTAGCGAAAGAAATTTGAGATCTGAAAAATCATAAACAGTGGCCATTGGTGGATTTGCAAAAACAAAAACGGCAAAAAAAAACTTACCTCCTGGGACGTATTTTGCAACCTCTAGCAATGTATAAAGAGGTACATATCAACAATGAGCCTGCCCAGCAAGCATTTGATGTCTAATAGATGTCTAATAAATGTCTAAACGTAATTGTCTTGGCTAAACTGGGGCTCTCAGTGAAAATCTAATAGAAGTCTAAGAATAGGCCAAAACTAGACCAGACATCACATAAACATGAATGAATGACTTCACGTTTAAAGTCTATTTGACGACTAGTCTAGTTTTGGGCTATTCTTAGATGTCTATTCAATTTTCACTGACAGTCCCAGTTTAGCCTTGTTTTAGCCAAGCTGTCTACGTTTAGATGTCTATTAGACATCTATTAAACACAAAATTGTTTGCTTGGTGGGTTGCAACAATGGAAGATACTGCATCCCAATTTGCATACTTAGACTTCTTCCTCAAATAATACTTTTTTTTTTTTGTGAAAAATAAGTGCCCATTTTTGAGTTTGTAACAGGAGGGACATACTACTTCCTCACTAACGGACTGTTAAGTTGCTTAGTAACATGCTCTGTCAATCATCTTGTCACATCATCCACATTTATCATCCAGGTTTAATTTCCCACCATACTGAAGAAGCAGCAGCGGGTTAATCTGTCATTTGTGAGTCTTTCATGCAGAGAAATCTCCTCAGGTGTTTGCATAATTATGCATTCACAAGTTAATGGCCAAACACCTCTTCATAAAAAAAGTTCACAGTGTTGTTGCAGATAAAATGTGGGAAAACATGATTTAAATATTTTCCAGTTAGACATTACAGTCGTTCAAACATCTTTACCAAAGCCTCTCCACTTAACGGACAGTCTTGTGCGTCATTCCAATCAAATTCATGTCCAACGCACAATGAAATGGAATAGTAGACCATCTAGGAGACTTTGGAATACTCATTTCAACATGCTATGATTTGAAACATACTAATTCTAGGTTTTGAATATTAGGACGGATATTATGTGAATTAGAATGCATCATATGGGTATCAACAGCTAGCATTTTGTTCAAAATAAATTTCTTAGTTGTCAACAGAAGAGAAAAACTCAAATAGGTTTTGAACAAGTGAAGGGTGAGGGAATGATAAAAGATTTAATTTTTGGGTGAGCTAAAATTTTGGGGTCAGTTAAACTTTTTATTGTGTCCCACATGGAAAGAACCAATATAGACATATATGTTTTAATATAGGTTTTTATATAGGTGACATATATAAAATTGGCCATTTTGCTATATTATATGTACATACATGTAGTAAAACGGCCAATTTTATATATATTACATATATTAAAAACCTATATCAAAACCAATATTAAAACATGTTTATATTGGTTTTTCCCATGTGGGCTCTCACTTATTTGCCATAGTTATTCCATAACATGCCAATTACATGTGATACCAATTTCAAGTGTTTGCACATATATACGTTTTTTTGCATTTTTTTAATTCTTAGCTATTGCCTCGATGATAAAATATGAGCTAAAGGCATCAGGTATGACAGTTGCCAAAGTGAGATATGAGCTATAGGAGACATATCTTGTATGTACATATACACTGTTAAAAATTATTTGAAGATGATTCTTCAGATTTACTAAATGTTTTTACATTAAGTGGTTGTGAACAATTTATTTGGGCTGAATTTAAACAAACAAAGATGTATATTATTAAATTTTATTTGTTTAAATTCAACACAAATAAATTGCGTGCAACAGTTTTGTAGACATATTTTTTTTTCAGTGTAGGGCTTATATGTGGATATAAAGAAGCAATACATGAGATCTATATGGCCTGTTTATGCACATATGCACCTCGATTTTGCCTAAATGCATACCTGTCAACCCTCCCATTTTTCCTGGGATTCTCCTGTATTTTACAGTTCCATCTCGCTATCATTCCGTAAAGTATTTTCCCGTATTTCTCCCGTCTTTCTCTGAAGGGAGGCAATAAACAATAAAGAGCCGATCCTCCTTATCCACAAGCCATACTGCCAAACCACCAGGGGCCGCCCCTTGCTCTAAAATGTGAGTCAGTTCTGTGCTTTCGTTTTATTTAGGCATGAAACACTTTGAAATAAATATAAAACGGCAGGATTCCTTTTCTTTTTTATTACTGGTGCCGTCGCTTCTCCTATGCAATCCTCAAAACAGTCATAAAGCGGTGCGTGACTGTCAGCTGACGGGCACTATAGTGATAAATAGACGCTGTTTCCTGTACATGCGATTTGAAGCGGAGCGAAAGTAGATACTGGGTTTTGTGTGCATGTTTAAATAGAATACAGACATATACAAATAATTAATAATAATAACATCTAAAGATGTCGATCTTTGTGTTTTTTTTTTCCAAACACAACAATTTTTTTCCTAAAGGAGCATAAAGGAAAGCAATCGGATGCTTTCATTATAACGTTAGATGTGTGCATTTTTAAAGTGACTCCTCTGTTTTTTTTTATTTAATCAAACGAAAAAATTCAAATAAATGAGATTCATTTGTTGCTCTTACATGTAATTTATACAGTGAAGATTAATGAGATTTGATAACTTGATTTTATTTTATTTTATTAAGCTGAAAGGTCTTGCTAACTTATTTGCTGCTAATGTATACTATTTATTATTTCTTTTGAAAATAATATTAATAAAACATATTACTCACCGTTTTTTTTTTTTTTTTTTTTTTTTTTTTAAAACAAAAACACCCCCAAAAAACTTATTTAGCAATTTTTTTTTTTGGGGGGGGGGTCCTTTATTATGGTTGGCATATCCCTTATTTTTACATCCCAATGTTGACAGGTATGTATATGTGGAATTCATACGCATATATGCAACGTATATATTATCATTCATTCATTCATTTTCTTTTCGGCTTAGTCCCTTTATTAATCCGGGGTCGCCACAGCGGAATGAACCCCCAACTTATCCAGCATTTGTTCCACGCAGCGGATGCCCTTGTAGCTGCAACCCATCTCTGGGAAACATCTATACACACTCACTCACAAACACACACTATGGACAATTTAGCTTACCCAATTCACCTGTACCGCATGTCTTTGGACTGTGGGGGAAACCGGAGCACCCGGAGGAAACCTACGCAACCACGGGGAGAACATGCAAACTCCACACAGAAATGCCAACTGACCCAGCCGAGGCTCGAACCAGCAACCTTCTTGCTGTGAGGCGATCGTGCTACCCACTAGGCCACCGTGGGGCCATATATTATCATACATGTGCATATTTGCTGCATATAGGTTTCATATATGCACACATATCCTCATATTGGTTCTTTCCATGTGGTTTGAGTGTCATTTTTTAGAAATAAGTGTAATATGAGAAATAACCTTACATTTCAAAATAATGTTATTTATTCCAGTTTAGTGTCATGCGATCTTTTATTATGATTCTAAAATGCTGATTTGCTGCTCAAGAAATATTTTTTACTAGTAACTCACAAACTTTGTGTGACTATACAGACATGATAAAAGATTATTTTAAATTTTATTGTTATCAGCCCCATTACAAAAGAAATGATTGGTCAATAAATTGTGGTTTCTTACTAATGGTTAATCAAGTTCAGATGTCTGCTGCAGGCCATAAGGGTTTTGACTGGGCCTTCTCCAAGATGTGACATATTGTAAAAAGCAGACCCACAATTTAGGAGAGTTTCTTTTCTAGAGGGACGGCAAGATGTCAGCAATGTGGGTGTTTTTCACCATGACAAAAAGAGGACTTCAGAATTGCAATTTGTAAATGATTTTGGAAAAAGACATGTTTTCTTGCATTTTCCTTGTTTGTTTTTTTTTACATTTAAACAAAATCAGTTGTCAGTGTTTTATGTAACCAGGCTTATAAAATTTCATGTAAATGTTTGTATTTATTTTTGTATTTACTAGCCTATTTGTCCCTGGTTTTCAAATACAACAAGTTAACAATTATCTGTATCAGCCAAAATTTCCATCTGATTGCATCCTTATTTCTTACTTTTAGCATTGTTGAAAACAGTGATGCCTAATATTCCTTAAAATTCTGATACATTTTTTAAAACCATATAGCAACTTTAAGGTGTCTGGTGCATATTGTCTTCAGTAATGTGATGGGGGACCCCAAAAAGTGATGAACACAACTGCTTCCAGTCAGCATTGGCTGTCGTCCAGTACACTTTCAGACGCACACTCGCTAACTTCCATTCCCTCATACTACTTTCTAACTCCCTTATACACTTGTGAACTTCCCTTACCTTGTTCCCTGGTTTGCTGCCCTTTTAAAGTACGTAGAGGGAGCGAGTCGGCTTCCTATGCCCACTCCAGCACCTTTATATCCCAGAATGTAATGTTATTGTGACCTCACAACAGTGTATTTCAAAAGTGGTCAACGGTTTAGGGCATTCCATTAAAACACATTCAGATGTTTGCCCCCCAAAGTGGACACTTGTGTAACGTAATCAATGACATACATCCAAGAGAACGAGACGGAGAGAAGTTAGCGAGTGAAGGGCATAAAAAAGATTTATTTTAATATTCTGGTCATAAATTTCATTGTTGTTTGAATAATTTTTGCCTTAATAATTTGAATCTCAAAATCAACATTAAATTAATCATTAGTTAATGCCATGTTTGCTCTTATTAATTGCAAAAACATACAAACAACAAGGAACCATATGACAGGATAATAAAATAAACAATACTCACCTGTCACCACTCATTTTTGGGGTCCCTTAACACATTTCCATTGTGGTCTGTGCTATTTGCAGTGCAGTTTTGTATTTTTATGTGTTATGATAATTTGCTTGCATGTGTGTTGTGAAACTGATGATGTTTTGTCAATTTGCTATTTCCATTTGTATATGAGCAATTCTAGCGTTATGGATGTTTCATTTGCGGTAAAAACTCAAAACAGAAATTCTCATAGAAAGTGTACATTAACATCATATTAAAACATCTGTTTATATCTTCCAGAACAACTCAAAAAGACCAGAAAATATATATCTGTAAAACTGTAAACATGTTTTGTACTTTAAATAAGGAAAATAAACGTGTTATGGATGTGACCAAAAAAGTCTACGAGTTTACAGTATACAACAAAGTTTGTAGAAATTCTGTGAATTAAACTGCACAACCCAAAAGAAACAATGCTAATCCAAAGGATAAGAGTTGGCTCACTATAGAGCTAAAATGATTGAGTTCATTCGTTTTCTTTATGGCTTATTCCCTTTATTAATCTGGGATCGCCACAGCGGAACGAACCACCAACTTATCCAGCATATGTTTTACGCAGCAGATGTCCTTCCAGCTGCAACCCATCTCTGGGAAGCATCCATTCGCAGTGAGTAGCACGATCGCCTCACAGCAAGAAGGTCGCTGGTTTGAGCCTCGGCTGGGTCAGTTGGCATTTCTGTGTGGAGTTTGCATGTTCTCCCCGTGGTCTCATGGATTTCCTCCGAGTGCTCCGGTTTCCCCCACAAGTCCAAAGACATGTGGTACAGGTAAATTGGGTTGCCTAAATTGTCCGTAGTGTATGAGTGTGAATGAGTGTACATCCATGGATGTTTTCCAGAGATGGGTTGCAGCTGGAAGGGCATTTGCTGTGTAAAACATGTGCTGGATAAGTTGGCGGTTCATTCCGCTGTGGCGACCCTGGATTAATAAAGGGACTAAGCCAAAAAGAAAATGAATGAATGAATAAAAACATTGACAGAGACATTTTTTAGTATTTCTGAAGTACTGTAAAAAAGCAGAAACGATTTCTGTATTTTGGCGAAAACTAAAAATTTTTTCATGACAAGGTTGACATTTGCATGGAATTGCTCATATGTTTTCTTAACTTGCAGCACACTTGAGCTCTCGTGGTCACCATACTAGACCATTGTTATGTTCTGCAATTGGAACAAGACCAATGGTAACAAAGCTGTTTTTTTTTGTTGTTGTTGTTGTTGACACTGGGAAGTCCTTATCACAGAATACACTCTTGATGTGTTGCTATATGTTCTCTCATTATAAGCACCTTTAGGCTTGCTATCCAGCTTATTTCTAGCTAACCAGTTTATTTCAGCTTATCGTAAGAGTGTATACAGCCATTATAACTTAAACATAGTGAGACTTCTGGTCTCATTCACTTCTAACAGTGCTGCTTGATGTTGCTAATGGGTATTTTCCTTATATAGTATTTTACTTTGAATGCATTATCGCAAACAAACTGGTTTGTAAGAAGTTTGACCATTTGTTACTCTTAGTCATTTACTGTTAAGCCTTTTATCACACTGTGTGATTTAAGCCTCGATCTGGTCATCTAAAACAACCTTGGATAATACTAAAGTCCCTGATAATACTGAGTTCCCCTAATCCTAGGCTAAAATCTGTGGTCTTTGATTATTGGTGTGACATGCTCACTGACAGATGATTATTTTTCATCAATTTTTCCCTCTGATGAAGTTCTGGCTGTGTCAGAAGGTTTCAGACACTTTCCTGCAGTGTGACTTCAGCAACCAAGAACTAATAAGTGTGCCGAATCTGATGCGGCAACTTTAAGTCATTGCAGGAAAATATTAAAACAGCTTTTATTCTGGTTCTTATTGTTAGGCATGTTGTGAGCAAAATAAATGCTACATATTGTTTATGTTTGCAGACTGTGAGGTATTATTTTAGAAAGCGGGTAACTGAATGTATCACGAATAGATGACAGCAAGATTTTTTGCGTGTCCGTGTTTGGTGCGTCTTGATTGTCATTTAGTCTGACATGGAGGAAAACTGAGATCTTATGGTCTGACATGGGAATCATGTTCGTGCAGTCTGATAAGCCATCATTTTAAAGGATTATTTAAAATCGCAGTGTGAGCCGGGATTTAGGCAAATTAATAGGAAACCTTAAAATTTTCCCAGAAAAGAACTTACTTCCAAATTGCAAATTGCTGGTAATTTGGTAATTAAACGATGTTTAAACGATGCATGTTGTGTCTTGACTCGTACAACGAAATGTAGAAGTTGTGATGACTATTAAAGTATCACTGACAATCAAATCATTTTAAGTGTTATAAGTGTTAATCAGCTGTTTGAATGTCTATGATCTGATGTGGCTTTTTATCCCAGGCTGAGGGCAGAGGCAGAGATGGACATATTCAGTAAAATTCCACAGTGATAAAGGTTAAGTCGATTAGCATTGCATTATACATTTTCCTCATGAAAATAAAAGACTACAGATAAACCATATACTGTTGCAGTCATGTGCTTATTCTCTTCACGTATCAGTCAAAACACTTCTATCTGCATTTTAATTAGCTACACTGACGGCTGGATGCATTTGTCCATAATAAAATGATTTCTTGGAAAGTTATAGTTTATTTACTTCTGTAACTCTCACTTGTGGACTTTCTGTGCCAGGGCAGCTTCCTGTACTGAATATGAATGAATCATAATGATATGAGCTTCATTATGGCGTAGCCTCAGATTATCATGTATATCCACTATTATTTTTTTAGTATCATGGTTGTTGCCCATATATTGTGGCAGCTTTAATTAAATATTATCATTGATACCAAATAATGCTTTTCTTACTCAAGAGGTTTTTTTTTTCTTCTTGTTTCTAGCCCAAATATTCTAGACAAGTAGAAAATAGTCTTGTTTTCGAAATTAAGTGCGGGGGTGAAAACTTTAAGTGAAAACAAGATTTTTTACTTACTCCATTGGTATATTATTTTGCTTTGTTTAAGGAAAAACTTATATTTCACTTATAAACCGTATAAAAACTCACTTTGACTTAAAATTTACAAAAACAAGACAATATTTTTTAATTGTTTAGAAAATGCTTCTTGGTTTAAGATTTTATTTAGACATTTGGACTAAAAAACCCTTTTGAAAGTGCAGAAAAGCCATTTTGGAGTGTACTAGTACAATTTGCTAATATGGGGTGCATTTCCCAAACAATGACATAACTCGCAGCTGAACTATCATTGTACGATGCTTCGTTTGGAAAAAAAATTATGTATTTCCCAAAACTGTAGTTGCTTTGTCACAGATCGTGCGAACCATATTAGTTATAATATAAAACGCCCATAGGGATGTTCTAAACGGGGTGGAGTAACAACTTCTTTTGAGAAAAACACCATAATCTTTTGTGCAAATTATGTTACATTATATTATACACATGCACACATTTTCAAAAATCCGCTATAAGTTTTGGTAAAAATATGCACTCGTTTTCCATTTTAATTGAAATATATGTAAACGGCCAATATAGGGCCTATGTTTTCTTTACAAACATCATTGAAAATATTCCATATTCTACTCTAAAACATAAAACCACTTATCTAACACGTTATTTATAGTAGGCCATTTATTATGAAATAAAAAAATCCTACTTAATATTACTAATAATTATTATTATTATAAATTTGGGTCACTCTTTACAATAAGGTTCATTAGTTAATGTTAATTAATGCATTTACTAACATGGACAAACAATAAACAATACATTTATTACAGTATTTGTTTATGTTAGTTAACATTAGTTAATGAAAATACAGTTGTTCATTGTTAGTTCACGTTAACTCACAGTGCATTAACTAATGTTAACAAGCATGGTCTTGGATGTTAATAATGAATGAGTAAATGTTCAGTTATGATTAATAAATGTTGTACAAGTGTTGTTCATGATTAGTTCATGTTAGTAAATGCATTAACTAATGAACCTTTTTGTAAAGTGTTACCTAAATTTGTATTATTATTATTAAGTTGAATATTGTTTTTTATTATTATTTTATTACATTCAAACCACTGCAAAATTGTTCTAACCAACAGGCCCATGTCATATACAGTACAGATACGTTTCTTAAAAATTAACCTGCTATAAATTAAAACCATTAACATACTGTAAGAATTGGCTATGTCTCTCCATGATAATAAACCCTGAGGATGGTTATGGAATTCCACGAGAAAAGATTATGAGAATGGTCAGGCATTAAGGCAATGAACTGGCTAATCTAAGAAGATCAGAAAACCAGCTGTTCAACTGTTTTATTCAAATCATCCTGAGTTTATCTTCCAGACTGTATGTCCTTGCTCCATCAGAGTAAACCATTCACAATTCACAAAAAGGCTCAAGGTTTTAACTTGGTGCATCTTGTAGTTTTATATTCATGTTTGGTATCATTTTAAATGTCTCTGTGTGATTGGTAAAGTGGTTTTAAGGTCATTGTAATATTTTACTGGTATTTGTTGAATTTGGTTTTAACTCTAATGAAATCTCTGCCAGATGCTCCCCCTCCAGAGGTGATTAACACATCAATGCACTAGGCGTGGGTCACTGTGACGCCCTGTCAGGTACTTAAGGTTAAGATCTGTGCAGATCGGCGGATTCTGTTACCAGAAGACCCCGTTGCAACGTACAACTCCTGAGTTGTACGTTGCAATGTCTTTCTACATGGTCAGGTATTTTCTGTTGTACAATCTGAATTGGCTTATCGTGTATAATTATGCGAATTGGAATGGAAAATCTTTGCTTGTAAAATAAATACAATTCTTGTTTAAACTCTCATATTTCCTGACAATCACTGACTTAATATGATATAATCTAGTGGCTAAATCAAACTCTCTTTAGGTATGAGCATTCAAATTAAACTAAATTGGAGTCAGATTAAATTCGGAGTTGGAAACTAATCAAAATATGTTTTCATAAGTAAATATTTCTTTTCACATGTGCTAAAAGGCTTACATGCATTTAACTTCAACCATGCTGTTAGCTTCGTCGTTGGGCTAACAAAAGGATCCTTACAATACGATATATTACTTTTGCTTTCACAAGCTTTGGAGACGTAACATAAATTCTTTTAAATAGGTCACCTATAGCTTTTTGTCATAAGCCATGGCTGCGTTCAAAATGGCATTAATGTTTTCAGAGTGCACTACGAAGAAACGCAATTGTCAACGCTAAAACTGAACGGTTAAAAATACTTTAAAAGCAAATTACACCAAAGAGAGTAATTAATGTTTTTTTTTGTTTTTTTTTTAATCATTCCAAGTTTAAAACGTTGGAATGTTTTAAAGGAATAGGGCATGGGGGGGATAACCGGGAATAGAACACAAGCAGGAACTATGCTTCTAACGACAGCTCTAGAGGTGTAGTTGCAAGTGTACAAATTTGCGATGCAGTTTGCAAATGTTCATTGAAACGATGGATTTGGGAAACGCCAAATCACCAAATTATGTTTGTAATGACAGAACTTGAAACACTAGTTGGCTAATGATGGTTTTCTGAAACGCACCCCTGGTTTGAACAAGAAAATAACTGTTAAGAAATCTTCACTTTTAAGAGGAGAAAAAAAAGAATTAAGGCAAAGCCATTGAGGAAGACATAAAAAACTGATAATAATCAGCTTGTTAAGTCTGAAGTCACGCATTACAGTTTCTGGGTATCAGATGGTACTACTACAATATTATTGAAAATCTTGGTCGTAATGTTTATATGTGTGCATAATTTGAGATAATCAGACAAGATTTGCTTTAATGCTTGTAATGACTAAACAGTACTCATAAACGTCTACTGAGAACAGCTCTAGTCCCAGGAGCAGCGTTCCATACATCTAAAAATTGAAGAAGCAAATATTCTTTCTTCACTTCATATTAATTTTCCGTTTGCCTATGCCTGCCATGTCAAAAGTCTAAGCTATAGCAGGAGCACTGCCAAATATTCTATGCCCCTCTCTCATGCTGGGGATCTGGGCGAATGTCCTGGCCCTTCTTCATCTTTGACCCTACAGTGTGCGGTCATATACTCTCAGACTGGCCTGGGGAAAAGCTGCTTCTGCAATTCCCACAGCACTGACCGCGGCACACAAAATGTTATCTGGGGAGGGAAGAAAAATGGGCAAAGCGTGGAACCCTCGTAATGAGGCTATTGTGAGTTGCTGAGAGAATAGTAGATGACAGTCTTGAGGAGGAGCGGTCTGATGTAATTGCTCACTTACACTCTGCTCCTTTTAATTAAGCCGTATAATAACGATTAATCAAAGCATGACTAATGCACCTCACCAAGAGCTGTTCTGAGTATACCTACATCCGCCTTTCATTAAAGAAAAAGGAAAGTGCTGGGTGCGAAGTGTGTGCGTGTGAGTGTGTTTGTGTGTAGAGTGGGAGATGATAGGAGGGACGGAGGAAGGACAGAGAGGACATCAGCTGTGCTGCTAAAGACTGCGATGTTTCCTGTGGATTTTGTCACCACAGGATATATGATTGAGTGAGTTTGCGAAAGATAAAACAGGTTCAATGACAAATAAGAGACTCCACGATAGAAGAGAAGGAATATTTTTAAAAACCCAGAGCTGAAGACATTTTAAAGGGCACCTATGATGAAAATCAACTTTTGGAAGCTGTTAGGACAGAACTGTGTGCAGGTATGTTGTCTCCACAGTCATATTGGGGTGATATAAAGACAATAAGTCGATTTTTTTTTATTTCCTGACGTTAAAATAGGATCCAAATCCCTCCTCTTTAATCCTCCAATACGTTATTCATCACCACCATGCATAGTGACAGTACAATTACAAAAGAAGACTTTTCAATCCCGGTTTGAGGACTTACAGCAGGTTTAATTTGTACATTAACATAACGGATGTCCAAACAGCAGTGTGTATTAAAGTGTATCCTGTCACATTTGCCATTCAAAAACAGTGCAAAGCTAAACGTGTGTGTGTGTATGCTTGTGTGTGTGTGCATGCACAAACTTTATAACGGCATTGTGTGTGACTCATTGTTGCAGAAAGGCTTGAATTAACTCCACAACAAATATATCAAATAACCTTCGGGAAAGGTCTTACTGTAGCAAGGCAGATCTGCTTCTTCTCTGAGTCTTGTTTGTCACTGTGCTGTTTATCTACATGAGACGCAGGTGAAGGCTATATCAGAACCATCTCTGTAGCTCTGACACGCATGTCGGAACGGTGGGTGGGAAGAAACCAGCTCGTTTGCATTAAAGGCACAGGCAACAAAAACAGCTACAATGTCCTAACAGCTCAAATTTCTCAGATTTAGAAAGATATAATCAATAATCTGCTGGGTGTTTTGAGCTGAAACCCTAAAGACACATTCTGGAGACACAAAAGACTTATATAAAATCTAGAAAATGGGTTAAAATAGGTGCCCTTTAAGTTCTCAGAAACACTTTTTAGTGTTCATGTTGGTTTTTTCTGTTTTATCTTATACATCATTCTCCTGAAATATATTGGGGATGTAAAAAATCCCATTTTGATCAGTTACACTTACAGAGATTTTATATACAAATTCAAGTAGAGTCTAATTGAATGTTTTTGTAAATAAAAAATAATCTGTGAAATATCCATCAACATTGAGTGTAATACACCAGTACGTATTAAAATAAAGAACAGAATAAATGACCATACTATATTTTATCATATTTTAAATGAATAAAAAATGTTATGATTATCGGTTGGAGTGCCCATTAAACTCACGACAGAGCACTCCAGCTTATCTGTATGCTATAGTTTATTTACATGAACTACAACTCCCATGAGTCTTTGCGCCAATCAACACCCACTACAGCTGTGAACAATCTGGACCGACTGATACACACACACACAAACACACACCTGCATATCATTTACACTTATCATACTCCCTATATAAACACCATTCACAAGCAAACCTTTTGCTGAGTCTTGTTACTGTTTATGTGAATTTCAAAGAGTTTACCTGTGTTATGCTGCTGTCACACTAGAGTTTGAACATGTTCAATTCTGTTGTATGGGGCAGGATTAACCAAGATGATTAGACATTTAAAAAGCGAGCGTTTGGTCCATATAATACATTTCTGTCCAGAGAGGTCATGCTTTAATCTTCGTTTTGTGTTTGTCATGTGATGTGATTTCGCAGGTCACCAAGCTTGAACTTTGCACGGCAGCAAACTCTTTAGATGTTCTCTGTTGTTCTCTATGTTCCTGTTTACCCTTGCCTGTACAACCATCATGTTTTATATAATAAAGCTGCATTTGAAATTGATTGTCAGCACATACTGTCATAACGGAAAACACCTTACTGACAAATCAGTAAAAACTTGTGGTTTGAAAGAAGGGGCAAAATATAAAGACAAGGACAAATAACAAAAATTTGGGGGGTTCACTCTCATCTGTACACAATTATTTTAATCAGACAAATATTGTTCAAAATAAGATTTGATAGTACACTGAGTGAAATAGTGTGCATCTTATATAAATCATAAAATGTAAAAAATAAATGTATACATATATATATGGGTGACACAGTGGCGCAGTACGTAGTGCTGTCGCCTCACAGCAAGAAGGTCGCTTGTCCGAGCCTCGGCTGGGTCAGTTGGCATTTCTGTGTGGAGTTTGCATGTTCTCCCTGTGTTCGCGTGGGTTTCCTCCGGGTGCTCCGGTTTCCCCCACAGTCCAAACATATGCAGTACAGGTGAATTGGCTAAAATTGTTTAAGCTAAATTGTCCGCAGTGTATGTGTGTGAATGAGCGTGTGTGGATGTTTCCCGGAGATGAGTTGCAGCTGGAAGGGCATCCGCTGCGTAAAATAAATGCTGCATAAGTTGGCGGTTCATTCCGCTGTGGCGACCCCGGATTAATAAAGAGACTAAGCCGACAACAAAATGAATGAATATATATATATATATTGTGGTCATTATTTTGGCTTAGACAAAACAAATCAACAGGACACCTAGTTTACAGAAAAAATAAGAGCTGAATTATATTTTCATTCCACTAATGCCTGAAAACCCACTTTTCCCTTTGACCCATTAATTAAATATGGGTGTTTTGTGGGGGAAACACATCAAGAATATGGAAGTCATTTATGATTTGCATTTCTGAAATAATTTTACAGATCCACAACCATTAGTGTTGCTGAACCAAGTCTGTATTTTATGTAATTTATTATTATCTATTTAATATAACAACATATTTTAAAATATAATGCCAAAACTGAATTTATCCTCACTCTAGTGCCGCTTAATTTTTTTCCAAATGTTTTTGCTAGTAAATATTTAAGTGGAAAGTGAGTCCTGAATGGGCCATTTGAGATTTCTGTATGGAGTTTGCATGTTCTACTTGTGTTCGCGTGGGTTTTCCCAGTCCAAAGACATGCGGTATAAGTGAATTGAATAAACTAAATTGGCCATAGCGTGTGTGTGTGTGTGTGTGTGTGTGTGTGTGTGTGTGTGTGTGTGTGCGCGTGTGTGTGTGTGTGCGCATGTGAACGAATGTATGGGTGTTTCTCAGTACTGGGTGGCGGCTGGAAATCACATCCACTGTGTAAAACATGTGCTGGAATAGTTGGTGGTTCATTCCGCTGTGGCGAACCCTAAAGAAAATGAATGAATGAATATTTTAGTGGAAACTATAATGTTTTTCTTTTTCTAGAATTGTTGTGTATTTATATTTTACACTGATTTTAAATATAAATCTTTACTGTCTTTACAGTCACATTTGATCAGTGCATCCTTGCTAAATAAAATATTCATTCCAAAAATAGAAAAAAAAAATTCCCATAATGCTAATGCTTTGGTCTCCTGCTCCTTCTTCACAGGCCCTATAAATCTGTCATAAATTTATAATTTGATAAATCTGCCAAGTCCAGCATTTTATGTGCATTAATGTCTGTAATAGAGTTCGTTTTAAATGTGATGTCCAGTAAAAGGTTGAATAACTGTAGCCTGCAGCTGGCTTTCTGATAGATGTTTAAGTTTGGCACCCAACTCCAGGATCCCCGTCCAAGTGTTTTTCTCCCCCTCATACCTCCCTCAAAGGATTCAGAAGTTAATCAGATGCACTTGCAGCAATCCAGATCCAGATGCAGTCATTCCTTCTCTCCGTCAATCAGACCTTCGTGTTTATGTAGTTACATGTCTGACCTTGATTCGTCCAATAACCTTTAAGCCCTAAATTTGCATTAAACGATTTATGCAGTCCTCGGACCGACCCTTTCACCCTAACCTATGTAGTCTGTATATATTACAGGACCGGTGCTCATACCCACCATTGTTCTCATGATTAGATAGACTGTTCATTGTGTGTTTAAGGGCCCCTTCTGATTAAGATGGTGGTTCGTGTCTGTTTGAGGACCCTGTGGTCATAACAATGAGGCTTAATGATAGCATATTGTGTGTGAGGATCCCCATGGTCAGTTTTAGTAATTGATGATTATGAAATGGCTCTCTGTCATGTGAAGTGCTGTATGATAAAACACACAATCACCACAGCGTTAGGAGTGAGGCTTTTGGATCTGTACTCACCCCTGAGGAATCTGCTGTTGCTCAACGGCTTCTCGTTTCAAGCTCAGGAGACTTGATGATGCTTTTAAAATTGTACGGTCGAAGATGTTTCTAATAAAAGGAGGGAAAACAGACAAATGAAGCAACTATATCAAGTCAGAAAATAGAGCAATGATTTTAATCAGAATTGTGCACATAAATTAGCAATGATGCGCCAATTAAATTGAGATTATTGTTGTGAAATGACATTAAAATCAAATAAATAAAATCCCCATTCGTTTCATTAAATGGTTACTCACTAATCAATAGGTTGCACTATCCTCTTGTTAAGTGTGACGTCACGTGAAGAGGCTGCAGGGTCCACGTGTTATATCAAACTGTATGAGGAGACTCATCAAATGGCATTAATAAACGTTTACAAAGCAATGTAATTTCAAAAATCATGATCACAATATATATATCCATGCCTAATGTAAGATGGCCAGGAGGTGATTCATGTTTTATAAATTGTTAAAATGTTGGTATTTGTGATGCAGCAAGCCCGGAGACTGATGTGTAGACTATGATTTCATGTACAGTTCACTTTAATGTGTGATATGGCTAAAAAGTGGTCATAAACAAATATTTTCTCAATTAAAAGTAGCGGCTTGGACCCGGAAACAATTTTCCATACGTCACGGATACATCACAACTTAACAAGCGGATTATTAAACTGATGTGGTCAGTGTAAAATGAACGACGCAGATGAAGTTTGGTGTAAATATGTCAAATCTTTTCAGAGATACAGCCTCAGGATTTGTTGACACAGTAAACAAAATCTGTGCCTATCAACATATATTCTAAGCATTTTGCCAACGTTGTCGATTGAACTCAAATCTGAAGAAAATTGGACCAAAAACCTAGGAGTGTGATCAGGTAAGTTTTCAAATAAGATCAAAATGGTGGACAGGAAGTCCAGCCAAATATGCTTTAATTGCTATCAATGTTCTCAGCAAGACCCAAGGACTCCATCAAGACAAGTTTCAGGACAGTAGGCAAATTATGTCAAAGCCTGTTTCATTCATTCGTTCATTCTTCTTTTTTGCTTAGTCCCTTTATTAATCAGGGGTCACTACAGCGGAATGAACTGCCAACATATCCAGCATATGTTTTACACAGCGGATGGTTCCAGCCGCACCCCAGCACTGGGAAAGACCCATACACTTATGCATTCACACTCATACACTACGGCCAATTTAGCTATTATTCAATTCACCTATAGCAAATGTCTTTGGACTGTGGGGGAAACTGGAGCACCCGGAGGAAACCCAAGCCAACACAGAGAGAACATGGAAACTCCACACAGAAATGCCAACTGGCCCTGCCGAGACTCAAAATCTTTTAGAGTACCTTAAAGGTTCTCTCTCTCTCATGCATTTTCCCTCTTTTTAGGCTCCGTCCTAATTACAGTGGAGGCTGGGATTGGCCGCAGAGACGTGAGGCTTTCATCTTTTGAAAACAGTGGAACGAGCATGGAGGCGAGATTGTTGGAATTTGGTATATTGAGAAAGTTGTGAAAATTTTAAATTCTGGTTATATGATCCTATTACCCTGTCCTTTTTGTGTGCAAATTAGACTTTGATTTGTCATTTATCCATCTCATGTTTTTTTTCCCTATTGTTTTGTTTGTTGTTTTGTAATTAAAACTATACACATTGTGCATGTACATATGTACAGTGAGAAGCAGTAGGGGCTGGACGCCACACTTTTCTTTTTGAAAATGTTTTCTCTGGTTTTTGATATAGTCAGGGAGCTAGGCAATAATTGTGATTTATTGTTTAACTAGATTCATTGGATGGTTTAGTTAGGTGACATTTATTTATTATTTTCTGTGGGTCCTCTCTGAGGTATAGAGAGATAAATAAATGTACCCAGCTCCATGGGCTTCCTAAAAAACATATTTTATTCATCATGTTTTATTTTTATGTTTCTTCCTTGATGCCCTGGATCAGGGTCGTAACAGTGCCAAATAAACATAGCAAGTTTTGTACCAACATGCTAATGCTTTCATAAAGCCTTACCACAAAATTCTAAATAGCCGAGATGTAAATTGTTTTATTGCTCAACCCAGTATGCTAAAATACCTCTTTTAAAACAAGCCAAACCCAAAATCAGAAGGTTTTTTTTATACCTCCTGACCACTATGTGGCACTGTACCAAAACTATGATGGAAACCTTTCATCACACCAAAACTGCATCCAAAACTGCATACTACTCCTGTAGGTACTAAATTTACTTTGATGAAAATAAATTCAGATGTACTTTATCTGCATTTGTCATTATCACATGACCTACCCATGTCAGTTGCATCACTTTACTCCAATCTTTTTCATAAATTCTCTCCTGTGAATTAATGGGAAAACGTAAAGTCTAAATTGGTTGAGCACTTCAAAATCTTACCACAAGCAGTAGGTCATCTGGGTACTTCTCGCTTACTGTATTTACGAATACTATGAATTCGGACATACTACCTGGCTCACATACTATTTTTCACATGCTAAATTATAAGGTCTAAAGTTTATTGCAGATGTACTGCATGTTTGGTCTGAAGACGCTTCTGTGTTGCATAGACATAGACTCATGGCCACTTCGGGAGCCTCCTATTTGAGAACAGTTAGACCAATCAACTTGAATTTCAGGCTCTTTTGTTAAAATTTTATTTATTTGTTAGTTTTTTTGGCATGTCTGCAGATGGTTTAATTTTAATGCAACCCCTGTGAGGAAAATGGAAAATGACATCATAGGGTGCAACTGAATGTTTTTAAGCCACGGGCCACATTTCACAGCTTTTAACATAGTTTTATGGGCTGCCATAGACTTAAGCATAAGAAGGAGACGGCGACAACTAATGCACATAATAGGTGCCTATTCACCTTCGGGCATGGCCCATAATTATTTCCATGTTTTAGCTTATGAGTGGCTGATATTATGTGCAATTCTGCTCAATTTGTCAGAATCTGAAGAGACTCCATTTGCTTTCCATTTGATCTAATGTCTGTCTGGGAGGAATAAATGAAATGTCTTATTTTTGATTTGTCTATTCCTTGGAATTGAATTAGTAGAAAAATCTAAATGAACTTGTAATGGTGCTTTCATTGGCAAGCTCGATAGTGTTTACATTCTGTTGTTTCTTATTTTGGTCAGTGGTGAAAAATGTAAGACTGAGGTGATGAAAAATGGATGTCAAAATATAACAGCTGAAAGGCATTGCTTAGTGGAAAATATAAAGGGGGGGGAGAGAGAGAGAGAGAGAGAGAGAGAGAGAGAGAGAGAGACAGGGAGACAGAAAACTTATACCTTTAGTAAAAAAAACAGGTTTTCCACACCTGACTCTCACCTCTAATGCTTGGCTGTCTGTTTGAGACTTTTTTTTTTTAACTCTATAGGTTCTCAGACCACGAAAACTTGGAACACCAAATTCCCTCAATATCCACACTCAAAAGATCACTTTATCCTAAAACATTTTTACAGCAGTCCTACTAGAAAAAAAAACCTTATATATAGTGTTAACACATCTTTGGCTGCCAGAATAGGAATCTGAATCTTCGGGAAAGAGTTGTCTCCAGCACAGCGTCTACAAGGACGCAAGGGAATTTGGGATAAATCCTAGAATGAGAGGAAGTTTTGAGGATTTATACAAGTCCATTGTAAAGATAGACAAGTTCCCCTAGAAAAGGATACTTAGTCCATGTGTGCACCAAATGCTCTCTAATAGTGAACACAGCACTCAATCTGTCATAATATGTACTGTCTTATTCTTCGCATAGAGCCACAGTTTACGAGCCAAGTCATGAAGCTGTTATACCTCAGTCTCACCTCTGACCACGCTTACTTATAATTCTCATCACATGGTGAGACTGCAGCGAGAAGCTGGATATCAAACCACAAGCCAATATGAAGCAGAAATGACAGAGAGTGTACATAAATACTTTACGACTAGCAAAAATGCGACTGGAGGATCATCTGTGCAAAGGGCTTTTCACATTAGGATTGATAAATGAACAAATAACATTAACCATATTACACAGAAGAATGATTAAGGTCAGTTCTGAACTATAACGATAAAGTTCTGAAAATCGATGTGAATACTGAAGAATATAGCAGACTCTGCACTATAATTATGCTGATAACAGCACAGAGAAACGTTATCACTGGAATCAATTTCAGGACCTTTTTTTCCAGTTGATGAATGATAAAATTGTTGTCTGTCTTTCAATACTCAATTGCTCTGCTGGATTTAGATTCCAATGTTTTCTTCATGCAGCCACAAAAAAGGATATAAAATTGACTCTAATTATTTTATATGGAAAATAATTATGACCAAAGCTATTGTGAGCAAACTTGTAGCAAATACTCACATGCCAGTTCATGTGAAGGTGAAAGCTTGAAATGGGCAATCATTTCATATTAAGGAGCAATAGTAACTCCTCTAAATACAAAAATGGCTATTAATCAATAATGTCAATTCATAAATTGTTAACATCATTTTAAGTAGCATACATCCATATAATATATACAGTATGCTATAGTACATACAATACATTTACTATCATTACTTAATAGTGTACATAACTAGAGTTAACATTAAAACTATTAGCCCTCCTGTAAAGTTTTTTTTCTTTTTCAAATATTTCCCAAATATGATGTTTAACAGAGCTAAGAGTATTTCACAGTATGTCCTATAAGATTTTTTCTTCTTAGTTGTTTTATTTCAGCTAGAATAAAAGCATTTAAAAAAAAACTTTAAACCATTTTATGGTCAATATTATTAGTCGTTTCAAGAGTTCACACTTAGCTGATGATTGGTAATAAAGCTAGTTTGGCATGCTGTCCCGGGAGAGAGCCCTGAGCTCATAAGATCCTCGAGCCCGGGGCTCCCTCCCGTTTGCAGGGCGAGAGGGGAGTTTGAGCTCAGGTAGATCTCGAGAACCCCCGCCCTCCTGCTGCTTATAAATTGCTATGAGGGTATGTTGCTCGTAGAATTTGGTATAGTGCTGGTCTGTTTAAGTCAATTCACTTATGTCTCATGTTTTTGGACTGTGGGAGGAAACCGGAGGACCCGGGGAAAACCCACACAAGCACGTGGAGAACATGAACTCCGCACAGAAATGACGACTGGCTGGGTAGAGGCTCGCGCCAGAGGCATTCTTGCTGTGAGGCGACAGTGCTAGCCACTGGGCCACCGTGCTGCCCTATAGAGGAAAAAGGGGAGGAGAGGGGGTGGAAGGAGGGATTCTTCAAGACGAAGATGACTAAGGTAGGATGCTTTGGTTATTTATACTAAGCTGGGAATCGACTGATTGGTGGATTGTGCATTAGCTTGACTCTGGGCCAGCCGTGTCAATCATAAGCACGCGCTCCTCTCGAAATTAGTTTATAACTAAACTTCACTTCAAGAGTTCACACTTAGCTGATGATTGGTAATAAAGCTAGTTTGGCATGCTGTCCCGGGAGAGAGCCCTGAGCTCATAAGATCCTCGAGCCCGGGGCTCCCTCCCGTTTGCAGGGCGAGAGGGGAGTTTGAGCTCAGGTAGATCTCGAGAACCCCCCAAGATGCCTTTTGCTCGGGACAGCAGCCGCGTATTGAAGAACCCCCCCCAAGGGGCGCAGAGATCGATGCTATATCCGGCTGCTGGATATAATATTGAGAGGGGATAGGAGAAAGAGAGAGGCTCCTGCGGGAGCGGGGGTAGACGTAGACTCCTGCGGGAGTCTGTGCGGGGGGAAAACAGGGGGGGGCATGGGATGACTCCTGCGGGAGTCGAAGCTGGGGAGTGATGGCCTAAGCGGAAGGAAGATAAGCAGTTGAACTAGAGGAAGTAGCGAAGGCGCTCGCTGAAATGGAAAAAGAAAGGGGAGGGGGGGCGGAGAGACTCGAACGCTTGAAGGAAGCGGAGCACTCGACGCCGCAGGGCAGAGAGAATAGTGAGGCGGAGAGACTCTAACGCTCAAGGGGAGCGGAGCACTCGACGCTGGGACAGAAAGGGGGGGCGGAGAGACTCGAACGCTCGGAGGGAGCGGAGCACTCGACACCAGAAGGAAGGGAAGGGCGGAGAGACTCGAACGCTCGGAGGGAGCGGAGCACTCGACACCAGAAGGAAGAAATGACCTGACTAATGGGAGGGGGGGGCGGTGATTGACTCCTGCGGGAGTCGAAGCTCGGGGTAACACTCCTGCGGGAGTCAGAGCTGCGGGGCCAATTCCTGCCGGAGTCGGAAAAGGGACTGGGCGGTGGGGACTCCTGCGGGAAGGGGGCCGGGGCCGGGGACTCATGCTCAGGAGTAACTCCTGCGGGAGTCAGAGCTGGTGAGTGAGGGCTTAAGCGGAAAGAAGAAAGGTAAGCAGGGTATGTGCTAGAAAGAAGAGGAGGTAGCGGGGATTTTGATGCTGAAAAGGAAAAAGGGGGGGAGGGAGATGCGGAGAGACTCGATGCTTGGAGAGAGCAGAGCACTCGACGCTGCGGGGTAGAGAGAAGTGGGGCGGAGAGACTCTAACGCTAGAGGGAAGCGGAGCACTCGACGCTGGGACAGAAAGGGGGGGCGGAGAGACTCGAACGCTCGGAGGGAGCGGAGCACTCGACACCGGAAGGAAGAAAAGGGGGCGGAGAGACTCAACGCTGGAAGGGAGCGGAGCACTCGATGCTAGAAGAAAGAAAGGAAATGACTAATGGGCCTGGGGAGGGGCGGTGAATGACTCCTGCGGGAGTCGAAGCTCGGGGTAACACTCCTGCGGGAGACAGAGCTGCGGGGCCAGTTCCTACAGGAGTCGGGAAAGGTAGTGGGCGGTGGGGACTCCTGCGGGAAGGGACTGTGGAAGGGGACTCCTGCTGGAGTTGTGCTCAGGAATAGCTCCTGCGGGAGTCTGAGCAGATAGGTGCGGGAGGAAAATAGAGAAGCAGGAATTGTGCTAGAAAGAATAATAGGTAGCAGGGAAATTGGAAAGGAAACAGACCCTGAAAATGAAACAAAAAGAGGATGAGGCGGAGAGACTGGAACGCTCGGAGGGAGCGGAGCACTCAACGCTGAGAGGCAGAAAGAAAAGTGGGGCGGAGAGACTCGAACGCTAAGAGTGAGCGGAGCACTCGACGCTGGGACAGGGAAGGGGGGACAGAGAGACTCGAACGCTCGGAGGGAGCGGAGCACTCGATGCCAGAAGGAAGCGGTTAGACTCGAGTTAGAGAAGCAGAGTAGGGCATGCAAGGAAGACAGCTGGAAGGAAAAAGGCAAAGGGGAGAGTATGCAGAGTTTGTTCGCTTTGGAGCGAGGGCAGGCAGAGAAGTGCTTTGCTGAGGGGAGAAGCAGAGTAGAGTCTGCACTGAAGGTATGGGGGGGAGCGTGGGTATTGCTCCCTTTGGCTACCAATGGGTGAGTGGCAGCTGGTGAGGGTTTGCTGGACAGTTTTGAGGTAGTAATGGCTGAGGCTGATGGCTGATGCTGATTCTGATGACTAAAGGCCGTGGGTCTTGATTGTTCGGAGAGCTCTATGGCTTCAGATATAGCTGCTCCGATTCTAGGTGAAGAGAAGGTGAAGGATGACCTTTAGGTGCTTTTGGAATCGATATTCTGTTGTGAGATGGTTAGCATCATCTGTGCAACGGCTTGAAGGGATTTTAAGTTATAGTCATCTCAGAGCACCGGAGGGTAGGTGTTAGTAGAACTGACTTGGATATTCTTGAAGCATGGGGATTCGAAATGAAAGGGGTGCTGGAGGGTGGGGAAAAAGTAGTTAGGTGGTTCGCAGCCATTTCCGACTTGAATAGGGAGAGGCAGGGGTAGGGTGGGAATCCATTTCTGTGACCAGCTGCCAGGGTTTCTGAATATACATAAAGAGTTGGCAAGGTGTTATGATTTCAATCCTTAAATCGCTCTCCCTTTGTATTACGTCACATGCAATCCTCATAAGATGTATAGATCGGCCACAGATGTTGAGAATAGCTTAACAAGGTCCTGGAGTTGGTTGATTGTTGAAGGGGAGAGGATGATCCGAGGATATTGAAGGCAGAGTCTGCAGGCAATGCGGCTGGGGGCATGGCTTCTCCAGGTTGTTGCAAATTTATAAGGTTTTGGTTGGTCTGAGTCTGGCAGGAAGAAGTAGGTTGGGGTATGGAGCATGACGTGAACTGCTAGTTTAGAAGGTTCTCTTGATGGAGGGTGGGGGGTGGGAGTCCGTGTTGGAGTAGAGATCGTGGATGTTGGATGGAGGGGCTGTAGGCCCACTGGTATGTACGGGTACGGGGGAGACAGAATTTCCATAATTCTAAATCCTTGAGTTTAATAGTCGAACTTAACGGAACTGAAAGCGGTGCGAAGAGAGCCTAGGGAGTAGCCCAGGTCGTGTAGAGAGTTTCCTATTATAACCACGAAGTCGAGCATCAACCAATCGCTGTAATGGTGGCTGTACGTTCGGTCAGTGGTTTCGGCCGATGGAAAATCCCAGTGAAGGTAAATGTGACTTATCCATTTCGTAAATTCCTAATTATGGCACGGGTTATATAAAGCGGGTGGTTATACTAATAACTATAACCTAAAGTTCTTGGTAGGCTTTGATGTTGGCTTGGGAGAGCCAGCGTGACGGCACTGGGACCTAAAGGCAATTGGCATGAAGTGCATCGTTCATGTTTCATGTTCATCGTTCATGTTTCTAGCATGTTATAGCATTAAGCTGATAATTATGTAGCTAACCACTGTTGCCAGGTATAGCATACGAGAAATTCCAATATTCTGCTGTTTGGTGCTGGAGTAGACCAGTTGATAAATGGTTACTCGGTTAGTCTGTTATTGCTATGGATCTGATTGACGGCTTAGTGTGATTATACACCGCAGCTTCTTGTGTGAATAATATAAATCCGGCCAGATGTCTCTATGGCGGTAAAACTGGACTTGGGCTTAGCAAAACTTAGCTTGCCGTATTATCATAGAAAACATAATGCTTACAATATTTATTTGACAACCGAAAGTGTGCCCAGTATTCAAAGATATAGTAACGAATCGCAACAAGGACAGCTTTCTGTCGATTAACTTTAAATATCATGACAGAATTATTTATTTATTTATTTATTTATTTATTTATTTATTTATTTATTTATATATATTTTTTTATTATTATTATTATTATTTTTATTATTTATTTATTTATTTATTTATTTACTTATTTATTATTATTAATATTTATTTAGTTGTTATTATTTATTAATTTATTTATTTTACTTTATTTTGTAATGCAATAGTAGTGCTTGTGTAGCAGTAGTCTACACAAGTAATGTAATGAATAGATTACATAAACATAATGTCAGCAGATAATATATATATATATGTATATATATTTTTTATAATGTTATTTTAGTTAAATGCATAATGCAAATGGGCTTGCCATACGGAATGGAGTAATGTATACATAGCCTGCCATATTAAGCTGATCGCTGGAAAGATCCTGCATTCTTACACTCAGACGTAATAGTTTGTACAGGTTAGATAGTTTGATGCGTATTGTAACGTAAAATGGTACGTCCGGCAGTGAACTGATGTATAATCGGATCTAATGTGGTGGTTTTTAAAAGAGTTCACTGGAAGCGCTGTAAAGTTTCTAAAATTAAATCTGGTGGGACAAGTAAAGCTTTGGCGTAAAGAGTAATTGTTTAAATCTGTATAACGGCTTACATTTTGTCCGTATGTGACTGCTTTCACTATGGCAAGTGCTGTCAGTTATGGGATTAATCTATATGGAGAGTAGAGATCACCGTTCGATTGTTTATCTGCATTATCAGCGCTAGAAAGTGACTAAATAACGCGAGAACGGTGTGCATGATTAATATGTGAATACACTGGATGTCTAACTGGTAACACCGGTGGTGCGCGAAAATAACAGGCTGAATAGTCGTAAGTTATACGAGCCACGGGCAAAGCATTATCGATCGCTGTATCTGAATGCACGGTGAAAATATGAAAACAGTGCTGGGCGCTCGATCAGTCTGGGCCAGCGACTGCTGAATCCAGGGCGTAGCCTGGAGGTTTGTGCGCTCCGAAGGCGGTTCGTCTCCGGCGTTGGGAGCGGCCGCGGCGTTACGTGAAGGCCGGCGGCCTATGTTAAAGCCGCGGATTTGCTGATGTGCTCTGCTGAGTGGTATGCGCTGGATGTCGGGTAGGGGAAGCGAGAGGAGCCGCGTAGTGAACATTACAGCGATTGGAGATTCTTCAAGACGAAGATGACTAAGGTAGGATGCTTTGGTTATTTATACTAAGCTGGGAATCGACTGATTGGTGGATTGTGCATTAGCTTGACTCTGGGCCAGCCGTGTCAATCATAAGCACGCGCTCCTCTCGAAATTAGTTTATAACTAAACTTCACTAAGCAACAGCTCTCTTATTAGCAATATTTTTTCAATTGTCTACAGAACAAACCACTGTTATACAACGACTTGCCTAATTACCCTGACTCGCCTAATTAACCTAGTTAAACCTTTAATTCGCAGTTTAAGCTGAATGCTAGTATCTTGAAAAACATCTAGTAAATATTATGTACTGTCATCATGGCAATGATAAAAGAAATTGGCTATTACAAATGCGTTACTAAAACTAGAAATGAGTTGGAAAAAAATCTTCCGTTACACAGAAATTGGGGGGTAAAATACAGGGAGGCTAATAATTCAGGAGGGCAAATAATTCGGACTTCAGCTGTGTAGGAGTCTTGTTATTTTTTTTGCATGAGTGCTGAGTTGTGCAATACTCATGAACATGTCAAACCACCTATCCTGAATTAATTGCAGATGAATGCATTAATCATAGGTTAATGGATTATTCAGAGATTTGTTTATTTGTGTTTGTAGTTTATAGTGCTGCAACACAATTCAATGTAAAATAAAGCCCAGCTCAACAAGATCCTAATTAGTTCTAAACTTTGTATACTGTGATCCTTATAACTCTTAAGGCATGTGTCCTCCAAAGTGCTGAATATGCCAGCACCCTTCTAAAAACACTAAACTGAGCTAAAGCCCTGCTCACACTGTGAGATTTCAGCCATGATTTTCAAATTTGGGATATCCTAAAAGATTCCTGAAGCCCTGGTCTAAAATCTGTGATCTTTGATCATTGGTTTGACATGTTCACAAACAGCCACTTAGTGGGGTTTATTTGTAAACTAAATTTCGAGAGGATCACGTGCTTATGATTGAACACAGCTGGTACCTCATCAGCTCAGCATAATGCACCAATCAGACGAATCATGACTCACTATAAATTACCAAAGCTTCCCACTCCAGTCATCTTTATAGTCACCAATACTCCAGTCACCAATAACTTCAACAGCATCATTATTATTATCATCATCATCATCATCATCATCATCAAAACCTTCCTCTTCAAATCGCATCACACAACGCATCCGCCGCGTCTTCAACCAAGCAAGACCACAGTCCAAAACTCGATCACCGTCCTCAAACTCCATCTAAACTCTCAAGACGCCGGCGATTTAAGCCATTATAATGAAGCCGAACCCTCACCGCTCTCCCAGCGGTTCACCCGCGGTAACGTACATCACTCTATAAGGGGAAGTCTCGCAAATACAGCTACTCTCCAACAACGACTAAACATTCTATACATCTTTGAAAGAGGAGACTTGCATGACTAAAACGCTGAACTCACCTTTTAGGCCTCCGCCTGTCCACAAATCCATGGCATCCTAGCAGTTTAAAACAGTTTGACTGCAAGCGTCCAGGCAATCCAATCCAAAAACCTAGTCCACAACATATCAACACGCCGATAAACATCCACGAGATGCAACGTCATCATCCAAAACCGTCGTGGGAGCGCATCCAGTCTATGGAAGGCCGTTGGAGCCAAAACGTCTGCAGCTATGGAAGGTCGTTAGGGCCAAAACGTCTGTAAAAATAAATAAAAATAAATAAAAATAAATAAATAAATAAATAAATAAATAAAATAATAATAGTAATAATAAATAAATAAATAAATATAATAAATAAAATGCAAGGAAACAAACTTTCCGCTGGACTGCTATGAGCGGGAGAAGCATGTTTCTGACAAATGGAGGTGAAAATCACAAAAAAAAAAAAAAAAAAAGAAACTTCCCACCCGACTGTGACAAATTGGAAGAGAATACTTCCGATAAATTGACCCACCTCTACCATCCTTGCACCATGCAACAACGAAGCTATCATGCAAAAGGGGCTTCCATTCCTCTATTAAGACAAATGGAGTGACGTTCATCCATTGACTCTGGTTCGATACATTGCTTTTAAACGAATGCTATTTCGCTAAGGGGCTTAACTTCAGCACACTATCACTTCACCTGCTCAACCTTTAAGAGGCACTTCCAAGACCATTAGCCAATACCGTCAGCTCTCCATCTATCTGCAGCCCTGCAGGGGAACAAAGGCTCACCTCTACAATTCTCGCACATCGTGAAAACAAGCTATTATACCATGCATTAACAAGGCGCTTCCATCACAGTTGGCCATGCCGCTATTAAAACGCCTCTCATAGATACCAGCTAAAACTACTTATTATGTCTGCTGTACAAGTACAATGTTTAATTTCATTTCTGATTTTCTCGTTTTTATTTCAGAGACCACAAGAGCTAGGATCACCAGCTGAACCACACAACATACCCTCAGCTCTCTATCCGTCCGCCGTCTTGTGGGAGAACGAATGCTTACCTCTTCCATTCACAACAACTAAGCCATTGTACCACGAAATAACAAAGGGAGCTTCTATCCACAGTTGCTCTCGCTCTTACGTAGAAATCTATAAGACAAGATATCTGCTAAAATAATTAACTATGTCTGCTGTTCATGTACCTTGTTGTAAAACACTTGTACCACATTTTGATTCTCCCCTGTTTTCCCATTCCAGAGACCAAGGCAATGGGCCCCAGAAGCGGACCCTCATCCCATCCCATGCTTCCATTCACTACAGCCGGACCTATTTAGGGGTCGCCCTAAGGGGTCGCCCTTGCTACAGCAGCAACGCTCTAAACGAGCTCATATACACTTACATTCCAAATACCTCTATACCTCTATCGTACAACCCCCCCACCCCCACCGAAAACACACACACTCACCCCCGCACTAATACAGCAGTAAATGCTCCTGCGGGAACGTCTCCATACTAACTAACATTGCACTTCTGCAACAGCTCCGCCGTACCACAATTCTCTGTAGCATCATTCCACCTGCAACAATGCCCTAGACGCTCCACCGAGCAGATAAGCCACAACAGCAGCGACGCTCTAGCCGAGCCTTATTTACTTTCATCACTACTGACAGTCTCTAACATTCACACAGGAGCACTCATGACTCTCTCCAATCCTGACCACCTCTGCAACAGCAGAGACGCTCCGCCAAGCGACACCCACCCACTACACCACAGCATTAAGCACCGACGCTCTAACTGAGACCCTATTCAATTTCATTCCTACATATCACTACTGACAGCATTTAACATTCCTGCGGGAGCACTCATAACTCTCCATACTGACCACCTCTGCATCAGCATTGGTTTGCATCCCCATGTTGACTTCCTCTACCATTCTTGTCCTTCTACCTTAGCAAACTCTGACTCCCCCTGAAACCCTTCTCCTGACTCCGTGGAAGTCCAACACTACAACCTCAAAACTACTCAAGCCTGACTCCCCCGGAGCCAACCTTGTTCCGGCCAATAGACATCTCTCTTGCTTTTCTAGCGTCGAGTTCCTCCGCTACTCCTGTTCTCTCTTCCTAGCGTCGAGTTCCTCCGCATCTCCTTCCCTTCCTTCCAGCGTCGAATGCTTCCGCTCTTTCCTCTACCCCCCCCCCA
>CAIGQQ010039592.1:1475372-1513741 GCA_903798035.1 Danio albolineatus | reverse complement strand
GGGATCAGAACTTATCTGTAAATAAATAATACACGATCTAATTAAATATAAATAATCACTATATGTTATTAAGATGACATAAACAAAGGAATTTTCATATGAAACTTAAACAATCAAATATCTGAGTCTAGTTTTTTATTAGGCCAAGCAAAAAAATTAAATACAATACATTTTTAAAATATTTTATAATAGGCTATCCAAACTAATAAATTAACTAAATGCAGCACTAATTATTAGGGGGAAAACTCAACTTCATGAACACAAAGTATCCCCCGACAAAAAATCTATTTATGATATTATTTGGTAATACTCCTTAGTTCCCATTCCCACTATTACTACTTGTTTATTACCTGCCTATTAACGCAACGCAGTCTGTTTATTAGTACTTATAGGCCCTTAAAAAATGAGGCACGCGGAAATCCACAGATTTACACAGATGCCTGTCATTGAATTTATTTATTTACTTTATTTATTTATTCACTTGTGGAAATGTGTGTAAATTTATATTTATTCCGTTTTTAAATGAATTTCAGTATTATTATTGACTGCTATGAAAGTGTTCATATGCTTTATTTACAAAACAATTTGTAAAGTCATATTTTCTGTCTTTTAGTAAAAATATAATATAAGAAATTTGCTTTGTTTACCAATTAAATGGATCTGATTGGATTTGCATTAGGCAGGTACGGTGGCCGAGAAAGGTTAACGCGCTGCAATTTAAGAAAGCACATGCAATAACAAAAAACACCAGCAAATTAAGATCCGATCTTCATCAATTTGACAGCACACCTGTTACAAATTCTCACAAGAGAGCTTAACGCGCTGCAATTTAAGAAAGCACATACAATAACAGAAAAAAACAGCAAATTAAGATACGATCTTCATCAATTTGACAGCACACCTGTTACAAATTCTCACAACACAGACAACGGAAGAAACGCACAACATATTGGTCAAAACACAAACAACAAAAGAAATGCGCAGCATGTTATTCAAAACACAATGGAAGAAAACGCGCAGCAAGTTGGTCAAAACACAACGGAAATGTTTCAAGAGGACCCAAAAACATGACGGACACAGCTGATACGGACCCGCCGTGACCCACTTCAGTGAAGTGATTGGTGGTCTTTGAAAGGTGTAATATCCTGATTACACGATTCCGTTGTCTTTTGTAAATTATCAGTCTAATTAATGATCAACTGAAATGTTGATTGTTGAAATAATATTAATTAATAATATATTCATATATATTTTGGGTCCTCTTGAAACATTTCCGTTGTGTTTTTTTAAATGTCTTTTTTTAAATGGCTGGCTAAAAAACAAAACCTTTTTCTCCTTTGAACACAATATATTTTATTTTGAGAAACATTTAAAGTATTTTGGGGCAGTAAACATGTCAGGTTAAATACTTGTTAAAGATAACAGGCTAAAAATAAGTGAACCATTGACTTCTGCAGTCTTCATTTCTTTCAAAAACACAGATTTCTTTACAATTTACACCTTAAAAAAAATTAATAAATAAAAATCTTATCTATACCTTAGGAACGGTATAGCAGAAAATTTTGGCGGTATGAAAACCTTGACTAATCCATACCGTGGTATACCTTGAAAACGGTTATCGTCCCATGCCTAATTTGCATTGTAAAGCTAATATAAAAGTTAAAAAGGTATTATTTTTTATTTTTAGTTATGACACTCCCAAAATCATTCCGCATAAATCTGCATATTTTTTTTTTACAAACTTCTTCGCAGAAATGGCAAAAAATGTTAGCAGATTCTGTCTGGCCCAACTTATAAGGTATGATCTTATTCTACATCCCTAATCTTATAACTACCAATTTACTAAATATTAATAAGCAGCACATTAGTAGCTTCTTTCATTTTCTTTCTTTTCGGCTTAGTCCCTTTATTTATCAGGGGTCGCCACAACGGAATAAGCCGCCAACGTATCCAACATTTGTTTTACACAGCGGATGCCCTTCAGCCACAACCCATCAGGGAAACTAACAGTAGTTTATTCGGCTAAAAGTCTTAGTTAACAGTTTGAAACCCATACATTTACTAGTCAGCTTAGTCCTTATTTATTAGGGGTAATAGCGATAAATGTACCTTAAAAAATTTGACATTTTTATATAAAGAATGAGTCTTTGTACAACGATTACAAATGCACTTTAACATTTTAGCATGGGAGTCCATCTAAAAGATTGAAAATCCCTATTCTAGATCATCTGTATTTGACTACAGCAGCTGGATTTTGGTTTTTGGAGTTGGGAAAATGAGGGGTGGAGTTCATGAGGAGGGAGGGAGACTGTAGGAGGAACACAAGTAGCCCAAGCAAATTATGTTTAGTGCGCTCACCAGATCACAGTGTACAGTATACCTACTGAGAGAATGACACACAGGCGCACTTTGCCTTTCTCTCTCTAAGCTGAACGGGCAGAAGAAAACTGAACTAGATAAAATGAGCTTGAGCTGACAAAAAACAGACGAGTTTAGCAGTAATACTCCAATATATTCTACGTAATTCCCACACATATATACAATGATAGACGGAGGTTATCTGAAACAGACTGAGTGTCAACGTAGCACGCGTGGACGCGGCGTGGACAGAGCACTATATGGCTTAGTTTGTGAAGAAAACTGTGGATTATATCGCAAAGTGAAGTACTTACAGTGAAGAACCGGAGCTGACTGACGGTAAGTGCAAATCAATCAACGCTCAAAACGGCGCTAACCCGTTCGCGCGCAACACTAAACTGTGCCGCTCACGTGATCTCTACAATGTCAAACATGACTTTGTTGCTGGACGCATGCAAATATTTAGATAGAATTATGATTATTTAGTCACATGCATAAATAATGATACTGCTGTTTATAATATCTAAAAACAACGAGCTTCAAATTTAATAACAAATGATAGATTGAAAAAATATTGTTACTTTTTAGCTGACAATGATTACATATGGCCAACAATTGTTGTCAAATGCATTTTTTAATTTGTTAACCCCTGAAGACCAATTTAAATCATATTCTTTCTCTGTGTGTGTTCGTGTAAACAAGTTTTTAAGGCAGACAAATTTACTACAAATAGCTGTCACGGTTATACTATGGTTAGTGCAGGAAAACACGGCGAATTTGTGGTTATTAATTAAGATTTCATTTTTCCTAAATGTAATCTGGAGCATTTATTAGCCTAACTATTACTTTTGTCCGACATATTAAGTAAAATATACGTTTAAAACATTTAAATAGGCTAAGCCAGCTTAAAATACAGTAAAATAATCTTTGGAATGTGACTGGCCTTATAATACAGTATGCGATGCAAACATATTTATGTCAAAGCAACCCATACAATTCGTAGTATTTAAAAATATGTTCTGTATACTTTATAGGTACAAATTCTGTTAAACCCAATATTCCCTGTAGACAACTGTTTATTTGGCTTAGTCAATATTTATATAGTCATATTTTAATATGATAAGTTTTACCCTGAAGGTTTTTTGTGTGTGTGGGAAATATTGCAAACGCATATTTTGCAAATGAGCAATTGAAGAGCTTTGTTTCAACATGTATTAACACTTCAAGCATGACATGTTATTTACAGTATGCTAGTTAATTAAAATATATATATTTACAAAATGTACGACCACCTTGAAATACCTGAAATGAAAAAACTAAACTGAAATACCTTTCATCTTTCTAATCTAGCTGCCAGTTTTTGAAAACGCCTCCAACCTCATTTTTTACAGTCTGGAATATGAGCAGATTTTTTATTGTTATATTCATAGATGAAGAAGTTAAGGCATATGCATGAACGCAGCTTCCCAGACTGAGGTTAAATCACAGTTCAGCTGTCAATTCAGAGTCATCTATTCAATACTAAAGTAATTAACTTGTACAGCACAATGTGATAAATCAAGTGTTCATAAAATCATCACGCTTCATCGCGTTTTGATGTAAACTCTCATTCAAACGTGTGGATTTTGATGGCTGAGGTCAGCTGTGAGGGTCACTGTACCCATAATCCTCATACACTATAGGAACCCCAGTGTTTCACAGCACCTCTAATTGCACTTGATGCTTTTCATTTTCCTCTTAATTAAAACTGTGAAATGCTTCATGAAAAGCTTTACCCATGAGCGACTGCTGATGCTTGGTTATTGTGGTAATGTGGGGCAATCGCATTTATGATTGACTGACTTCCAAATGATTTTGTGAACAGGAATTTTGGCTTATATTAAGGTAATGCTGTGGTTTACAGTATTTATGTAGCCTTATGTTAATCTATAAGGGAAAAAACAATGCAATGATTAATTAAAATCTTTCTTGCATTAAATGATTGGTTGCTCACAGATTACAGGAAATACTAGCAATGGAACCTGTTAGCTGTGTAAAACTGGAAACGTAGTCATCTCGAGTCAACATGAGTGACCTGCTTTTATTGAAACCTTACCAAGCTTTATAGATCTTTGGACTGAGAAAAAAATGACTAGGTCAAGAGCCTGCAAATGCTTTACAGATGTTCCAAATTTCAGTGACGTTTACCAGATTTTAACCTAACGTAGGCTGGGTTCTTTCCTCAAAAGGTAAAAAAAAAAATTTCCCTCTCAAAGAACTTTGAAATCATGAAGAGAATCCCATTACATCAAACAAATACAGAGTCTCTCAATGAACCTAGCGAATACGAGATTTCAAAGTCCACTGATGTTTTCACCTTGCTCAGAATATGCACAGTAAAGCATAATAACAGGGACTCTTTGCTTGTATTTCTTAGTATTCAATTGTGTCGTTTTGTCTTTTCGAGGTTTTAGTGTGTATTTAAAGATGACACACTGTGATCTGTTTAAACAGGGATATATGTGACGAGTTAATGAGTATGTGGAGCAGTCAGCCGTCTATGAACCTGTTTCTGAAATCCCTGTGTCCTCATTCTCACGCATATCCATTCACACTTCGTATATTTGTGCCTACCTGAAAAACTGTCCATTAAATAGCTCTGTTTAGCATTACTATACCTCAAAACATCTGTGCATGTAGCAGATGCTTTTATTCGATGTGACATACAAAAGAGGTGCAATTTGTCAAGCAGACTGCTAGTATTTCATAATGCTAGGTACTTCTGACAACTAAGGGCAAGCAATAGACGAAGAAAAAATGCCTGAAGGTAAAAAAAAGGTAAAAAAATTAACAATAACAACATTTGTGCACAGAGTTGGGAGTAGATACTCGAGAACGTAATGGTGTTACATAATGTAATTACAAAATAAATGTAATTCTGCCATGACAAGTCTGGTAGAGATTTAGTATGGTAATAAATATGTACAGTTGAAGGCTAAATTATTAGCACTCCTGTAAAATGTTCATTTCTTTTTCAGATATTTTCCAAGTACTGTTTAAAAGAGGGAAGGTTTTGACAACAATTTTTAAACGTAATCATTTTAGTGACTTGCGTCTCACATAATGACAGTACATAATATCCTACTAATTATTTTGCTAGATACTAGTATTTAGCTTAAAGTGCAATTTAGAGACTTAACTATAGGTTACTTAGGCTAACTAGGAAAATTAGCAATGGTTTGTTCTGTAGCTAACGAAAAAGTATAAGTAACTGGGGCGGCGCAGTGGGTAGCGTTGTTGCCTCACAGCAAGAAGGCCGCTGGTTTGAGCCTCGGCTGGGTCAGTTGGCATTGTTGTGTGGAGTTTACATGTTCTCCCCATGTTCATGTGAGTTCCACCACAGCCCAAAGACCTGCGCTGTAGGTGAATTTGGTAAGCTAAATTTTCCACAGTGAATGTGTGCAAATGAGAGTGTGTGGGTGTTTCCCAGTGATGGGTTGCAGCTGGAAGGGCAGCCGCTGTTTAAAACATATGCTGGATAAGTTGGCAGTTCATTGCGCTGTGCCGACCCCAAATTAATAAAGGGGCGAAGCCAAAAAGAAAATGAATGAAAATGAATACAAGTAACTTAAAAAATAGTTTTTTAAAAAAGTTAAAAACTGTTGTTATTCCAGTCACTCTAAAAGAATGAAAAATCTTTCAATTAAACAACATTATAGGAAATACTGTAAAATATCCTTCTTTCATTAAACAGCACCTGGGAACTATTTGAAAAAGTCAACATTCTGAAAACGTAGCCCTATACACATATCTGGAGATCATGAATTATGTAGTCAGATGATTGTTTGCTGGTCACTATCCCTAACACTAACACTATCCCACTATTCCCTAACACTATCGGTTGGGTTTAGTGAAGGGAGTGGGTGGGGGGATTTTGGTAGGTCATTCAGTCAAGTCAGTCGACAATGACCTCTGGTGGATTTATGCGAGAAGAGCAGGCACGAATGGCACTCGTGAGAGAAATTTGAGACCTCAAAAAGCATACACAGTGGCCTCTGGCGGTTTCGCAAAAACAACAAAAAACTTACCTCCTGGTGTGTATTTGGCACTCTACAGAAATGTATATAGGGTTACGTAATCAGAATGAGCCTGGGTTTGGAAAAAGTATTAAAATGTAATAATTTATATTAATAATTTAGCTTTCAACTTGTATATGGCAATGTTGATGTGATTGGTCTTGGCGGCATACTGTAGATCTGCTATGCTGCTGCTGCTTTTATTATCGCTGCAGAGCAAGTACAGAGGCTTGCTACTGTTAATATATTTACAAACATGCTGTCTGAGAATATAAAACACTGCTGCTGAAAACATTCCATACAACCCCATAGCAGATTTATGCACAGGTGGATCTGGGGTGGCGGATGTTATTCAAAAATGTACTAAAGATTGCTAATGCAAACAACACTGAAATACACTGCTGCGATGACAGCAACCAATCACCTACACCTTCTAGTTAAAACAGACTAGATGGAACTTATCAGCCTACTCTCCCAACACAGTTTATGACAGAACTTTGCATTCATTAAAATTACTGAGAAATTTACAACTTAAGTTTCAGTTTCTATTGAAAATGTTACCAGTTGAATAGTTTGTTGCCTCGCGTGTTTTTGATGTGCACATTCCCTGCTGCTGTTTAAAGGTGTAGTAAAGCAAAGCAAAAGCATTGCGAACCTTTTGATTAATCCATTATTTGTCAGGATTTCTTAGGAAATCTACATTCAACCTCAGAACAGACTTGAAGTAAATAAAGGTGCTTAAATATTATTATAAATATTTGAGTTACATTGTATGCTTGAAACATGAATATATTTTACCAATGCATTTCCAATGTGAAATCACACCAATCTATTCTAATCTATATAAGTCTATTTGAGTAATCTGGTGAAACTAAAAGCAAAAAAGTCAAAAGACAATGCATCCTAAACTCTAATTGTACTTTGTTTTTCAACGTGTTCGTGTACACATAGTCAAAAGTACTCCAAAAGTACATCTGATATTGTGCACAAACATATGAGCTTGACACGTGCACTTGAGGGATTCATCTTTAGTTTTATTACAAAGGACACTTTATACACTGTATGCAGGGTTCCACATAATTCATTCATGTTGTCTCAACACAAATCAATTAAGTTAACTATCAATTAGGTGGATTGAACATAAAACAATTAATTTGTCCCAATAAAAATCAAGAACAGTGTTATTTCAGCTTATTTTAAATAAGTAATTTTAAAAAAGGTAACGTAACTTTCAGTTCAATACATCTTTATTTGTATAGCGTTTTTACAATGTAGATTGTGTCAAAGCAGCTTCACATGCATTATAAACAATTGAAACAGTGTCAGTCCAGTTTTCAGTGTTGAAGTTCAGTTTAGTTTATTTCAGTGTTAATAATCACTGCTGAGAGTCCAAACACTGATGATTAATCCATCGATGCGCAGCCCTACAAGTCCCGAACCATGCAAGCCAGAGGCGACAGCGGCGAGGAAAAAAATTCACCAATTGGCGAAAGTGAAGAATTAAAAAAACTCGAGAGAAACCAGGCTCAGTTGGGCACGGCCATTTCTCCTATGGCCAGACTTCTTGTACAGAGCTGCAGTCTATGGCGCCGGGGCTGGAGAACGCTGGACATCCATCACGGAGAGACCACAGGTGGGTCACCGGCTGGTGAAAAGGCTGGCCCTTCGGGAACAATGCGAGGACTTGTCTGTCACAGGGATCGTCTTACAGGGATCGGTCTCATGCTCTCCACTCCTCCTTGACCACCACAGCAGCTGCTTAGGATACGGCCTGGTCCAGGATTATGGAAACCTCGGGAATAATAAAAAACAGACTAACATGAGCACACATGCCGTTCAAATTATAATGTCTTTTGGGGAGTGATATCGTAACTGATATCATCTGATTACTTTTGGATTACCTAAACAGTTTTTTACTTTTCCAAATGTTTTTAACTGCCATTTCCAAGCATTTAAGCTAAGCTAAACCAGAGTTAACTGTATAGCAGTATGCAACACTTATCATTTAAATAAAGAATAATTTAATTTTAAAACAGAGCCAGCACAAAATGAACAGTACTTTATGCTTATCTAACAGAAGTCAGATGCAGAAATGAGTCTTCACTGAAATAATTAAATACAGTGAATCATTGCTAAAGATCTAGAAGTTACAGTTTCTTGCAACCTGAATAATTTAAACCTGCTTATAATGTTTACACAGTAACAGAACAGATGCAAATCATAAACTTACACTCTGTTATTGTTAAACCTTGCCGTTATTCCATAAATCACATGCACCGCAAAGTGTAGTGGTCTACTTGACACTGCGCATGCCGCTATACGCGACTATTGCAGATGCACACATTCCTGTGTCAGTGCTCAAAGGATATATTGTGCAGCCCTGTACTATACTACAGTAAAGGAGCAGTGAAGCAGTCGTCAGTGTTGGAGGAATGCGGGTGTGTTTTGGGGAAGGACTCTGGGGTTCTGACACAAGCACGGAACAGAGTTGAAACATGAAAGAAGAAACAGACAGTGGAAATGGGTTAGATAAACAGAGGCGCTAACAGATGAAAATAGGTGGATCACTCAGTCATCCTTCCTGTGGTGTGGCTGATTTCCTTTGATTGACAAAGACATGGAATAATAATAGAGGAGGAGCGAGATGTGCTTGCAACTATGTTTTCTTGGGAGCAGCCAGGGCTACAGTACTTGAAGAGGTCATGAACTGCATTTTATTTTATTTTTATCACATTCTCAGAAGTGCTCATACAATTTTAGCAAAACATTTTTCATCAAAAAGTAATATCCTTGGGGTGACCAGACGTCCCATTCTTTCAAAGACATTCCCATATTTCATCTCTATTTATAGCGTCCTGACTAATTGCTTAAAAAATCATGTTTGTCTCATAATTCATTCTTACTTGTCATGTGAAAACAGCATAATCAATAGTAGACAATCATGTCTTTGTATATTTTGTTTAACAATACGGTAATTTAAAGAGTGATTACTGAATCTTCAACACATTGCATGCTTCATTGCAAGATTTAGAGGACGAAAGAAGCAATGGAAGCAGTGACCTGCTTTATATTATACCATCAGCATTGCAAATGTGAATGAATGAGAACACTGAATTAAAAAATGCACACAAGGTTTGATGATTGTATTTTCACATACCACTTTACTTGAAGGGGGTGTTAAGACAGTCATGACATCTTTATAATCAAGGCTGACAAATGTCATGAATGAAATTTTATGCATGCTTATGACAACTGTCATTATGTGTCATTCACTCAGTTATGTCATTTTAAATGCAAAGGTGACATTATTTGAGATCTCTAAAGTCTCTGTCTTCATAATGACAACTTGACATTACCAAGACCTAGGGCTGTCACAATAATCAATATATCGACTAATCGCACAATACATGGACATGACCTCAATGATTTTGGGTGATGCAATATATATCGCCCAAAAGTAAAAAACAATTCTTGCAACATTTTAGCTGATAGCACAACCTCTCCATCTCTATCTGAGGTGTCAGTTTCAGTATGGTAAAAAAAAAAAACACACAATATTATTTACCATAAATTACTATAGTACATTTTGATGTGGGTGTCTGACAACTGAAAATAGATCTGGTAGCAGATATCGCAGCCTCTGTTACTTTTTACCTTGCATTTTTTTGTTAATGTTTATTATTATTTATTAATTTAGGATATGCATTTTCACATTCTGATTCCAATGCCTAATCATTAAATTGTTAAAATGACTAAAATTAAATATTCTTTAAAACTAAATATTATGCGTTCTTTGGAAGAGTGTATTATATTGTCACTCTGGCATTATATAATGAGCGGCTTAAAATGTTCTTAAAATGACAATAATATCATTTATCGCGATATATTTTGGTGCAATGTATCGTACAACAAAAAATAGATATCGTGACAGGCCTACCAAGACCACATAACTTGTCATAAACACTATTGCCGTGGGGCTATTAGAATTGTTTCATGAATTTCTTTCTGATCACATTTTTCAATGGAGCAAACTGAAAATTTCTTATTAAAAGTGTTAATACTCTGTCAACTAGTTTTATACAGTAGCAACATTATTGATATTTAATGACATTGTAATGACAAATCCAATTTGTACAACTTTGAGGTCAAGGAAAATATTAATGATGCTGTTATAAAATATATGACAGATTTATGACAAGTTATGATGTCTTAGTAATGGCAAGGTGTCATGACAGACAAAGACTTTAGGTTATGATGTTTGTAACGAGGGGCGCCACGGTGGCCTAGTGGTTAGCACGTTCGCCTCACAGCAAGAAGGTCGCTGGTTCGAGCCCCGGCTGGGTCAGTTGGCATTTCTGTGTGGAGTTTGCATATGTTCTCCCCGTGGTTGCGTGGGTTTCCTCCGGGTGCTCCGGTTTCCCCCACAAGTCCAAAGACATGTGGCATAGGTGAATTGGGTAGGCTAAATTGTCCGTATAGTGTATGAGTGTGAATGTGTGTGTGTGGATGTTTCCCAGGGATGGGTTGCGGCTGGAAGGGCATCCGCTGCATAAAAATATGCTGGATAAGTTGGCAGCTGATTCTGCTGTGGCGACCCCTGATTAATAAAGGGACTAAGCCGACAAGAAAATGAATGTATGTAACGAGGGGCACTGACACCGGAGGTGTGGATCCAAATGCAGATTTATTAGCAAGGTCAGGAAAGCAATTGTCAACAAATTGTCATACAATTGTCAACAAATTGTCATACAAATAAATGTATACAGACGGTCCAGAATCGTAGTCAGGCAGATGGTCAGAGGCAGGCAGCAGACAGATATACAAAAAACCATGGCAAGGATTAAGAATACACAGAAAACAAGACAAAGGAAAACACGTTGTAGTGCCACTAAACAGTCAACAATACTCAGCAACAGTGAGTGTATCTGTGCAGTTTAAATAGTCTGTGAATCAGTGGTGAGTGGCTACAGCTGTGAGTCTCTAATCAGTGGTGACTTGGAGCAGGTGAGGGTGTGTGTTGCATGACTGGGGATGTAGTTCATAAACAGGTGGATTTGTAGTTCTTGTGTGAAAGTGTGTCTACCAGCGATCTCTGGAAGTTAGGATCACTGGTGATCATGACAATGTATTTGGTTAGGTCGAGTTCTTCATTTAAAAAGACATAACTGAGCCAATGACACTTAATGACACCTGCTATTAGCATGCTTTAAATCACATTCATATTAAAGAAATGTGTCATGTTTATAGGTTTTATGACAGTAGGGCTGTGCAATTTGAAGATGTGTTCTGTGTGGACAAAATATAAAGTCTATAACTCAATATTATGCTCTATCAACTGTTTTGTGGTGACACTGTTTACAGTAATACTGTTTCATCATTTATATAAGAGCAGTATTACTCAACATTACAGGGATGCAGACATGAACAATGTTGATCTTGACAAAGTTTCAATCTTGAAAGTACAATGTTTCCATTTTGCATTTTATCTAGCGATATTTAAAGAGTTAGATGTAGGCATGGGACGATAACCGTTTTCAAGGTATATGGAAAAGTCAAGGTTTTACTACTGCCAAAATTTTCTGCTATACCATTCCTATGGTTTGTGTAAGATTTTTTTATTTACTTTTTTTAGATTTTAGGTGTAAATTGTAAAGTTATCTGTGTTTTTGAAACAAATGAAGACAGCAGAAGTCAATGACTCACTTGAATTATTCAGCCTGACATGTTTACTGCCCCAAAATATTTTAAATGTTTCTCAAAATAAAATATATTGTGTTCAAAGGGGGAAAAGATTTAGTTTTTTTAGACAGACATTTAAAAAGAATATATTTTAGAACAGTAAACACAACACTGTCATACTGTGAAACCATGATATTTTTATCCAAGGTTATCATACCGTCAGAATCTTATACCGGTCCATGCCTATTCAGATGCTAAAACGTCTGTGTATAATTTTCCTCTAAAATGTGCATTTTTCTTAGCCTTTTACATTTCAGTTCAGTTCATTCATGTTAAAAGAGATGAAAATAACTTGTTATTTGCCATAAAACTGTAATTACTGAATAAAGATATAGGATATTTGTATCCTTTCATTTATTCATTTTCTTTTAGGCTTAGTCCCTTTATTAATCTGGGGTCACCACAGTGGAATGAACCGCCAACTTATCCAGCATATGTTTTACGCAATGGATGCCCTTACAGCTGCAACCCATCACTGGGAAACATCCATACACACTCATTCACACACATACACTATGGACAATTTAGCTTACCCAATTCACCCGTACCGCATATCTTTGACTTGTGGGGGGAAACCGGAGCACCTGGAGGAAACCAATGCAAACACATGAGAACATCCAGCCAAGACTCAAACTAGCGACCTTTCTTGCTATGAGGCAATCGTGCTGCCCATTGAGCCACCGTGACGCCCAATATTCTGTATATAAACTATTAATTGATTCAATTTACAGAAATGGTACTGTATTGTGATATATTGTTATCAGGATATGAGATGATTTATATCATGATGAGATTATAAGTCATATCCCCCAGCCCTGCACGACAGTCAGTGTTATGAACACCCCTTTAAGTAAAGTGTTACCCTTTAAACTTTATAACTGCTTTAGATAAATGCAGATTTATAATGTCTCAGACTTTCAGAGCCCACATTATGTGACTGGCAGACACTTTCATCTTTAAGAAAGGAGACACACAAGTGATCTGAAATGCTTGATTGCCACTTTCCCTTCATTGCCTCTCCTCGGTCTATCCTGCTCCTTCTTTCCAGATAGAGATGCTGCTTCATACAGTAGCTTCTCCCGCTGCGATGCATTCCTGATAGGCGTTCATAAATTAGGGATTACTTTCCATGCATGTCTCTTTTGCATGGTCCATCAGACACGCACACGGATTCCAGTGTCTCCCCAAAACGCACCGCTCTGATGTGCTGCTGACGCACACCGATAAATTCCTTATCAGCACTTCATCACGGTGAGATCAGGACACAAAGATAAAAGAAACCTTCGCGACGGTCAGCCCGAGTCTGATTGTCAACATGATGAATGTTATGAAATACTGTCTTTTCCCACAGCATGCTGTTTTCCTATTTGATTTCACAGAACAATTAGGTGCACTGTACAATAATTAAAGTAAAAATGGTTAACTTACCTTATTAGGTCATAGCGATGTCTGCGGTTTTGAAGACAAGATGTTGATTCCCAGCATTCACTGGGGCATGAATGACTGCTTTATTGTTCACTGCTTAATTGTTATTGTGGAGTCGATACTCAGTATAAAAATGTGATTAAACACTGGAACCAACAGCCTTCACTAAGCCCTTTCTTGGTCAGGTTTTTGCCTATTTGCGAATGCAAGTCGATATGGAGGATTTTTGTGTGTTACTAGTGTTGTTGCCAGTAGTTTGACAATCGAAATTGTGGTACAATGCAATAGATATTGCTGACCACAAAAACTAGAAACACAATAACCAGTTGGCCATTTTTAGAAAAATGTGAAGAAGAATGTGGCGGCACGGTAGCTCAGTGGATAGCACTGTCACCTCACAGCAAGACGGTTGCTGGTTCGAGTTCTGGCTGGGCCAGTTGGCATTTCTGTGTGGAGTTTGCATGTTCTCTCCGTGTTGGTGTGGGTTTCCTCCAGGTGTTTCAGTTTTCCTCACAGCCCAAAAACATGCGCTATAGGTGAATTAAATTGGCCATAATGTATGAGTGTGTGTGAGAGTGTATGGGTGTTTCCCAGTACTGGGTTGCAGCTGGAAGGGCATCCGTTGTGTAAAACATATGCTGGCTAAGTTGGCAGTTCATTCCGCTGTGGCAACCCCTGATGAATAAAGAGACTAAATCAAAGGAAAATGAATGAATGAATAAAGAAGACTGATGATGGGCATGTCTACTTCTAATTTCTACTATATAAAACATAAAAATACATTTTGAGTTGGGTAACTGCAAATTATATGGTAAAAATTAAATATTTAGATATTTTTCTTTCAAATTTAAATACATAATTAATCATTTATATTATTAATAATAATTAATTTATGCAAATAAATACCAATATACCAATGCAAATAAATACCAATATATATTTTTACTTTAAAAATGTACATATTCAGAATGTATTAATAATAAAGGTAATAAATAAATGTATACATTTTCGCCACATAAATATTTAAATTCCCCACCTGAGGGCTCATACAGTAGCATCTTTCCTTCTCTTCTTTTTCATGTCCATGTCTTCTAGCATCTCCTCTCTCATTTTTCACCTCTGTTTATTTATGTGATGGTAAAGGGCACCTTCAGAGAGTGTTGTGAAGGGTCACAGGCTCAGGTCCCGCAGCACCCGCTGCCGTGCTGTGATGACCGTCCCGTCCTCTATACCACACATCCTTTTATAACACTCTTTGCTCCATGAGCCTTATTCAGCAGATCAATGCACGCCTGATGATCGACATTTACACAAATATAAAATGTATTCACCATTTACTCAACCACAAGTGCTTCCAAACCTTCTGTTGAGCAGAAAAGAAGATATTTTGAAGATTAGTTCAAAACTGGTGGCCATTGACATCCATGGTTGGGAAAAAATACCATCAGTCAATGGCTACCAATTTTGAATACTGTTCAAAATATCAGAATAAAAGCAGGCTTTCACACAATGTCACTCAATTCCCTCATGTAGTACAACACAAATTGAGTGTCAACTTACAGTAACACATTTAAGTGGATTGAATCTCAAGAATGGTGTTGTTTCAGCTCATTTTAAATAAGTAGCTTGAACAAGCAGCAAAAATATTTTAAGTGTATGACTGGAACAAGCAGATGTACATGATGACAGAATAGATTTTTTGGGGGGTGAACTATCCCTTTAAGAAGCAGGTTGAGTTTTGTTGAACTGGAATAGGTTAAGAGCGATCAAGGACAGCCTGATGTGGTGAAAAGATAATCTTTACATTAAAGTCAGCCGGTGTGAAGAACAGACGGATGAGTGCACTGCTGCTCTCCACATCTTTCTCTCTCATCTCCTCTTTCTCCATCTGCCCTCTTGACCTCCAAGCCGAGCACAAGGGGAAACGGGGTGTATTTTTAGTGTCTGTCTGATAAGCGCCAGAGAGAGTTTGAGGGACACAGAACACATCTCTCTCAGCTTTGGTGTGCTTGAGATGGAGTTCTTCGATTTCATAGCTTAGACGATTAATCTGATATGTTTCTTCTAAAATCTTCTTAAGAGAAATTAAAGGAAATCTTTAATTCATTTTTTTTATGTTTATTTAGTCGCTCACTCTTATTTGACAGAATCCCAACTTTATCTGGGGTTGCCACAGCAGAATGAATCACTAAATACAATGTAATGTGGAAAGATTCCCTTCCTGCCACAACCCAGCCCTGAGAGTACACTGACTTATGTAAACCCCAGTGTTGGGAAACTCACACACTCTCCCACTCACACTAACATACTACACTCTTAGAAATAGCTACAAGAAGGAGGTACAAGAGTTGTCACTGGGGTGGTTCCTTTTCAAAATGTACACTTTTGTACTTAAAGGCTCAATATTGGTACCTCAAAGGTATATGTTAGCAACTAAAAATTCCAAGACGTCCACTTTTGCACCTTTTAGGTACTAATATGTACCCTTGAGGTATTGATAAGGACCCTTTAGTTGCAAATGCGTACCTTTTGAAAAGGCACCACCCCCATGACAGCTCCCGTACCATTATTTTTGACAGTGTACACTGAACTGTGGGGGAAACGACACAAGAAACCCACACAGATACCAGGGGAACATGCAAACTCAGCACAGCTGAAACTCAAACCTGGGACCTTCTTCAATGTCTATTTATTATTCTTAATTTCTAAAAAAAATTCTTGAACGCATCCATTCTAAAACACCATTTTATAACAAAAATGCATTAAAGGACGTAATCCACAGCCTCACAAAATGGTTCTCAGTGTGTACCATTAGTGCATATTAGCACAGTTATTTAAGGAAAAAAGTCGTTGACTCTTCTCTTTCGGTGCTCTTTCATACTTCAGAATTGGTTGTGGAATGGTTGTGGGTTAACTTAAATGGGTTGTAGAAAGCAAAAGGTAGAGGAGGAGCAAAGCTGGAGAGAAAGACGAGAGCGGGCATCCATCATGTCAGTGGCCCATACTGACAGATCAGCTGATAGAAGCAGCTTTCAGACACTCCAGTGCCTGTGTATCACTTCGGAAAAACCCAAGACCATTAAAGCTGAAATCACAGTCATATCTGTTGAGCATGTGAACACAATGGCCGATAAATAGTGTTCAATAATCCACTCATTTAGCAGTGCTCCAAATGCAAGCAGGAATTTGATGGTATGGCTTGTTTCATATGCAAACAAGTTTCTGCATCTGAAAAGGTGTGAACCAAATGCCCTACAGGAACTCAAAAGTTGTGACCCAACCAAATCAATTTGGCAATCTCCAGGGTGTCATATGCTTTGTTATAAAGTAGAGTCTCAGGCCCCGTTTACACGAGTGCGTTTTAGTTTTAAAACGGCGTTTTAGCATGAAAACAATCCGCGTCCACACTAGCATTTTACCCAGCGTTTCTGAACATATCTCCGTCCACACTACTCCACCAGAAACGTATATCACATGACCATTCGTGCACTCTGGGCATGTGCGTTCAAGTATAAACAGGAAGCACGTGTCTCGCTCAGTATTTGGTTATTGTTAGTCAACAAACGCTGGTTGAACGATGAACGCGATGGCAAAGAAGGCAAGAGAGGTCTTTTTGTGGACAGACGACGAGGTAGAATTGTTACTTAAAGTAACAAATGAATATAAAACATTCATGGCTATCGAAAATACAGTGTTTACAGTGAAGGCCGGTCTGCTGTCTTCCGGTGGCGTTATAGTCATGTGCGCTTGATGAATAAGGGAAGGATACACAATGACCCAAAAGCCCCAATCACGTAGCGGATCTCAGCAGCCATGCCTCCGTTTTCAAATGCCTCTGTTTCCTCCATCCACACTGAGACGCAGCAGCAGCGTTTTAGAATGAAAACAGCCTCTCCAGCGTTTCCAAAACGCTTCGTTTTCGCGCTTCGAAAACTCCTGCGTAGTGTGGACGGATGGCGTAACCGTAGCAAAACTTATGCGTTTTAAAACGAAAACACACTAGTGTAAACGGGGCCTCACAGACAGTACTTTGGGTTAGGTTACTTGAAGACAAAGGGTTAACACCGATCCTCAGGAACTGTACCATTCAATGACTTCAGTAAGGTCTTCTCCCCGTTAGAACTTTGGTCAGCTTGCTTATTTTATGTATTAGTCATCTAATACATTGGCGAGCCACTCAAGAACGGTTAAGCCAAATACAGTAAAATCTAACAAAATGCTGCTATCATCACATTTTTAACCAAATAACTCACAGTCCTATGCTACATCATGACAAAGGATGTTGCTCTATTCAGATTCTGAATTCTGTGAAAGGTAAAAATAAGGAAAAATTAGTCGGTTGTTACAATTAAAGCTAACTAAATTAAAGCTAACAGATGATAGCGTAGTATAAGTTGATGTTCAACAAACACAAATCTGTTACAATCTCGGAAAATTCAGTCCAGGGTTTCAAGACCCTCATTACAAGAAGAAAAAAGGCTTATGAAAAGTCATATGTTTAATGAGTTATTAATATCTCTGAGTTTGGCATCTTAACCAAACTACCCACAGAAATAAATAAGATCATATGAAGGAGATATAATTGTTGTGATTTATCTGTGCGTCTGAGTGTCTCCTGAACACATGCCCAGCAGCGGCAGATCACAGAGCCGCTCTCAGTCTCCTGATGAATAGGCAGCACCCGCAGATGCTTTTAAACACCCAGGGCGCACAAGAACACTCTTTCTGTAATTTCCCTGGAGAAATCAAAGTAGGTAACGGAAAGCAGTCAGGACATGCACAGAGTGTGAACAGACCACAAACCAGATAGTAAAAACTGTCCGGTTTTCATCATCGGTCATTGTCAAAGGAAGACCTGGCCACGTTTTGCGTTACAACTGGATTGATTTCATTAGGATTCAGTAAACCAGCACAGCTCTGAAGTGGCTATTTTTGTTGTGAATTGATTATGCAAAGGCGAGATGAAAAGCACCACTCCAGATGGAGAGAGAGTGAGAGAGTGAGTATGAATGAAGTGAATGAAATATAGCAGGTCTTACAGACTTGGACCGGAATCAAGAGCTAATTTTAAAACAAATTGCATTCGAAAGCTTTCTGGTTCCATTCTCTTTAATCCTCACATAAATCAAAGACATCGACAGGAAGACACTTGCGGATGGGCAAACACTTAAACAGCACACATGAGTGAACAAACGCCTAAAAGAAATCACGCAATACAAACACACGGTGACTTGTTTTCCAATATTCAAATGATTTATAGGCTGCTAACATACATGTTTTTGAAAAACACACACAAGGATTGCATTTATTTCAATAATAAAAGTACAGTAAAACTGCAATAAGTTCAGATATTACTACAATTTAAAATGACTATTTTCTCATTTAATATGCACTCACCGGCCACTTTATTAGGTACACCTTACAAGTATCTGATTGGACCCCCTCAGAGCTGCCTCAATCCTTCATAGCACAGATTCAACGAGGTACTGGAAATATTCCCCAGTGATTTTGGTCCATATTGACATGATAGCATCATGCATTTGTTGCAGATTTGTCAGCTGCACATCCATGATGTGAATCTCCTGTTCCACCACATCCCAAGGGTGCTCTATTGGATTGAGATCTGGTGACTGTAGAGGCCATTTGAGTACAGTGAACTCATTGTCATGTTCAAGAAACCACTTTATGACATGATGTGTTATCTTGCTGGATAGAGACATCAGAAGATGGGTACACTGGTCATAAAGAGATGGACAATACTCAGGTAGGCTGTGGCATTGACACAATGCTCAGTTGGTATTAATGGGCCCAAAGTGTGCCAAGAAATTACCCCTTACACCATTACACCACCACCAGTCTGAACCGTTTATACAAAGCAGGATGGATCCATGCTTTCATGTTGTTGACGCCAAATTCTGACCCTACCATCTGAATGTCGCAGCAGAAATCAAGACTCATTTATTCAGGCAACATATTTCCAATCTTCTATTGTCATTTTGGTGAGCCTGTGTGGTTCTTGTGGCCTCAGTTTCCTGTTCTTAGCAGGAGTTGTACCTGGTGTGGTCATCTGCTGCTGTAGCCCACCTGCCTCAAGGTTCGACGTGTTGTGCATTCAGAAATGCTCTTTTGCATACCTCGGTTGTAATGAGTGGCCTCTGGCATCAACAAGGCATTTGCGCCCACAGAGCTGCCGCTCACTAAATATTTTCTCTTTTTCGGACCGTTCTCTGTAAACCATAAACATGGTTTTGCATGAAAATCCCAGTAGATCAGCAGTTTCAGAAATACTCAGACCAGCTCATCTGGCACCAACCATGCCACATTCAGTCACTTAAATCACCTTTCTTCCCCATTCTGATGCTCAGTTTGAACTTGACCATGTCTACATGCATTGAGTTGTGCCATGTGATTGGCTGATTAGAAATTTGCGTTAACAAGCTGTTGGACAGGTGTACCTAATAAAGTGTCTGATAAGTGTATATATTTTTTAAATGTCAAACTGAAGTTTCTGCACAGTTACAGTCTTTGATGTCACTTATTCCTTCAGAAGTCATTTAATAGGATGATATTTTGCACAAATGCGCTGATTAGTATTTTATTTGGATCTGATTTACACATAATAGGAAAAGTAAATTTTCATTGTTGGATGAACAATCCCTTTAAAATGCTAATTCATGCTAGCGATGTTAAAACACGTTAACCACATTAGTCTTATTTAAAAGGTGAAAAAATAATAAAAGGAAATAAGTGTTAGAGGATCAAGTGATGATGAAAATAAAACATGATAGAAACATGTTAGTTAATTTTGGCTGTATTCCTGTAATAGGAAAGCTTAATTTTTGGCAGCAATTAGGCTACCTCAGCCTTAAGTGTCACATGATCCTTCATAAATGGCTTTAATATACTTATTTTCAATTACGGTGATCAAGTTTTAACTTTTAATTTAATGCATCCTTGCTGAATGAATGAATTTCTTTCTTTCAAAAAAGGTGTAAGATTTTAAATTAGACTAGTCTTTTGAATTTGATGCAGACGCTCATTTCTAATGGCAGCACTCTTCCTAATAACCAACAACCTTTTGCCTTTATTATCCAATGCTATTTTCTTAAATGCTTTTTCACCTTCAGTCTTTCTGTCTTTCATATTTCATATTTTCGTTAATACCAGTATTCAAATGAAGTCAACTGCAAGTACCTTAAATGTGTAACAATTTGTGAACTGATCTGAAAATTAGGCAAAAATTAAGTTTGATGAGAGTAAAAGCGCAAAACTTTCCCTATTCAAGGCATATGTGAACACACAATAATTACAGACATCTTTAAGATCTGCATTCTTCTCCATTTAAGCTCTGAAAGCCGTTCCTCCTGCCCATCTCCCTCATTCATGACTCAGTCCAGCATAGCATCTCCAAAAGAGGGATTTAAACCATAATTGTTCCCATATCTCTTTGTTTTTTCCCCTCAGTCTCACCGCAAAAATGCTTTCCTGTGTCTGGAGACAAAGGATGCGCAGATCCCGAAAGAGTCTCAGATTTGCTGTTCAGATTTCACCTAAATAAATGAGCTTAAATGTGTTTTAGCAGCTGGTCATAATAATCCACGTAGCATCCTAATGAGGCGGATACAAAGAGATTGGAGGGGTTTCTGTGAGATTACAGTGCTTGAAATGATTCAGTGCTGTTTAATAAATCCATAGACAGTTTTATTTAGGTTTTATCATGTTGGCTTAAAAATAACATACTGGGCTGCATTGGTGCTGCTTCTTCTACTAATGTTAAATTGTTAAGCACTTATACTCCTAGACCTTTCAATCTGTGACCACCAAAGTCAGGTCAAACTATTTTCAATAGATGGATGATGAAAACTGTGAAAAATCCCATTAACTTTCACTAAAGTGATCAAAACAATCAAATATTAACCTACATCTAACAGCTCAGGGACCTTCGGACCTTCTACTGTCCAGCTAGCTAATCTATCACTACCTAAGTCTGGCAAGCCTATGACAAGCCTATGATAGCCTATGACAAAACCCCTCTAAAACCAGTCTAAAATGTAGCATCCTAATTCACGCTAGCAGTGCGGTAAGACCTGCTATTGATATGTTAATCTGTCATAGTAATGTAAACATGAGCGCAAAATGCTCTTAAATATACTAAAATTGTTACAAAATTATCTCAGCTTATATACACCATTCTAGAAACATCTTAGTTGTTAGCAAATTTATGCTAACATCAGTTTTAAACAAGACAACAGTATTCTGGCTATAGCAGCACGCTAAACATAAAACATTTTAGCAAATCGTACTAACTCATGCTAACAATGTTTGCATGCTAACAAAAAAACATACTTGCTAATTCATGCTAATTCCTAAAAATGTCAAAAACATGCTACTTATGCTAACAATGTGCTAAAACATGTTAAAAACATGTTAAAAATTCATTTTAGCAACATGCCAAAAAAAGCAATGCATATAGTTTCAAACATTCGGGCAGTGTTTACTACAAACATTACTACCTGGTTTGCATTCCTTTTCATAAACCTCAAACCTGCCCTCAAACATTTGTTGTGTAGTTGATCTCATGCAGTTTTGACTGAAACACAATGATTTAACATAATGTTTTAAAAGCTTTCTCTAAAGCACCCCTAAAACAGAAGCTAAGATAGAGAATTTAATTTGAGACCATATGAGAGACATCCTCTGAGTGATCTCATCTGATTTATACGCCACCATTCGTTTACTCTCGTAAAAGAGATACAGAAATAGCTAACAGAATGAAATTAATGTGTTCTGATTTTGTTCATATTAGCGTAAATTGTTTACCAATTTAGGCGAGCGAAGCATGAGTGTTCGGATGTGATGATTTCGCCTCTTACGCCTGTCCTTCTCATTGTAGGTCATGAGGATAGCCTCTTGGGAAGATAATTTGGGTCAGCCCAATCACTCTGTGCTGGAGATGGAGGGGCCACCAGACCTGTCCAGCTCCCTCTTCAATCTCAGCAGCAGCTATGGTGGTACAGGGGCTTTTCTTTGGCTATACCCGTCAGAAAATGTCACATGGACCACCATGAGGCCCACAATGCAGCCAGTAACCCCTCCGCGAGTGAGGGACCAAGCCTTAGCCCAGGCGGAGATCGGTGTACTGGGACTGGTTCTAGCCCTCACTGCTCTGGGTAATGGATTTGTACTATGGGTGCTACTACGTCGAAAGAAAAATCATGCTCCTATGCACCTCTTCATGGTCAATCTGTGCGTGGCTGACCTGGTAGTGGCCTTCTTTCAGGTAACATTCACTTCTCAGACTATCAAAATGCTTAGTGTGGTGAAATAAGCAGGTATGTCAAAGGGATAGTTCACCAAAAAATTATTTGCTGTTAATTTACTCCCTCAACATGTTTTGGTGGTTTTTAGTGGAGAATTTAAACTTGCTAATGCTAACAGATACACAGACACCCTACTGCGAGCATATAAAATGTGCTGCTGCATGAAAAGGTCTACATATATCCTGTAACAGATCTAGAAAAGTGGAGCTAGGGGAGGTGGAGTATGTCAGTGGAAACCCTATAGTGAACATCAGGACTTATCTACAGCAAACACGGAATCAGACTATTTAAATGTTGAGCTAGCGATCTCACTGGCTGCATTTTTATAAGATAATATTTTATCTGTAGCTCTATATGTCGTTTGCTTAAATAGGTGGTCCAGAGTGTATTTTAAGGCTTGATTATGTTTATAAGATGCAAAGCAATGTGTGCTCATGCTTCACTTGTACAAAATTACGTTTTTTGCTCATATATCTTACTTTGATTAAATACAGCTACTCAGCTAACATAAAAACAATTGTCATATTTCTTAGTTGCTCTGAAAGGCCCGCCCTCAAGAGGCTCTGATTGGTCAGCTAACATGTTTTGTGATTCGCGGATCAGCTCCACGTCACCCGGAAAAGCGGCATGCCTCTAATAGCATGCGCTGTGCCTCTGCGGTGTAAATACTGTTAGTCAGAGTAGCTGTTAGCCGTATCAGTTTGAGCCTAAATCAGACAGAATATGAAAAAGGACACAGCTGAACCTCAAGCCTGATCCCTAAAATAAACACTGACAAGTGGCTTTCACATATATTCAGAATAAGCATGTGTAAGTATTATGAAACGTTCACATACAGTATCTTTTGCGAGCTTGTTATTTGAGATGTAGAACGCACATAGAGCGGCCACATGGAGAAACACTGCAGCGCTGGAGAAGATTGTGGGTGTTTACAGCGGTTTGACGGATAAATATGAATTTATAGCTAAAATGTTAACAGTGCCAAACAGCATTTCCTGTAGTTTACATCCTTGTTTACGTCCTAGCTACAACATACTTTTAACGCTAGACACTATTCATTTAATAGATCATTTTGAACAAATAAAAACATTTACAGGTTGTGGCTCACAATCCACAGCTTCGTCGGTTGGAGGAGTTTTTAGCCGAATCCAGCACTGAACTGGGAGAGATTTTGGAAGTTCTCCCTTGTCAAATACTAGCCATATCTTTTTTTATAATTCTCTGGAGCACAATTAAAATGAAACTGTAAGCACTTCTGTCTTTGTGTAGTGTCTTTTGGAAGCCCAAATAAAAGAAACAGAACAAGCTCTGTATTTGTGTCAAAAACCAGAGTTTGGACGGCATTTTAGCTTTCTCTGCTAAACCTTTACAGCCCCTCTGGCCATGCCCTTTTGCCCCTGTGCATGGCGATTGCACGTAACCTGAAGCCTTTGTGAAGCATCTCACTAACCCAGATGTATTTTTTTGTGGTCCCCAAACTTTGTTTGCTGTAGGCTTAGCTAAGCTAACTCTGTAAAATCCAATGTCTTCCTTTGCATTGAACTTTGAGCGTTTACATTTAGAGATGTTGTTTATGTTCACACAACTACATTACAGATCAACTAACGTTTAAAATATGATATCATAGTGGACCACCCCTTTAAGTAATTAACACTGTTATTGCTGATGTTTAATGCCTTGTGACTAAACAAAGGGTGCTAATGTGAGTGTACACATTGATGCGCAAAATAAAAAAAAAAAATAATAACACCTAGGATTTGCTTTTTTGGTTGACAAGACACATTAAAGACCAGCCAGCCAATGAGATTGCTGCTTCTGATCAAGTGCTTTGGGCTGCTGAAGTGACAGTAAAACACAATTTTGTGGTCCAGGTGATTGCATGCTGAAGTGCAGGAAGATAAACAAATGAAAAAGCTTAAAAGCGTGAAAAATCCAGAAGGAAAATGTTCCAGTCATACAATATTCAGGCACAGAAATTGAATAATGAAATGTAAAAAAAAACTGTATAGTCTACATTGTATTAATAACCCTATTATTCTCTGTTACAAGTTACAAATGTTGTACATTAATGTGACAGAATGTTACACTCTCTGGAAACTCCTTTAAAACACATGCAAATAATAAAGGTGCACTCTGCTATGGTTTTACTTTGCAATGATTCCACAAATGTATTCTCAATTATTGATGAACTACTGTATAATCCAGGGGTGGGCAAACTCGGTCCTGGAGGGCTGGTGTCCTGCACAGTTTAGCTCCAACACTAATCAAACACTCCTGAACATGCTAATCAGTGTCTTCAAGATCACTAGAAATCTATATGCGGGTGTGTTTGATTAGAGTTGGAGCTAAACTGTGCAGGACACCGGCCCTTCAGGATCGAGTTTGCCCACTCCTGGTATAATCACAACTCAACATTGCGTGTCCTGCGATGTGACTATTGCACACATTACGATATAGATGCTGAAACAATATGTTGTGCAGCCCTTGTGTCATACACACGATGCTGCAAAAGACACAAGAGACATGGCTCGTGTTTACTTAGAAAAACAATGGGAAAGTAGCACCGCATGCTATTGACCTTATTCCGCTCCGCCCACTTTTAATACGTCGCTCTTCTGCGTTTTGTCATACAACTTCCAGTACGCTGACACAGTACATCAGATGACTGTTTCGGAAAGTCATTACATAGTATATATAGTTAGCTGTCATTTTAGAAAAATGGCATATAATGCTAGTTCAGTAAATGTTTTGAGCTAGGAGTACGGTGAAACCTCCCTTCAACGATCAGATGGTCTCATGTTGCCCCAGCTATCGTTACCGTTAATGTGGGTAGACGATATGAGCCAGAGGTAACTTACGGGGATAATTTTAATCACTTTGTCCTGTCACATGGAGTAGATGGAGCGTTTATGAAGAACTATAAAAGTACTGAGGCCTACCAATATTTACATAGTGGGAAAGTTGGTGGTGTTCTATTACACAGTGAGGGGGATTTCGTCTTTTTAAAAGCAAATGTGCACCCCAGCCAGACGAGCAGTCCATGCCACTCAGCGTGGGGGCTACTTAGTAAGCAGGGATCAGTGGAGACTACAGGATGTTCGTGCATCGCTGGTTTAAGAAGGTCCTGTAGCCACGCAGCCTTTATTATATGGAAGGCAAGTAAATATATAAATGAATAGTAATATCTTGTAAGGTCTGTGTTAACATAAGTAAGCCATAAATGTAAACAGTATGCTAACGTATTTGTGTAATAATACACAGCTGCTGAATCGGTTACCATCAGCAGACTGTGCTTTCACACTTGGTTCAATTGCCTGGACCGTACCCAAGTTCGATTGTCCCCTCTTGCCACCTTCTTGGTTGGTTTGTGTTCACACTGTCTTTTTTCCTTCTGAACCCCGGTACGCTTGCGTCATCAAGCCGATGTTTTGTGTACGTCTGTTGCCAGGCGACGGACACGAAAGCAAAGCGCCAAAATGGAAAGACGTCCGCACTCTGCACATCGCAGTCGTTTCGCTTTTACTGAACCTTTTGGTTTTGGACATACAGAAAGCGGCTCGCGTCTATCTGCCGCAAACATATTATACACGTTCAGAATGTCACACGATGTCCAAGCTGTTTTTTGGAGGAGACAAGCAGACATTATCACTGTGTTTTCCCTGGCTCAGTTGCGCTTGTCAGCAAGGTAAAGTACGTGATACTCAGACACACACACACACACACACACACACACACACACACACACTCACACCTATGAACGTTAAAAAAACTATAGTTTGCTGTACTGTTGACGGTTCACTACCGGCTACACAATTGCATTCATACTATAAGTGAACCGTACCAGAGTTCACATGAACCATACCCCAGACCACCTCTTTCGGGTGGACTCGGGTACGGTTCACGGGTGCGCACCCGAGTTCAGAAGACGTGTTCACACTAGCTAAACGTACCGTGCTATGACGTCAAACGAACCCGGGTGCGGACCAAAAGCGCTAGTGTGAAAGCACCCTAAGTATCTGGTCAGATCTCTTCATTTGTGAGGTATTGAGCTTATTCTTCAATGTGCGCTCGTTTTTGTAATTGTTTTAGAACTTCCGATTCAGTCGCCTATGGGAGAAATGACTAGGAATAATAAACGGCAGAAAATGGTCAAACTACTTGCTCTACAAACAAATGTTTGCATGATTACACAGACAAAATAGAATAATATAATAAGAAAACATCAGTTTACAACATTAAGCAGCAAAACGAGCTGTTTTTAATGTCTAAAAATGAATAAAAGTGAATGAGACCGGAAGTCTCGAGACAAAAAGACTCAAATGGCTGCGCCCGCTCATACGCGGAAAATAAGGTCAATTGTAATCATGGAAAATGTGCTGGTGCCACATAATAATAAGAACAGATAAATCTATAGTAGATCTAGACAGGTGATCCTGCGGACTAGCATACAGCAAGCATTGACCCAAACAATTGAACTGTTAATTGCATTTAAAGGATCTATACCCCTGTGCAATCTATAGCTGATTGAACTAGACATTTGTCCTTGAACTTCATGTTTTCTTTCCAGGTGCTGCCGCAGCTGGTGTGGGACATCACCGAGCGCTTCCATGGTCCCGATGCTCTGTGTCGCTCTGTGAAATATTTGCAGATTGTCGGGATGTTCGCATCCTCCTACATGATTGTAGCCATGACTGTGGATCGGCACTATGCCATCTGTTGCCCCCTACAGGCATACCGTGGCGGCGCAACCTCTCGCTGGAACACCCCCATCATGGTTGCATGGGGCCTGGCGTTTGTGCTTAGTTTACCACAGGCGAGGAAATAAGATCATCATTTATATCAGTTGTTCACATGTTTTTTTTCCCCGCTCATGACTCTCTTCCTGTTTGCAAGCAGGTGTTTATCTTCTCGCAGTCAGAAGTTTCCCCCGGGGTGTATGAATGCTGGGGCCACTTTGCCGAGCCATGGGGTCTGAAAGCATATGTCACCTGGATGACTGTGGCTGTGTTTGTATTGCCGGCCCTAATCATTACGGTCTGTCAGGTATCTCCAGTTCATTGTCTTTCATGCTTACTCACTGACTCCCTGAGCATTTCTATTGCGTTTTTCTTTTCTAACATTGCTCAATTTAGAATAAGAACACAGTGTGCACTGGGGTTGGGTGAAATTCAGAAATTAAACTGTTCAGAAAATTCTGAAATTGCCTCCTTTTCTATTCATGAGCTGGATGTTGAATTTGAATGACAGGAAGAGGGATTACTTTAATTGCAATTCAAAGAAATTCACAGCAACACCAGCGGAATTTCAATCACCAAAAAAAGGTTTATCTAACAAGGTAGACATCTTTGGCTTACCTTTGGCATTCATTTAGTTAAAAGCTGTATGGCACTGTTTAAACCCCAATTTGCTTGAACTCATAAATGCAATGGCAGTTATTTTGGATGCTTTTCTAAACGCATAAATATACATGCTAATTCTTTTTCTGCTAGGATTTACATTAAAAAATGTCCCTGACCAGTCCTGCTTGAATAACTGTTGCCATGCAACAAGATTTTGCTCTCTAATGCAAGTCAAATAAATGGTAAATGATGGATTTATTCATATATAAAACATAGTAAAACACTTAATTGATAAGGCATAATTAACTGAATTAAATGTAAAACTATAAAGCAAACAAAAATCCACCAAACCTTTTAAAATGATCAAAAAACACTTAATTCTAAATCATGATTATGTTTCAATATAAATCCAAGGACTGTTCTCTGCTCAGTTCTACTGTTTAAATAATCTGATGGTTCTCTTTGTGATCTCAGATTCGCATCTTCAGAGAAATCCATGACAACATCTACCTGAAGTCAGAACGAGTGGTAACGGCAGAATTTAAGAAGAACTCGGTCTTCTTTCACTTTCCGCGGCGAGGGGGTGGCAGGGGAAGGACGAGAAAGAAAAACGAGAGAAGCAGACAGAGCAGACACAGTCAGCAAGGCGAAATCAGTCTCAGTCAAGCTCACTGCAGCCGCTCACATCATGCTGGACAGGAAGAGTTCTCTTCAAACCTATATGATGAATACTCGCAGACTTTACCCTGCAGGAGCTCTATGTGCGAACCCTGCTTTGGGCCATGCCCCTCTTCAGACCCTTCCATCCAAACTCACCTGCAAAACAGCCCCAAAAATCTCTCAGGCCCCACCCATTCTCAGCCATTATCAGCCAATAGTGTGTGTGCGTTGGCTGGACACACAGAGAGCTCTGGAGCTTCTGAACTGTGGCCAGATGTGCTTCCAGATGCTTTTCCCCTTCCGACTGAGTATTCGCACCCGCCGCCTGTCCCGGGTGTGACGAAAGCCATGTCTAAGACGGTGAGGATGACTCTTGTCATTGTGCTGGTCTACACCGTCTGCTGGTCTCCTTTCTTTATTGTTCAGTTATGGGCCGCCTGGGACCCCAACCCACCAATCCAAGGTCAGATTCAACAGATGAATTTACATGTTCTTTACAGTCATAGAATAGGGCTTTGTGGGTGCTAAATAACAGTTTGTTTGTTTTTTAAATTAGATATTATTTGGTGGAGTTCTCAAATATGAAGTTCCATTGCAATCTCAGTTTCTGCGTTCAGTAAACCAAAGATAATATGATGTTGATAAAGCACTGAACAACTCGTAACGCTTGAGGTGATTGACTAATATATATTTTTAGGACAATTTTAAGAAAATAAGTAATTTTTAATAATTCTGTAGTCAGAATGATTGCATAATGTAAATATCTATTCTACCCTTTAAATTTAATTAGAATATTTTTGAATATTTATCCAATCAGAACATTAGATTCTGATATCTGAAGGATCATGTGACACTGAAATCTAGAGTAAATTCAGCTTTGCCATCAGCAGGATTGTGTTAAACAACCAAACAAGCAACACATTCTCCAGGAACATCTCAATAACTGAGGTGCCTATTCTTGGAAATCTACCTTCCTGCAGAGATTTGTTCCAAGTACAATCAAAGACACATGAATCAGTTCATCATGGTCTTCTGGTCTGCTTGGAAATTGCAGGCAGGTGTGTTACAGCTTGGCTTAAAATACAATGTGTGAGAGAGGAGGTTTCCAGGAGCAGAAAAAATCAATCTGTTTTCTTCTGTTCGTTATTTAACTGTCCCCTGCTCTCTTTCCCTTTAACACATGAACAGACAAACACCTGCTCACTCTCATGAGTGTCAATTGGTAATCTCATTGGTATTTACACCTCTGTATTAGGCGGGACTTTTTTGCACAGCTTGACCGGCCACCTGGTAACCAAATCACTATGAAACATCTCCACAAGCTTAGCCATTCAGCTGTATTGTGCGATTTAATCTAGAAAATAGTTTTAGTGATCTAAACTGAATAATATAAGACGTTTTCTGAAAATTATATATGAAACATGATATTCTGAAAATATTGAGTGAGCAGCGGCTCAGAGAGTGAAAATGCAATGTGTTTGCCATTGGTCTTTTTCTCTAAATCAAAGCAGTTCTGAAGCCAGACTAAATACTAGCATGGTGCACCTAATATGTAAAAATAGAGTGGTGGGAGATTCAGAAGTTTGGGTTCAGTAACTATGAGGTTCTGCTCCATTTAAAAGGAATATCATTCATTTATTCATTTTCTTTCGGCTTTGTCCCTTTTTTCATCAGGTCACCACAGCGGAATAAACCGCAACTTATCCAGTATATTTTTTACACAGCAGATGCCCTTGCAGCTGCAACCCAGTACTGGAAAACATTCATACACACTCATTCAAACACACACTATGGCCAATTTAGTGTATTGAATTCCCCTATACTGCATGTCTTTGGAGTGTTGGGGAAATCGGAGCACTCAAAGGAAACCCACGCAAACACTGGGAGAACATGCAAACTTCACACAGAAATGCCAACTGGCATTGCTGGGGCTCGAACCAGTGACCTTCTTGCGGTGAGGCCACAGTCCTAATCACCGAGCCACCGTGTCACCCCTAAAAATCACATCAAAACAAATTAATAATATCACCATATTAAAACAGAGTATTTGTCAGTGTTGTTGTTTACAAGATACTCTGATACAAGGAAAATGACAAACCAAATTACACAACAGGACAATAAATACAGCAAATAACTAAATCAGACACAGGTACGGAACATAATAAGTTACTATGGAAACAGATGAGAACAAAACAAGGTTATAGAAACTAAGAGCCTGTGAAATTGAACACAACTGTGACAGTAATTTATTCCTGTTATGGCAAAAAAAAAAAAAACTCTTTAGAAATCGTTCTAATATGCTGAAGAAACATGGCTTATTTTAATCAATCTTGAAAACAGTTAAAAACAGAAAACAGCTGTTTAAAATTTTGGTGTATTCTTTGATGAATACAAAGTTTAAATTGACATCAGAAATGTTTTGTAATATTCTAAATGCAATTTAATGCATCTTTGTTATATAAATGTATTACATTAAAAAAAAAAAAAAAACTTTCTGAGCCCAAAGTTTTGAATAGTTAAAGGTGCAGTAGGTGATTGTCTGGTGATTTTTTGTTGTGCTAGTTGAAAGTCTCTTCACTTTCCAACAGTACTGATTAAAGTAAATGATCTAAATGCATTTTTATATTCTGGGTAAGGCATAAGACTAAAAAACTCTTCATCCAATTAAAATTTGTTGGGCCGACAATTGCTATAATTCTGATTAGTAGCCCAAACTTCACGCAGACTGATCCACTGTGCACACAAGAGAGTGACAGCAGTAAAAACAAATGCTGAATCAAAACTTTTTAAAATCCTGAATCTATATTGGAGTTAGTTTTGCAGACTGGAGGAGTATTTCTGTTAGACAGGTAATGTCATGTTTTAAAACTATTTCAGTCACGCAAAGCTGATGTAGATTGTGTTGTCACAAATGGGTTATGTGCACAGAAATGTTGTTCAGCCACTGAAATCTTCCGGCGATAGATTGATGTGACTATTTTCAATTTCATAAGGGACCCTTTTACAGCATCGATAATGTAGATTTTATTTATTTTAACAACAAAACATCAGTAAATAGCGCTATTCCGCCTAGCTGACTTTACTGAGGTGAAGATGGTTTTATATTCCCATTGGTTGATTTTTGAACATTAACAATCTGTAACGCGCTCCCTATATTGTTTACCACACTACTTTGAATATTCAATCTGAAATAACATGCAAGTATGGTTTAGTAATAAGTGTAATTCCTGCACAAATTTAGGACAAAGCGTGTGAGAGAGTGAGACCAGCGATCCTTGCATGCCTGAAATATTGCACATTATGACAGGTTTTGCTTGCTACACAACTGAAAATGTGTTAGATATAATAGTTTTTCATTCAGAATTGTAGTATGATAAGTGAAGTTTATTCATAAACTAATTTCGAGAGGGGTGCGTGCTTATGATTGACACGGCTGGCCCAGAGTTAAGCTAATGAACAATCCACCAATCAGACGATTCCCGTCTTAGTATAAATAACCAAAGCATCCTACCTTAGTCATCTTCGTCTTGAAGATTCCCCCCTTCCACCCCATCTCCTCCCTTTTCCTCTATAGGGCAGCACGGCGGCCCAATGGCTAGCACTGCTGCCTCACAGCAAGAATGCCTCGGGTTCGGGCCTCCACCCAGCCAGTTAACATTTCTGTGCGGAGTTCATGTTCTCCCCATGGTCACGTGGGTTTTCCCCGGGTCCTCCGGTTTCCTCCCACAGTCCAAAACATTAGACATAAGTAAATTGACTTAAATCAGCACCATACTCAAATTCCACCAGCAGCATACCCTCATAGCAATTTATAAGCAGCAAGAGGCCGGGGGGTTCTCGAGATCTACCTGAGCTCAAACTCCCCTCTCGCCCTGCAAACGAGAGGGAGCCCTGGGCTCGATGATCTTATGAGCTCAGGGCTCTCTCCCGGGACAGCATGCCTAACTAGCTTATTACCAATCATCAGCTAAGTGTGAAATTTTTTAAGTACTAAAAAGTTTTCTAACTGGCGAATGACAGGATCTAGTGGGTTGTCTACTGTCATTTTGATTTCAGGAGACATTGTTTTGGACGGCAGGGGAGGGATTGTGTTTTAAAGATATCATGCTAACGGATAGCATTAAGGCAGATCACCTACTGCACCTTTAATGTACTATATGCATGCATTATAGAATATAGTGCAAATTTACACTGCTTGTGAGAGTTTTTTGTAATGTTTTTTGCTAAATGTACATTAGTGACTACAGTTTGTGTAAGAGGAATTAATACTACTACTTTTCTAACCAGTTAAACAGGGAAAATCTCATATACATGCAAGTGTATATTACAATTTTACAGAGCTGCCAGTGCAGTAATAAAAACAAATACTACCCTCTGGCTTTAAATCTGCTTTCATCTCTCATGCAGGGGCTGTTTTCACTATTCTGATGCTACTAGCCAGTCTAAACTCATGCACTAACCCGTGGATCTACACAGCCTTCTCCAGCAGCGTATCCCGTGAACTGCTAGCCCTGCTGCGCTGCCATAGAAGATCCCCACGCCGAGGGTCCCTGCCGGACGACTCCACCGCAACACACACATCAACCAACACCAAGGACTCCATATACTGACCCCTGGCCTGACTCTACAACAAACACACAGACCAGCACACCACAAACACACCACTGAAGTGATAAACTAGACCTTGTCCCAGATGACTCTCAAAGCTGTCCTCAGAGCCAATTTTGGTGACGCACAAATGCAAATAAATTGATAAATTGGACAACATTAGCGAGCTTGGAAACTTCATGGACAAACACCCACTCTGTAAGTGTGATGAAATGCGCTGTTTGGTACAGGACTGTATTTTTATATGTCCTACTTTGAAGGCTATTGGTCACAGGACTAAATTCAGGAACATGGCGGTTATACAATCTGATCAGCAGATACTGATCCGTCAGAGACAAAATCTTGGTAACACCTTACAATGTGCTTGCGCTAAATGAACGCTAAGCTAATGCACTGATAATGATGAGTTAATGTATTATAGAGTCCATGTGTGTAGAATGAATCAATCTGTGAATCATATGGAATGTTCAGTTGATGTAGATGCAGTAATCAATAATAATAAATGGTTTAGTTCTTCAGGAGTTATACATTAAAGTGACAGTTCATCCAAAAATGAAAATCTACTCTGTATTTACTCAAGTGGGCTCCACAATATATCATTTCAGCATCGATATTGCAATGTGTCTGTGCGCTAATGGTTACATTGCAAGACATACAAAGCTGAGTTGCGATTATAGATGAGCAGAAACCACAGGTCAAAACACACAAGATTTGTGGAGACACTGCAGAATTTAACCATAAGAGTGAAAGTTTGTCATCTGCAAGTGCAACTTTTAAGGCCTGTGACTATGTGAGCATTTTAAGAGAGTTTAAAGCACTTTAATAACACATAAAGAAGTTTAATAAAGATAAAGATAATCTTTTATAAAGATAAAGATTATCTAACGATTATCTTTAATAAAAATAAAGATAATTTATATGATGAAAGCAATGCAATGCTATTTTACATTTGATTATTCAATTTCTGCAACCAAATACTGCTAGTCTCTCACCAGAAAACCATAAACCACAGTTTATTTGCGCTTATATATTTGCTCAAATGTGTTTATTAATGATTGTAGTTGGTTTAGTATGTCTATATAATAAATGTCATAAAATATTTTTATATTTCACTGCCCTAAAAAATCCCAATCAATTTAAAGTAATAAAATCGTTTCAAAGCAGAGCTAGTTAAGTCAACTGGTGAAATTGCATTTATATCGCAATATACGTATATTTGTATATATATATATATATCGTAAATGTCAAATTTCTCCAAAATCATGCAGCCCTAGTTTCTTATTTTCTGCTGAACACTAAAGATATTTCGAAGAAGGCTGAAAACCTTCAAATGAGGGTTTGAAACTAAAAACTCTTCTCAGAGAGCACCTAAACCCCAGTGAGTGTCTCACACAGGTGAGTAGGCTTAACAAACCACCTGTAAAAAACACAGTCATTCATCTCACTGACATGTTAAATGACACAAAAATTGTGCATTTATGAAGTGTGCTTTACACAGGTGAGTGGGCTTGACAAACAACCTGTAGAAACATTTTCTCTCTCAAAAAACAAACAAAAAACACTAGCATTTCTCTAAGCACAAACAAGTTCCTTTGCATAACTAGCACTTCTTGTGTATATTACCACTTCTTGTGGAATCGCTGAATGCCTCCTCAATTGTCAGTCACTTCGGACAAAATCTTCTGCTAAATATAAATGTAAAACCTGTAACCATTGACTTCCATAGTTGCGAAAGCAAATACTATGGTTGCAGGTTTCCAGCTTTCTTCAAGATATCTCCTTTCGTGTTCAAGGAAAGTCAAACAGGCTTGGAACAAGCAAAAAGGTGAGTTAATTTTCAGATTTGGGTGAACTATGCCTTTAACTCAGGATTATCTGCATTGATTTATGCATAATGGTGCCACCATATTGTAAAGTGTTACCAAAATCACATGTAACGCTCGGTGTGTTTTACAAATGGCTGTCTATTGAGTCACATGAAAGCAGACAGTGTGATGAATAAAGAGGAAGAGGACAGGAAAGGGTTAGGAAGCAAAGGATCAGAGGTTCACATTGTTCTCCATCTTTCTTTCATGTCTCAACCGAATGTTTTCATTGATTATCGTCACGGAATTATATCAGACTTTAAAGCGTGCAAAATTCGATAGTGGGAAGAGGAAAAAAGGCTTGTGAACAATATGTATGCAGGATGAACAAAAGGTTATCAGGCTCTGTTCTGGACAAACACAGAGGACCAGCGGCAAGATGCTGCAAATTAGAGCATCGGATATTTAGGGGAACGTATTCACCACCAGCAAGAACGTTACAGAAATATCAGCCTGTGACCTGGGGAATCAGACGAAGTGGCAGCTTAGTGACTTTCTGAATCATATTTAAACTATATATAATTAAACGTAAAGTGTTCAGAAGACACTGTGAATGGATTTGGTCTACAAAATTGGAGTAATAACTATGAAACTAATAGAAGTGTTGAAATTGGAAGGCGATGCAGTGGGACACAAAAGCTGAGCAGAATGAAATGTCATTTGTGTTGCTTATATTTAGTGGTTTAATGTATCCAAGTAGAACTTTAGAAGCTATTCATGTGTAATGGATTTCAGTACAAACCACTGTACACATATTAAGGGTGTAACGGTAAACATATTTGTGCTGGAAATCTTCGGTACAGTTTGGTACGCATATGCACTAAACAAATGCTGTTTGATCCATCACATGTGCAGTACTTAAATGGACATTAAGCAATTTGAAAAATGCTTGAGTGCCAAAACAAACCGATTGCCTCCAATCAGTAGTAAGGGGCCTGTCTAGGAATGATAATGATGATATCAAAATGGGGAAGAGGTTTTTGTTGGGTTTTGGGACAGTTTATTTGTGTGCTTTCACATATAAACATTCAAATGTGCTTCTTTAGTGTTTAAAGTGCATCTTCAAACTTTTAGAGTTATATATTTTTTACAAATCAATATCAACTGTTTAATCTCAAGACCGAGAACCATTTTTGTGTACCGTTACACTCCTAATATTTCTGGCAATCCTGAAAAATCCTTGTAAAAAATTATCGAAAGAAATATCTTTTTATTTTTGTATGCTTTGTTTGAGAAATTGCTTTTTTACTGCAAGATTTCAAAAGCAACTGCTACAAATCTTTACATGATATATGCACACACTAATCCCACCAAGTTCAGTTTCACCAACATGTTTGCCACACTTTTAGCGCTACCTCTGATTTTTGCCAGATTTTTGTGTTCAAGCTAATGTACGTTTTTCTTATTATCTCAATCAGGGGACCATTTAAATGCTTCAGAGTAACTTATTTGTACAGAAAATATAATAAACATAAATATAATAAAGACGTGCTGAAGGATTAGGAAGCAGTTAGCTAATACACTGCAACTGAAGCGCCTTATAAAAGTATTATACACATGTATACACGTATGTTTGTAATGCACAGATTCCAGAGGTACTTGATTAGTGCAATTAGAGAAATTCAGTAGTATCTGTGGTAGTTTAGGAGCTGTGTTTACACTCACATTTGTGCTTGCTAATCCCACACATGCAAATTATTATTAGAAACATGCAATTTAAGTGTTAACTGATGCTTCAAGTCAGGCATTTGCTCATTTACTTTCAGTCCACACAGCTTGAACATCAAGCGAGAAAATTCCATTTTAGGAACATTCAGCACTATCCCACGGGAATTCGTAACTTTTTTATTTAATTCATATGAATTTGTGCGATCACATTCGTAAAATTTGGTATGATTTTTCATCCCCCAAATACAACTGGGTTTTATGCCACACCTTTTAAAAATGGTACATTTTCCTATGACTGCACTTGTATAAATTCTTACACATTGGTGACAAATCAAATAGTTACGTTTCCTTGTGAGATCAGGCTGGGACATTATAGTAATTCTAATGAAAAAATAATTGAAAATGGAAGTGTATTATTGATTTATCTAGGAACTAGTACTAAATCACATAATGTCCACCATGAGCAAAAAGTTGAGATCAGGAAATCAGATGTACTCTATATTTACTCAGCAAATCATTGACCTTGATAGCCTACAGTAAGAACTAAAACCACTAACCATTAGATAGTGATCAAATACTGGATGAATTTGACGAAAACTAACCACTAGTGAACTGCTAGTGACTTCTTTGTTATCCTCAATGCATAACCAAGAATAATCATGAAACCACATGTTTGAAACAGGATGCACAGTATAGAAAATATGACTGGCAGTGTATAATAAATAGTTTTTATATAATTTACTTTTTGATGTTTTGTGTACTTCTTGATCTTCATAAGTTTAGCATTGATTCAGAATGCTGTTTTACAAAATAACCAAGGCATTTCAACAACGACAAATAAACTCCTGCAAAAATCATCCCCCAAACAATGACCCTTCCTCCTACAGCTTTCTCTAACTTCTGCACACTTTGGGTTTTGTCTTTCCCCTGTTTATTGACATTTATCGTCAAACTCAAATACATTGAACTTACTCTCCTAACTAAAGTGGACTTTGGATCATGTAGTTCTCTGTCCAAAAAACATACCCTGTTCAGTGCTGCACTATAGAGCGATTCCAGCCGTTGAATCGATTTCCAGGTCATCCTGTCCGACCAGCCTTTTTGGAGAACTTTCATTCATTCATTTTCCTTCGGCTGAGTCTCAGAGATTTCAGAGGTCGCCACAGAGAAATAAACCACCAAACAGCAGATGCCTTTCCAGCTGCAACTCGGTATACTGGGAAACACCCATACACAATTATTCACACACTCATACACTACGGCTAATTTAGTTTACTAATCCACTTATACTGACTGTCTTTGAACTGTGGAGGGAAACTGAAGGACCTGGAG
>CAIGQQ010039592.1:1442245-1466387 GCA_903798035.1 Danio albolineatus | reverse complement strand
ATATATATATATATATATATATAATAAGAAAATAAATAAGAAATATTAGGAATCCATAGGAATATATGGAAATAATGAACAAGAAACATTGAAGAAAACATTCACACAAGAAAAAATAAAACAGTATTATCCTCTTACTGTTTGATGCTTGAAAACCCTTTTGCATCCCATACAGCATCTTGTGATGTTGCTTACCCAAAAAGAAAGAAACAAAGCAAACTGGGAAAGTCGTTTTAACTGTTGTAACACTCAGTCTACTTGTCTAATAATGGAGATCTGGGAACAGCTGCAAAGAGATATTTTTGGAGATTGGCTGCAAAAAACGCACTTACATCAGAGAGTCTATACAGGGCCTTTGGGGCTCGTGCTCTCCATAAAGAACTCACAAACCAGTGCTCAAGCTCATATAACTTACTGGACTCAATTATTATTACTAATCAAGCACATATGTCAGGTCACACACACTTGATATCACTGAAAAAAAAAGCTTTTTGTTTGTGGCAATTGGCAATCCGAATCATGCATGTTGCACTGCTGACACTAATGGCAATACTGCTTGTAGTAAACAACTTGGCGCAGGAGAGAAATATTAGGGCAAACAGAGCTAATCCTTTATAATTAAGGTCACGCTGTCTGTGGTCCTTTTGCAGAAGAAATAAACATCCAGCAATGGCAGAATAGATTTAACTGTGGCCAAGCTTTAAGAAATCAATATTCCATCCTCAATAAATCAATCTATTAAGCCAATGTGTTATCCCATGTCCTAATGCTCATCGCTGTGCTATACAAAGAGCATCAACGAATCGGTTCAACAATTGGTTCATCGTGAGTTCCTGCTCAACAGGTTTAGACTGGGCATGAAGTCAGGGTAAGTGAACAGAAAATGTGAGGAATCAGAAGCTGTTAAACTACTTCCCCACTGGGATCAGACTAGGCCAAAAAGGACATTATGTAAGGAAAAAATATACGATGAGGAAAAAAATGTAATATTCACTCAGTGGGCAATTATGAATCTCTTTCTCTGCAAATCAAAAGCAAACCAGATGACAGCAGGAGAGGAGCTGTTAAATAAAATGTTTTAGGTAAAAAAATGATCATCCGTAACATGCTAACTGCTGTTTCAGGCAAGGATAGTGGAAAAGGAGATCGAGAGAACAAAACCAGTGTTAAAAGTGTAAAATAAGGACAGGATAGAAATATGTATTAAAAAAAAAACAACAACAACAAAATGCAGACTCGTCTTTCTGCCTTAACAAATTTTTAAGTGTTTTGATGCATATATTTAAGCATTGGGGAACATTTGAATTTTCTGAGTAAAAATTACAAATAAAACAGGAGAACACAAGCTAAACAATCTAAAAACATGCTGGAGATGTGCTAAATTATGTTCTCCACATGATAACATTGTCAAAACTGCTAATGTGCTAACATATTGCTAGCATTTTTTAGCACTTGCTAGTATGAATGCAGACAACTAGCTATTTCGGGACGTTTGAAGATCTTAGTGGATTGGAACGACATGAAGGGGAGTAATTATTTTGGGTGAAGTATCCCTTTAAATCTTTTACATAGCCTATAACCACTGTTCCAGCTACTGTCAATTTGCTAATATGTTCTCAAACTAGCTTTGACTGATCCGATACAGTTTACAAAATCTAGATAATAAAAATAGCTGCTAATGGGGAATCTGTATTTTTCCTGTGCTTGACAACAAAAAGAACACCAAACTGAACTTCAGAACTCTGCCGACACAAGCCACTTGAGCCACCATGACTTGAGTTCAATTCCAGCCTTGAGGTCCTATGCCAATCCTTCCCCACTCTCTGCTCCCCACGCTTTCCTGTCTACTCTCTACTGTCCAGTCAATTAAAGGTGAAAACCTTAAAAACGTGACATCACTGCTGTGGCCTTACAAGTGTGGTTCAGCTTCATTTTACATGGATAGATAGCAAGGCCACAACGTTTAGCTAAAAGTGCATAACAGCTAAAGCCAAGCTCTCTTTAGACCTTACTGGCAGGTATAGCTCATCTTTAACATTTTTGCCCTTAAACAAATGTATGCAGTTTTATATTTATCATGGGAAAAATAGCTGTTGTACTAGGCAAATAACAGTTTTTGATAGGTTGGATACAGTGTTTGACACTTTAAGTCTCTGCAAACAGTTACCGACTGTCACAAAACTCAAAGAACGTTAATGGACTTCTGATCAATACCGTACAGTGACTTGTTATGAAAGCCATACAAGGTTCAAGGTGGTAAGCAATGCACTCTCATCTCTCAATGCAAGTATTAAACCTCTACAACTAATGAAGGGGGAAAGTGAAGGAAAGTGAATGGGAAATTACCTTAGATGTTTACTGAGCTGGAATGCAAGATGACATCAGAAATCTATTCTCCAGTACTCTGCTTCTCTCTGCATGAACTTAACAAAATAAAAGGCAATTTAAGCTACAAAGACTCTTATCCTAAATTTTATGCAAGTCATAATTCAATCTACATCTGCATATTCAACCATTCATTTTCTCTTCGGCCTAGTCCCTTTATTAATCCGGGGTCACCACAGCGGAATGAACCGCCAACTTATCCAGCATTTGTTTTACGCAGCGGATGCCCTTCCAGCTGCAACCCATCTCTGGGAAACATCCATACATTCTCATTCACACACATACATTTACCACAGCTTACCCAATTCACCTGTACCGCATATCTTTGGACTGTGGGGGAAACCGGAGCACCCGAAGGAAAATCCACGCGAACACAGGTAGAACATGCAAACTCCACACAGAAATGCCAACTGACCCAGCCAAGGCTTGAACCAGCAACCTTCTTGCTGTGCAGCGACCGCCCAACCTACTGCGCCACCGTGTTGCCCCTACATCTGCATATTGGAAGATGACAAATTCAGATCATGCACATAACTGATCCCTACCTTCTTTTGCAGAATCCTTTCACTCAAAAATAACTGCTGTACATTAAAAAAAAACACTCAATTCTAGTATCAATATCTACATTTTGGCAGGTAAACGTAAGCAGTATGGCAATGTTGAGACAATTAAAAATAATAATAAAAATCTTGACCAAAGAACTTTGCTGACACACTGTGGTGAAGTATGTGCAGTACATCTCATCGAGATCCAAAACAATGAATCAAAGAGTCCGTTTAGAGAAATTACAGGTTTATTGAGTCACAATGTTTAATGAATGAAAGCTGCGATGAGAAAACTAGAGCCAGGTGAATGAATGGACAGATCAACCTATCCTTTCCTTTCTAACATCAACCTCACCCGTCCCATGAGCTGGGGTTAAAGAGAGAGGCGTCATAAAGAGGAAGCCGGACACTGCTGTTCTGTTTCACACATTCAACAGGCACAACTGGCATTCTGGGCCCTCACCTGCTGGACCAGAGAAAGCTGCTCAACCCTTTCTCAGATACAAGCGGGAGAACCAGACTACCATTATCTTCTCTCATTCAGTCTGCTCATTTTGAGCGGAAGAAAGAGGTTACACCGCACGCACATCATCCATTTTATTCATAATTAACTGCATGAAACATGTTGTGCATATTCTATTGAACAAAAAACCACTCTAACTTACTCTAACCAGTGTTAGCTCACTCTATTCAGGAGAATCACCCACTAGAGAAAACACTATGATAATTTCGCCAAGCATGTCAATGTTACACAGATGTCCTATTAAAACGGCTGGATGATTCAGATGTGGACAGTACAAGATAAACTCATGGATATATGAAAAGAAATGAAAAAAATGAAAAATCACTTGACATTTGGATGACGGCATTTAAATCTTCGACAAAATAAATATTGATTGTATCATTAAATATATCAATTTAACCAACATCCCCAGGATACAGTTGTGACAGTGTGTCCAGATTTGACACGTTTGTCAGATGGCTTAAGCGAAAACATTGTGATTGTCATTTTAGGATCTCTGTGTTGGATTGATCAGGAACTCACTGGAATGTTTTCTTAGGAAACCCGGCTTCATTTTAGCATGTGGCCACAAAATGCAGAACCTTACAAAGAGGAAACAATTAAGCTCCAGATAAGGTTTCAAACTATTTTCTAGTAGGGAAAAACAGTTATCTAAAATGTCTGTGGTCAAACCTTTTTAGAGGGAGGAATAGTTCACCCAAAACTGTATTCATTATTATTTATTCACCTTCATGTTCCAAGTCTGTATGCTGTTATTTATTAGAGAAACACAACTAAATTTAGTTTTTTTTTTTATATTAACCCATACAATTATATTACTAGCTAAGTTAATAATCTATAAAGGTGTTTTTACAGCAAAACATGTTTTATTTCTGTTCTATTTTTGAATGTCCAGTACAAATATCTTTACTCTCATTTTACTTGAGAAGCACACAGAAAGTTGAATGGAGTCAAACTTTAAAAAAGAACATGCTTTCTAAAGTTGTCATTTGACTGTAGAGGAGTTATTTCAATAGGTACTGTCTACTTTCTTTCCCACATGGACAATTTGTCTATTTTAAGCATAAACACAATCTTAATTTATGTAAATTCAAGAGGCTAGTCATCACTATGCTGTGTTTAAAGGTTTTTTAAAAATACCTTTTTGCAATTGTTGGTTTTAAAAGACATAGACCACAGTAAAAAAAAAAAAAAAAAGATCCCCTTCGCATGATGTTTTTATAGTCATGGTCACTATGATTTGTTGTATAAAAAACCTATAGGTTAATTCTCCTTATTTTGTATTTCACAATATATCAGCACACAGGTTTAAAGGAACATGACAGTGAATAAATAAAGTCTGCTTTTAAGGTTTGGGTGAAAATTTACTTGAACAACTGGTAAACATGAAAAATGGCTCAGTCTGAAAAAAGAAAACAACAGAGTAAAATAAAAAAAAGGGGGGGGGGGTGCCTGAGCTGAAGAAAAGAACGAAAGATGTAAATATGTTTGCTTGTTGTCCATTCCATCTCCCACCAGGTAAATTAAAACATTTTTGGTCTGTTGCTCTCAACCTTTTGGCTGAACAGGGGGAGGAAATGGACAGCAGGCATTAACCACACATTATGCTGTGCTTCACACAAACACAATGATCGCACACATACACACACTCAAATCAATCATTCCCACTGAGGATATAATGAGGGTCAGGAATAAGGAGACCCTCTGTGGTGGTGTGCAGTTCTTATGCCAGCTGCACTTCAGGAGGACTGGCATTATTGTTGCTCGCCTCCTGTACACTGACTACTGAGCCACGGTACGGGACCTCTATGATCCGAGGTTTGTCAATGATGCGGGCGCAGCGATTGCCCTTCTCCACGATGCCAATGATCCAAGCTTGTTGCCCATCGCCCCCCCCCCCGTCCTGCCCCACGGCTCCCGGCAAGCCCATGCGACTGGATTTCATCTCTGCGCAAAACCGGGCTGCCTGCTCCCGTGGCAAACAGATCAACAGTCCACCTGAGAGAGGCAGGAAAAAGATTAGCATCGAACCAAGAGCTTGAAGGAAACCCTATGACTAGGAATGTCCATTTTCAGGAAATTAAATAAATGTTAAAATGTTAATACTGCAACAACCAGACCAAAAGAGGCTTTAATGTGTTTTAAAAATAATGTACAATTTTGTTTTGAATATTACTTTTTATTTAAAAAATTAACACTGCCAGTTAAGATGGTGTTGAATGAGACCGATGAATAAATAGAAGTTTTATTATGATATCAGAATGAATCTTCTAATCATTTACAAAGTACAAAGTTTCATTATAATTGCAAACATTAGTCCAAAGACTACACTTGACAAAAGCAAAATTTGCTAAATGTTTACATACATACATACATACATACATACAGACAGACAGAGACAGACAGACATTTTTTGGTCATGTTTTAAACTTGCAAACCTCTGTCAATTGATATTATTATTATTTGTAAATGTTTTGCATGTACCAATCAATCTTTGTCCTGTTGTTGGAATATTTGGTTTAATTAAAGATTTCACTTTAGGCAATAATACCAAAAGTTTCATTTTTATTGCTTAAATGGAAGGACAAATTTCCACCACCTTTTAATCACTAGATTAAGAATTGTATGTAGCATCTTACAATGGAAAAGATTCGATACTCTACTAAAGGTTGCAGTCAAAAAAAAGCCAGTGCTGACATATATAGAGCAAATGGATCCAAACGTAATATTTGTGGTTTCCATTTTATTTAAATTTTTATCTATTTTATTTTTTAAGATTTATTTTTGGCATTTATTAGATAGGATAGTGATGAGACAGACATGAAGCGAAGTGGGAGAGAGAGGGGGATAGGGTTGGGAAATGTCCTTGAGCTGGGATTCGAGCTTGGGGCGCCCTGACGTGCTACTGCACCATGTGTCGGCACTCTAACCACCAGGCTAATAAGGGAACTTGTATCTTCTTGTATCTGTTTATGTATGCATGTATGTATATATCATGAAATTATGTAAAACAAATTAAAAATGTGCATAATATAATGTATAGAAATGGTGCAGTGGTGCTCGGTTGGAGCAAAGATACTTTGTCTCTATTTTTCAAATCTTTTTAAAATTGTTGTTTTGAGTAAAATGTCAATAAAAGATACAAATAACCACAAAGGTTAAAAGAAGATTATATGATCATACAAGTGTGTGAGCTCTGAGCTGTGATTCTCACCTGATGTTTCAGAAGATGTGCCCTGCAAAAGCCCAAACAGGTTTCCACCAGCTTTGCTGATCGCAGCCATTTTAGAGATAATGGGAAGGTTGTGAATGACAAAGGCAACATCGTTTCTCTGCTGCTTGGCCAGATTTCGTGCATGACCAATGATCCCAAACCCGGTGATGTCTGTGGCAGCGTGTGCATTAAATTTGTGCATTAAGGCAGCAGCTGGAGAGGGGAAAAAAAAATGATTTTTTTTTTTTAAATTTAAAACCAGCTTTCTTTTACTTCATCGTTTTAAAGTACACTCAGATGCCATTTGAAATACTACAAAGTTGCAAAACTATGTGGAGTGTGTGTACTGAATATTAGCCCCATTGTTGAAATAAATCCACAATAAGACGGCTTATGCAACGACATACCAGTGCGATTGAGGGTGGCCATATTGAGCATAGCCTCCTGATAGGCCTGCTCCACTTCCTCCCTGGAAATCACCAATTTTATCTTATTCCATTTCTCAGGCTGAAAAAAATATAAATAAGAAATATACATGCGATTACAGCAATGTAAAACAATGATGCGAGGTTGTAATCTTTTCAAACCCTACACAAAAACATAGCAAGAAGTCAAGTTGCTGTGATATACTCACTATATCCAGCCACTGATGGGCATTCACTGCTACTTGAGTTCCCAGGGGTTTTGTAAGAACCAACACATCCCCAGGTACAGCACTGTCAGGGCTACATATATAAATAAAAACAAACAAGTGAAAATTTACTAAATTAAAACAAATGTTGAACGGTCACACAGAGAATATATTTGCTTTCATAACTCATACATGTTAGCTTAGCAAAACTGGTTCATTCAGTTCTAAGTGTGTGGATTTGACAAATTCACGGGAGAGCAGACAGAAACACTCACAAGATGAAATCGTTGGGCTGGCAGACCACAGAAGCCACGCCCCCGATTATGATCCAAGGATTGACAACTGTTTGTCCTCCAGTAACTGAAGTCCCGCCCTCCTCCGCCGCATCACGGAAACCCTTCATCATTAAAGGCAACACCAGATCTCTCTCCTGAGACAACATCGGCAAGCAACACATAAAATTAACCACTTACCCAGGGTTCCCAGGGTTCTATGCAAAATGTCAAATTCTCACTGTCTAAAAAGATGTATTTCAATGACCTATCCACATTATTTTTCTCTAAAGATCAGCACGGCCATTGTAACTTAAATGTAACTTAAAAGATTAACAATCTCATTCACTTCTATTAAGTTTTAGCAAAGCAAAACCACTTATGCCGCTTGCTTCATGTTCAAAATCATGTTTTACTATATTAGTTTGCCGATTGACAAGTAGGAAAAGAATAAAATTAAAAACAAAAGACTAACCTGAACATTAAGCAAAACATGCAAACAAATAACATGAAATAAATGACATTTTTAAGTAAAATTTAAAACGACAAACAAAAATCCATGAGATACCATTACTTGAACAAAACATATAAAAATTCCCTGACTTTGAACATCTGGAATGAAACAACTAGTGGAAACCCTGCTTAGTTTTCTGAACCTGCAAAGATATGAGCAAATATTTAAATGAAATCTATAAAAAATAAAGGGAACTTCACCTTCTCATTCATCTTCTGGCTGACACTAAGGAGCATGAGCATGTTGTCACATTCTGTGATGCCCATGGCGTACAGATCACTCAGCACATTTGCACAGGCGATTCGTCCCTGGAAAAAAAACGAGTTGAGCTTCATTCATATGTGAGACTCTTGTAGCACTTCCAAGACATTAACGGAGTTCACCCACCATCATGTAAGGATCCTCCACTAAAGGATAGAAGAAATCTGTGGTTTGGACCAGGGAGAGACCTCCATGTCTCAGTGGGATCACACATGAGTCCATTCCAATACCTGCACCAAGAAAGTACAGAATTATTCATTTTCATCATCGATTACAGGTGAAATTGCATGCATATTTTAAAGAGCATATACTACTGTGATTACAAAAACAACAACTTTCTAATACCACTGAGTAAGACATATTTTCGCAGGATTTTTCATGATTTTTCCCAATAGCAAGCATTGACTTAAAACTTAGGTGCATAGTTCACATCTCTTTTAAATGACTGGCTTACAGTTAATAGTAGTTTTAAATTAACAGGACAAGTCAAAGGTTAAACAAAGCGCCAAGAGAAACAGATGTTTTGTAATCCTTCAAAACAGATTAATGACGGTTTTAGAAATTACTTAAAAAAATGACTTTACAGTTTAGTTTAGTTGACATTACAACACGAGATTGCAACATATGCTATGCTGAATACACAGTACACAAATGGTTGTTGGTGTGTTTAGGCAAGTTTACAGGAAAAATGCTGCAGCAAACTATTGCATATAAACAGGTCTGACAGTAGTGATAACCAACCGGTTTTGCAAAGACAATAAGAGAAATTTAATAGTCAGCTTTTAGATCAATTCCTGAAACAATTCATGAAACAAGAATTTTGAACAATCTGTTTTCAGATGGCAGTTCACTACAACGACTCAGCACTTTATTATTGCCTTTATGGGTTAACATACTGTTTTATTTAAATTTTATAAGTCTATAATTCAATAAATTTACGTCGTGTTTTTTTTTTCGGCCAACACTCGCTAAACTTCAAATGCTCTTTCTCCAGGGTATTAAAACAATATTCGATGTTTTGATTATTTTTTTTTTTTACATTTCTTGTACGGTTTTCGCATTGTTTACCTACTAGTTGTGTTGTATAATTTGTTTTTACTGGTGCAAAGCACTTTGGTCAACCTTGGTGGTAAAGGCTGGCTGACTGCAAGTTCTTGGTTCAACGGATTCGTTGAAAAGATCCGACTCAAAAGAACTATTCCCGAATTACGCTCGCTGTTTGACAGCGTCGGTGTGACAGGTCATACTTTACCTAGTCGAGGACCCTGAGGAACAGAAACAAGCCCAAAATCAGCGGTTTCGTCTCCAACACCCGTCCCCGAACCGCCGTCCTCTCCGGGCGGCCGGTCAGGCTCCAGTCCCTGCAGGAGTTTGAGCAGAGTCTCCTGCGGGACTTTACACCCTCATCCTTTCATATCGGAGAAGGCCGTGAGTCGGAAGCCGCGGTCTAGGCCGTGCTCCTCCGGGTTCAACGCCTGGTATCCCGCCGGGTAAAAGACTGCATACCCTCCCGCTCCACCAGAGTCCCCTGACGGTGGCTCTGAACCCGACATTGTAATATCAGTTTTATTTATTCCTCATGCAGATTAAGAGAGAGTTGCTGGAAGAAAAGGTTTCACGGAATGACTGGCTAAAGAGAACAGAGAGTGTTTGATGTACACGCTTGAACACAGAGAGGAGTATAGACGCGCCGCTCTTGCGGACTAAACCATCTCACCATGCTGAGGGGAGCGGGGTGTCATTTTCAGACACACGTTAGAAAGCTCGTCGCTAACAAACAAATTACTCTTGAATTATACAGTAAATGAGAGACAAAGTGCGTGAAAAATAATGCTACAACGAATTAAAGTGTCGCTTACTCGTTTTTGAACTGCCTGGTAACATGCCACCCCCCTCTAAAAATGAACATGGGACAATCTCCTATTGTGAGCTCCCCCTATTGTGGTTTCACCATAAAGGTGAATCAGACGGTTGTGATCATGCAAATTAACACCAAAATGTACTGGAGACAAATGAGCGTGCTTCTTTTCATTCTTTAAAATATTGCAAATAGTTTGTATATGCACATATTAAATTATTAATATGTGAAAAGTGGCTCAAAATATGAACGATAGGAATTATTAAATGACACATTACTTTGAGTAAATATATATATATATATATATATATATATATATATATATATACACACACACAAAAATAAGTTTAAATACTGTTTTGGTTTTTATACTGTACAAACTAAGTATTCAAGCCCCTAACCAAGCCTTATGCATAACGTGGACAGAAAACTTAACAAATTTTAGCTTTAACATGATTTTAAAGTCTTTGTTTTATGAAAAGTACCCTCATAAATCATGTTTAGATTGATATACCATGTCATCATACATGATTGTATCCTTATAAACCATACATTCAAGCACACACATGAATATAAATATAGTAAAAATGATCAACTAAATCTTAAAAAATGTGCCAGAAACTTTCAGAAAAGTTGTTTATTCCCACATTCAATGAATTTCATTGATATTTGGGACACTCCAAAAACACACAACTGGACTTTGATGAGGAGTCCCAGATAAATCACCTCAGAGCTTTTGAGGTTTAAGATTAATAGCACAAATGAAAAATATGCTCCATAATTGGACAATGTCAGATTAAAAAAAAACAAAAAAAAAACCAATAACAATTGTCTTTTTCCATATTTTGACCAGTGTCGGGTTTTAGCTATGGTGTCCGTGGCAGTAAAATATGCATATGTAATGGCCGAAGACCAGTTTGAACAATGGAAATGGACAATTCTTCTCTTCTTAAGCCTGGATGGCACTTTTGGTGCTATAGGCCAGGTAGTAAACCATAATGCCAATCAGTGCAGCCAAAACCTCCGTTGACACCCATGGACCATTCCACGCACCCTGAAATTCAGATATACATTTAGAAAAACAAATCATATCACAGGGCAAATCTGTAAACAAAACTGTAAACTAATAGAAATGTGTGAAATCCTGTAATAAGGCATTTTTTCTAAGTACTAGTGTAATGAAACTTGAAGTAATGCGTTACTTTATGGTTTATGATTTAGAATTATTTTGTATATGGTTTAATTTTGTTTAATTAATTAAGTTATGGTTGGGCACTTTAATTATGACACAGAGATTACAGAGCCTACTGATATATGTATAATGATGGACGTGAACCAAAGCACGTCAGGCATGGAATGCTAGGTGAAACACAGCATCAAGGCACTGGTGCACAGCTGATTCACGGATTGCCCCATTTATGAGTTTTAGCTCCTGGTTTAAAATAATAATAATAATAATAATAATTTTGATTTATCTAATTATTTAAGATAGTTTTGTTTTTTTATGATGGTTTGGCATTTTCAGGATTCTTTGTGTTTGTTTCTCTCTAGTTCTTATGGCGATTTATGATGCTATACTGTGTAATATTTTTATGGAATGTGACTAAAAAAATCGTGTACCATCAGTGAAAGAGTCAGTAATCTTTTAACTAGGACACTACAGTGAAAACTTATTTCATCAATCTCGATTTTTAGGTTCTTCTTAGGTGTACTGTTTGTTGTTGCTTGAGGTTAGCATGTTCACTCACCCTGTGATCCACATTGACAGAGAACAAAGGCTTGATGGCATCAACATCTTCATTGTTTCTTTGAGCCTGAAAACACATCCAGCAGAAACATTGAACAAATTCATGAGTGTTCATGCAAAATCCCATTTTGCACACTTATGTTATTCCAAACCTGCACTAGTTTCTTATGCAAAAAGGATGTTGAAGAATCTTTTTAAAGATTTCTGACCCCATGTAGTTCCATTAGAAGAAACAAAAGATCACCGGGCTCAACGACTACAGACCTGTCGCCTTAACATCTGTGGTCATGAAGTCATTTGAAAGACTGGTTCTAGCATATCTGAAAGACATCACCGGACCTTTGCTGGACCCCCTGCAGTTTGCCTACAGAGCAAACCGGTCTGTGGATGATGCAGTCAACATGGGACTGCATTATACCCTACAACATCTGGACAAACCAGGGAACTATGCAAGGATTTTGTTTGTGGACTTCAGCTCTGCCTTCAACACCATCGTCCCATCACTGCTCGAGCACAAACTGACCCAGCTCTCTGTTCCTAGCTCTGTCTGTCAGTGGATCACCAGCTTTCTGACAGATAGACAACAGCTAGTCAGAATGGGCAAAATCACGTCTGACAGCCGCACCATCAGTACTGGTGCCCCCCAAGGATGTGTTCTCTCCCCACTGCTCTTCTCCCTGTACACCAACGACTGCACCGCAAAAGATCCCTCCGTCAAGCTCCTAAAGTTTGCGGATGACACTACTGTTATCGGCCTCATCCGGAACGGTGACGAGTCTGCATACAGACAGGAGGTGGAGCGGCTAGCTTTATGGTGCAGTTACAACAACCTGGAGCTGAACACGCTCAAAACGGTGGAGATGATAGTGGACTTCAGGAGAAACCCCCCTGCACTCCCCCCGCTCACCATCATGGACAGCACTGTGGCTGCAGTGGAGTCATTCAGGTTCCTGGGCACCACCATCTCTCAGGATCTGAAGTGGGACACTCACATAGACTCTATTGTAAAGAAAGCCCAGCAGAGACTGTACTTCCTCCGCCAGCTGAGGAAGTTCAACCTGCCACAGGAGCTGCTCGTGCAGTTCTACTCAGCTGTCATCCAGTCCATCCTCTGCACTTCAATCACCGTCTGGTTCGCCTCAGCAGCCAAATCTGACCTCCGTAGACTACAGCGAATAGTCCGGACTGCTGAACGAATCACTGGCACTACCCTTCCTACAATTCAAGAACTGTACTCTTCCACAGTGAGTAAAAGGGCTCGCAAAATCACCCTGGACGCCTCGCACCCAGCACACTTCCTGTTTGAACTGTTACCGTCTGGCCGGCGCTACAGAGCACCGAGCACAAAAACTGCCAGACACAGGAAAAGTTTCTTTCCTCAGGCCATCTACCTCATGAACAGTTAATATTTCTCCTATCGTGCAATAAATGTGCAATACTTTCTCACACGCACTTGTACACAGCACCTTATAATAATATACAATGCAATACTTTTCCTTACGCATTTGTACACAGCACCTTATAACAATATATAATGCAATACTTACTCTTTTGCACACAGCACCTTATAACCTGTATATTTATAACAAATCTGTACATACATTTCAACATCCAGATCGTTGGACTGCATCTCTGTTTAATGTCTATTGTCTTCTTTTATTATATTTATTCTGTGTTGTCACTTGTCACTTTATGTACACTGGAAGCTTCTGTAGCCAAAGCAAATTCCTTGTGTGTGTGAAGCACACTTGGCAATAAAACTGATTCTGATTCTGATTATGTTGGGGGAAATTGTTGTGCCATTCATTCATTCATTCATTCTCTTGTCGGCTTAGTCCCTTTATTAATCCGGGGTCACCACAGCGGAATCAACCGCCAACTTATCCAGCATATTTTTTACGCAGCGGATGCCCTTCCAGCCACAACCCATCTCTGGGAAACAGAAATTGTTGTGTGTTCAACAGAAAAAAAAGCTTCGGTAAAGAAAGTGGAGGGTGAATAACTATTTTGTTAGGTCGAACTGTCACTTTAATAAGGAAAAGAACTTCAAACCCATATAGCACTGTAAATGTCACAATGAAATAAAAAATATATAAACATAACGTTTTAAAGTTAAGTTTGCATCGATTTAATGAGTTTTTTCTAAATATGCACATATTTACTGTGAAGTTATGAAGACTGACCATTTAGGTTCTTCACAATAATGGGCAGAGCTAAATATCCACTTAACATGCCTCTACTCTGTTTGGTGCAATTTTTTGTCCAGCATCATGAGTACTGTAGTAATTTTCCCTGCACAAATCTCACTATAACGCAGATGGGTTCAACTAAATCATATCCAATAGATTGATAACATTTGAGCTCACAGCAGGGCTGTTTTTAAAGGTTCATCATTTGAATGAAAGGAGTGTTTACTTCAAACACCCAACTGCTGTGCTTCATATTTTCTATGAACACAGGTATGGAATGACATGAGGGCGAGTAATCAAATCACTCCCAAATTTCACCAACCTTTCGTAGAGTGCTGTAAGACTCCTCATCAAAGAACTTGACCTGATATGTGCCTGAGCTGGCCTGTTTATGAGGAACACTCCATGACACCTGGACAGAAATAATTACAGTAAGTAAAAATCAGTGTAACAGTTTGCTAAAGGAATGGTTTACCCAAAAAGGAAAATTCGGTCATCATTTACTCAACCCTGACTAGTTCTAAACCAGGCTTTTTTTTCTTTTGTTGTACACAAAAGATGACATTTTGAACAACATTGGATACTGATAACCACTGACGTCACTAGTAAGACAAAGTCATACCATGGAAGTCAATGACTATCAGTTTTTAAACTTCTTCAAAATATGTCTGTAAAAAATCTAACTGGTTTAGAACAAGTCAAGGGTGAGTAAATGACAGAATTTTTTTATTTTTTGGGTGAACTAACACTATTACGTCTTAAGGAAAGTGGCTTAACGTTTACTGCTTATTGTTAAAAACGTATGTACCCTTACCTGGTATTTGCCAACATCTTGGCCTCTGGTCACAGGGAACTGCTTGCCATTGACATCAGCATACAGGGCGACGCTCTACAACACAACACAAGCTTGGTCAGTCCACTTTCAGTGTTCATTAACACATATGTCAGCTCACCGACAGTTAAATTACTCACCTGAGCCCCGTTTGCACAAGCCAGACTCAGTTCAACGATGAACACCGTCTCGGAGGAGATGAGCGCGTCTGTCGTCGTGTATGAAGACGGAGAAATCACCGGGTCTGTGCAAGTCTCGGCTGGGATGGAAAAACACATAACGTTACGTTACGTTACTAACAATAGCAGCTTGAAGTCAAGTAAACTATACAGAGAAAGAAAACGGAACTGATTCAATGTAAGCTAGCGTGTGACATCTCACCGTTAGCGAATATAGACGAAATACCTGAACGAAGAGTGCAGTATTTAGGGCATTAAATAAACAAAAGAGCTAATTACCTGCACAGAAGCTCAGACAAAGAGCCAGAAGAGCTGTTAATACTAGCTTCATGTTGATCTCCGGGCTGTTGGTTGAATCTCTACTCACTCAAACCTAAAAAGAGAGCAGCTCTCGGGTCTGTTCACCCAATGAAACACAGACAGACACGTCATCTCAGCGGAAGAATGACGTGTATGAAGATGTGAAGCGAGACCTCTGCTGAAAGCCGCCGGTACTGAAGCCCAAGTGTACAACAGGAACGATTGTAATATAAGGTTAACGTTAATATGATTCTTACTAATATTAAATGATATTTTCTACCTTAACTAAAACGCTTTAAAAATTAGTTTGTTTATATTCTTTGAGCATTTTTGTTTTAAACAAAAAATCTAATCAAAAGTCTAGAAATGATGTGAAAGGTCAGGGAAAGCTTTATTATTATTATTGTTTTCATTCATTTATTCATTCATTTTCGGCTTAGTCCCTTTATTAATCTGGGGTCGCCACAGTGGAATGAATCACCAACTTATCCTGCATTTGTTTTACACAGCGGATGCCCTTCCAGCTGCAACCCATCTCTGGGAAAATTATTATTTTTATTATTATTATTATTATTATTATTAATTGCCATCCATTTTATAGTTTTCTGCATCTGAAATTTGTTATGAGATCCTTTCCAAAGTTAAAACATAAATTAATAAAAACAAAACATTAAATCAACTGGTTGAAATGACGGTTATTAAAATATTAGTAGACATATTAAAATTCACACAACCTTTAAAAGCATGCAAGTGGTTCATAATTTTGCCATTTTAATAAATTTTATTAAAATAAGGATGGAATATTCACATTAAATGCACATATGTTAAACTAAACCTATTAAGAACTGCTTTGCTCATGAAAAAACATTAAATAAAGCTATGCTTGATATTTTAATGACAACAAAATTTCATTTATTAGCAAATATTTGGATATATGTCATTAAATTGGCTCAATTTGATTATGTAACACATATTTTACACTAGAGAGTACAATCGCATTGTGTTGTATTTTAAGGTTTATGGTTGTGATATATATAGATTGTCCTTTTTGTACACCGTTTGATTATCAGCTACTGGGTGTCTCTTATATTTATTTTTTTATTTAAAAGAAAAAAACTAATTAGTAGATCCCTATCATATTCATACTTTTATTTAATCTCTCCACGACAATAGTCTGTACAAAGTAGATTTTTTTTCTCATATTCACTTTGGCTGATAATACACAATAATAATAATAATAATAATACAAGCGGGCATGAATCCTCAAGAGTGCGTACATCCAGAGAAACAAATACCACTGGTATAAAGGAAACATTGTCACTGTCAGATGTGTGCAGACGAAAAGCAGACAAACATTCACACGTGCAATACATTACACTATGCTGTCACAGAAAGGCAGTACAGATGAGCCGTTTTGTTTTTAAAAGAGATCAACACACTAAGTGTACAGGAACATGGTGGCGGCTCTACGCCCACACGATAAAAACATCTGCTATATGTCTACTTTAAGTCCATCTGCAGCATGATTCACTGTTCAAAGTCCTCAGATAGATGTTGCTGAATTTCTCTTGTTGGAGTTCACCGAGGTGTGGAGAATAAACAATGTGAACGGCTGCTGTTCTCACTGGATGCAGTCCATGACGTGAATCTGCAGCGTATCCATGTCTGGTGCCTTGTACATGCATTTGGGGCATCTGTAATCCGGCTGCTCTTCTTGATCTTCGTCTCTTCTGCGTGCAGATGGAGGCTGGGCTTGATTGAAGATGGCTGTCCCTGGGAAAGGTGCTGCAAAAAGCAGACATTTCAAAATGAGACCCCCAACATGTTCAGGTTCAGATTAAAGATCATTTAACATGTAAAAAGTATATTATTGATGATTTTAACAGAGGTATGTGTGCTGCATATCATAGAGGAAAACTACCATCTGTAAGACTTAACTGTTGATGACAAAAATATATATATATATTTTTTTTATGGTGATATTTTTACATCATTGTGTAATGAAGTGATTTTCAACTTGGCCGTATGTTTGTTTTGGAAAATAAACAATTAACTAAGGCTGGTTTATACTTCTGCGTCAAGCAATCGCCGTAACCCACCTTGAGCGTAGCCGTGCATGTATACTTCTGCAATAACACTTCAGAAATCCTGGCTGGCAGTAGGTCATGTTATGTTCCTCTGTGTCAAGTTTCTTTGTGTTTTGTTTTTTCTGAACACTACCTTAAAGAAGATGAAACCCCCCTCTTTTGGTTCAAGCCTACCTCTGAATTTTTTCAAAAAATGCTTCATAATGGCCATGAGCGCCATAATCAGAGGGAGGAGTGGGCGTGGCCGGCAAAGCAGGGGAAAAAGAGGGGAGCAAGTAACTGTAAGTTGGCTCAAAAAATGACACAAATCATGAGACGACACATGATTTTATAGTTTACAAAAATAAAATGCAAAGAAATAAACAGTAATTTGATGTCCTGCTACATTTGTTATTCGTAATTTCGTATACACATAACCACAGTTTGTTATATCAATATAAAGATAATCGTGATTATATAAACACTATAAATGAGGAGGACGTCTCTCCTCAATCTCTGGGCTGGTGTCTTTGCCGGTCTATTTCAACCATTAACGCTGCTGGTAATCTGGAGAATTTTTAGAATAGGCGAACACAGCAGCACATATTTAGGCGATGTGTCTCAGTGGCCGCCATTCTCCAATTATCGTACAGCTCTCCCAACAAAAATGCTTGCTGCAAACCAACAGCTTTGCTGTATCGAGCCTGACAGAATCGCTCGGAAAAACATACAACAAACCCTGTGGATCATGGAAACAAACACATACGACCCGTGCCGTGCAGACACTCAGTCACACCCAGTCATTGGGTCACAGCTTGGCAGGTCTGCCTTGCCTTCGGAAAGCACATGCTCTCATGAATAATTAAGCAGGGTCTTCTCATAGGATGAGAAAACTCTGCTATGAATAATATAATGAGAAACCGATGTGTCATCACTCCACTAGCAGATTTGCGCTACGTCACCAATTTTGATCCCGCTCTAAACATTATTTTAAACCCGGAAGATGAAATTAGCTGACAAAAGCTCAAAATTATCCAGTTTCCCCCATAGTTAAAGCTGACAGGTGCTAGCGTTGTCTGAACTGATGCATAACACACACAAATCTGATAACTTTTTTTAAAAAGTACTCCAGGGTGTCTTGAACCTTTAATGTACAAGTAACTAAAACTCACTCATTCAGAGGCGAGAACCGGATGTGCAACAACTTTAATCATAAGGTAAACACAAAACATCTGGAGCTCCATCACGGGATTAGTCACTTGCAAACACTCGCTTCACTGGGTTCGAGGCTCTCAGCACCGCCCACACTCAGCACAGCTACCAATCACAGAGCTTGCACCTGCACCGTTGTGACACATAGTAACACTTTCTTGAGTGCTGCGCATCAGCATCGGTGTCAGCCAAGGCAAGGGCTATGCAACTGCATAAAGGCTGTGTCGGACCATGCGCCTGACGCAGAAGTTTAAATCAGCTTAAGACTAACTAAATAATAAATAAAAAAACATAGAGAGATAATTGTAGCAGAAGAGAAAGCTGTATTGTCTTAAGTCAGTGCTTCTCAATTATTTTCTGTTACGCCCCCCACCTGGGAAGAAGTAAACATTTTGCGTGCCCCAATTATCTATAAATATCCCCTATTAACTATAATCATTTGTTAATAAAATTCTTATAAGTACACCTCTGGCTGCACAACATCCTTATTATCTTAAAAGAAAAATAAATAAATAAATATTTATCGATCAACTTACAACAAAGAATAACTTTATTAACACTGTTTAGTAGTCTGCAACAGAAAAGACTTAAAATGCATCAATTTGCCTAAAATAAAAAAAATCCTTATTTAAACTGTACACATTTTTTGACTATTTGATACTGAAGAATAATATTAAATATAATCAATAAATACTAATAAACTCAAATTCATCAGCAAAATTTTAACTTAGGAGCACAGTATATAAAACACTTTCAACCATCTAATACTGGAAAACAAAATTAAATATAATCACTAGCGTCATCCAGCATTACAGAGACCATGTCTAATGCTGTAGGCAGTATTAGCTCCTCTGCTATGGTGTGAGTTTTTTTGCACTGAGCAATATGGTAGGCCACCTTAAATGATGCTAACAGTGCTCGCTGGTTAACTGAAGTAGCATTCAGAAAGCGGGACAATTGTTGACAATATTTGGCACGTTTTCGCAAAAAAAAAAAAAAACCTCCAGTGGCTTATTTGCGTGATTGGGGTGTAACGTCTCTAAGTGGCGCCTTAATTTGGCTTCATGCTGTCCGCTGCCAGTGTTTTTAGACAGTAAACATTCCAGTCTTTTCTCGTCTCCCACCTTGTTCACCCACAGTCAATCCAAGCGATTCATACGCTTTGTCATATTTCCGCGTCTTAGCTTTCGTACTGTTTGCCTCATTATCTCCGTCTCTCTTCACCTTTCTTTTCATCCCTGTTACATATTTCTCCATGGTGTCTTTAAAAAAAAAAAACATGTTTCCCGGGGTCACAGTGTGTTCCACTTCATCAAGTGAACAAGGGAAGTTTGCATTGACATACCCTCAACCTCTTGGTTGTGGCCGATTCGGCATCATATGTACACTATAGCATCAATATATACCCAGAATGCAATGCGATTGTGACGTCACAATAGTCTTGTTCCCTTGCTCAAGGTTTTAGGGCATTCCGTTTAAACCCATTCAGATGTTAAGCGCAATTTATACTTCTGCAATGTATACTTCTGTACCCCGGAGCACATCTCTCGCACGCAGCTGACTCTGTTGTAAGTATTTATACTTCTGCATTCTCTTTATGTTGCTCTTCCGAAACTAGGGCTTCTCTGTTCTACTGTGCCTAATTTCTTTGTTTTTGCTATTGTAACAATGTATTCAGAAAATATAATAGTGGTCATATATAGTTTTGTGGATACCAAGCATTACAATTACGTTTTAAAACAAGTTTTAGTGAACTAGTGTGATGTCCGAGTCTCCTCGCTTCCCCTCCACTCAGTAGCTTTAATACACACACACACACACACCTCACCTTTGTGGCCTGTGGTGAGAGAATAGCGGCTTAATGGCTCTTTAAAGAGATGCATTTTTAAATTTCGCCTGTAAATCTAATGAACCAACATGAAGGAAAGAAAGTGCCTGTGTTTTAATTAGACAGGAAAACAGGTGTTTTACCAGCTGGAGGTGGTGGGTGTGGTCGAGGCCTGTAGTCCTCTAAGTGTCTCTGCTGCATCTCTTCAATGCGAGCTCTGTGAGGAAACAACATTCACATCAAACATTTGGACAACTGGAGGGATCCGTTCATGATATTCATTTGACTTTAATCAGATTTGAATTTAAATTAAATGTATTAAAATGCATTGACAACATAATTCTATACTACTGTATTTGATCTAAATGTACATTAAAAACTCAAAGTTGAAGCCCAGTTAAACCATTTTTTTTTCATTCGTTGCTTACTACAGAGGCTCCCAGCCATTATCAAATAATTACAAGAAGTTCGCTTCTTTCAATCAATCAATGATTTAAAGAGTGATTATTCAGTGTGGGATCATGACTTACGCATTACATTAGAAATCTAATTCAGAGTTGCTCTGAATTTAAAGTCTAGCCAAAATACAGCAGCTTTAGAGACAAGCACCATGGTAAAACTAGGATAAAAACTGCTGGTGCTATATAGGTTGATGGATGCTTGAATTGAGATGGTAAACCTGGAGATTTTCTTTTCAATAGGTAGGCCACACATCGTCTATTTATCCTCAAATCCCATAAAACATAGTTAAGTACTGTAATTCTAAAAATAATATAATAAAAAGGGGCAAGATGAGCGAGTGTAAATGCAAATCTTACTTGAAAACTATTCTTCATGTTAGTTAATCCATAAATTGACACCATTAGAGCAGAAACTACATACTTTTTCATATATTACTAGTGGCTTAAGGCATCAAAATGTTGTAAATGCAAAGTGGAAATCATGCATATTCATACTGGGGTCTGCTGAATTAAGTAGAAACAAATGACAAAGCTAACCTAAAATGTAAAAAACTGAGGAAATAGCCATCCAATATTCAATATGTGACCAATACATAAAATAACAGCTTTGATACCGTGAGGTTCTTTCTTGCTTGAATCTCTCAATCTCAACCATTGCCTTATTCAGATCCTCCTGCAACTCTTCCTTCTTTTGATTGAGTTTCTCTCTGGCTTCCCTCTCAGCCAAGAAGTCCATTTTATAGATCTCTGCCTGTAAAAATAAAAGGTGTCGCCATTATGTTTGTGTTACTATATGCACAATCCATATCGAATAAGCATTTATAGCAGAGCCTAAAAAAAATAAATGTGTAATGTAGTGTTATTTTCACCTGATGGTTCAGCACTGGTATGGTTTCTAATTTAGTTCTCAGCTGCTCCATTTCCTCCTTGAGTTTATCGATGTGCTCTTGTTTGAGGGCCAGAGCTTTCTCAGCCTCTGCTAACCTGTTAGCAAGAGTATCTGCCTCTCCACCCTTAAAAGAGAAATACCACACATAGTTTCCATGAACAACTATATAGCACAAACCAAACACTGACCTATTATTTTAAAGGTGTCTACCACAAACATCAAGCCACAGATTTGAAGCGATTTAAGAGAAGTTCAATGACTAATGTCTATCACAAAGAAAAATCTTTTAAAAGGATTACATTATATACAACTTTAACCTTAAAATATTTACCACAAATATAACGAATAATAATAAAAATAGAATTTATTTAGATTTTTTTCACTTACAGTCATAAGGATTTTTTTGTTTGATAATTTTGACATATTTTTTTGTTTTTGCTAACTAAAATAAAGTGAAAATGCTGAAATAAATTAAAATTGTTAATAAAAAACCTTTATAAAATATAAAATAAACTAAAATTAAAACTAATAAAATTAAAACAAGCTAATGTTAAATAAATTAAATAAATAAAGTGACATATAGCAAGATACAGTATATTAAAAGTTATACTAAAGTATATGAAAAATGAATAAATACAAAAATATTTTTTTTAAATATATATTTTTAATTAAACATTTTTATTTATTTTTTTACATTTATTTTTTTGTCATTACTGGTCACAGACAAACACAAAAATGTTGAAAGAAAACATCATAATAACTAATAAACAGTCCAAAAACAGCTGTTACCTACCCTGTGATTGGCTTGTTTTTCACTTTTAAGTTTGTTGTCATAATCCTGAAACAGACACGTGTATGCATGCTGGAGCTGGGCCAGCTTCCTCCTAGACGAAAGGAAGAGCAACAGGATTGGTGGGTTGCTGTCACAACTCGAACAAACAAAACAAGAAGCTGCTTTCTCCATCCCGCTGAACTCACCTCTCCTCCACTATGACGAGCCTCTCGTTCTTCAGTGCGGCTTCCAGATTCTGTGTCTTCAGTAAAAGATTGTCTACCGTCACGCTGTGCTGCTTCTTCTGCTGCTCCATCTCTCTCTCTAAAATCTGCAGACGCTCACTCTTCGAGACCAGCCTGGAGATTAAACAGATACTGTATATAAAAACGCTCAGATTTTGCCATTCTGTGATACCTTAAATTAGTTTTTTTATATATATTTTAATGTCACAACAGCAGCATTGGCTATATTCATGGCAACACTAGTACCAAGCATACATTTAGCACAAGTGTATATTATTTTTTATCTGTTTATTAACAATCATGATTTGTACAACAACAAAAAAACAGACTACAAAAAATATCTTGCTGCCAACATTTTTAGTTCATTGAAATTAACTTTTCCAGTCATCTCAACTTACTTCAGTCAAACTGTCAAGATATTGAATTAAACCGGATTAACTCATTAAAATATATGTATTATTTTTTAATATTATTTATTACTTGTTAAAAAACATGTTATATAATTACAGTGTTTACAGTGTTTTACAATATTTATTCATCATCATCATCATCATTTTCTTGTCGGCTTAGTCCCTTTATTAATCCGGGGTCGCCACAGCGGAATGAACCGCCAACTTATCCAGCATTTGTTTTACGCAGCGGATGCCCTTCCAGCCACAACCAATCTCTGGGAACACATCCATACATTGTCATTCACACACATACACTACAGACAATTTAGCTTACCCAATTCACCTGTACCGCATGTCTTTGGACTGTGGGGGAAACCGGAGCACCCGGAAGAAACCCACGCAACCACGGGGAGAACATGCAAACTCCACACAGAAATGCCAACTGGCCCAGCCGGGGATCGAACCAGCGACTTTCTTGCTGTGAGGCGAACGTGCTAACCACTAGGCCACCGTGGCGCCCACAATATTTATTATTATTAGCTATTTAATTTTTTATATTTGCAAACAGAATAAACCCTTTTCTCAGTAGCGGACGTCGTCAGAGTTGGGTAAATATGAAGGTAAATCAGTAGCAAAACTCGAGAGCTTCCAAATCTTAATGTGAGAGCTTGTGATAATTATATTTGGCTACACATATATATATATATATTATCACAACTAAGAGTGCAGTGAATGGTAGAGTACAAAAATTATGTTTTTACAATCCTATAAATACTAAAATAAAAACTCAACAATAGTGTTATGATCAAGGCTTTCAGAAAACACAA
>CAIGQQ010039592.1:1384153-1441845 GCA_903798035.1 Danio albolineatus | reverse complement strand
GGTTGGGCGATGTCGACCAATTTGGCATCGCACGATGTCTAATGTGAAACATCGCCATGGACAATACCATCGTCATCATAGGTGGGGGTGAATAATTATTTGTAGCCTACTGTTTTCAACTACCATAACCAAATCATTAATATATAAAGAGATGTTACACACAAATTACCACCTGTCAATCACTGGGACTATGGCATGAATAGGCAGAGTGGTCTGTGTCGTTATAATGGTGTCGACTTGGTTGGTAAAAAAGGTGCACAACCAACAGTATCTGAGGTTTTTGCTAAAATTACTAAAGGTTGAAGCAGTGTACTGACACTGTCACAAGTTAGCTGATAGATTCAAAAGACTGAAGAGTCATTAGAGACTAGATTAATTAAACATCACGTTTAACAACTATAGTGAGACACGATCCAGCGGTACATCCTTGATAAACTGACTGACTTCCACTGCTCTCTGAAGTTATGTGCTCAAAGTACCCGCTGACTGCCTGGAGCTCAGACGTGTGCATATGGTTGAGCGAGCGTGCGTGCGTGCGTGCATGTATGTGTGATCACGTGATGTGTGTTTTCAGTGATGTATATTTCAGAATGCCAACTAAAAGGAATTAGTGTAAACAGGGCCTAAGTGTGTATTTTTTTCACGAGCAGGTTATTGTTGCAACAGGGGCGGGGCGGAGGAATGCGTTGCCGGCTCAGCATCGCGATGTCTATTGGCGATGGCATCGTCTATTGACCCAACCCTAGTGAACTTTGGTCTATATGACAATAATAGACAAAACAGTTAAACATCAGGTGGCAGGATTTACTGAATAAGGGGATGGACACTCATGCACACATCGAGTGAGACACGGTTGCCCTCACCTGCCTTGTGTAGCCTGAAGCTGCTCAGTTATGTTAGCCAAGTGAGAGCTAAGCAGACACATGGGTCCAAACAGAAGGCAGAAAAGAGAAATTCCAAACCATTCACATTACAAGAAGAGCAAACAAAGCAGCTTAAGATTTATTACAATCCAATCAAACCATGCAAAGTTGAAAGAGCATAGTCATCAGCTGTAGAGAGAGAAAAAACAGAGGAAACTGAAGATCTGATTGTACCTTTCTGCAGGAACAGTGACAGCACACGTCTGCTGGACTGACTCTTCAGTGACCCCAACATTCTGATAAGCACAGGAGGCATCGGTTAACACAAGTTGTTTATTAACACTTTATTAACAATGATAATAATGATACATAACTCTTAAGCAGCAAATGAGTATATTGAAATGATTACTGAAATGATAAATAATGATAATGATAAATAGCATTTTTAAAACAGATCACAAAAGAAAGTTCTTTTATATTGTAATAATCCATTATCAGTATTGTCATTTAAACACAGCCTTAATGAATAGAGGAGTTTTCGTTTCAAAACCTTTTTTAAAAATAAAAAAGATCATAACTTTTAATAACATCTAGAATAGTTCTAAACACCTTGGTAAAAGTATTAAAGGGGACCTATTTTGTCCTTTTTAGAAGATGTAAAATAAGTCTCTGATGTATCGAGTGTGTATGTGTACGTTCAGCCTGACAATACCTCACAAATAATGGTTTCTAACTCTTTGAAACTGCCCCTTTTAGGCTTTGATCCTAATTGTGCCGTTTTTTGTGACTGTCGCTTTAAATTCAAATGAGAATATGCACTTTTCTAAAGGGGGCAGAGCTACAAATGTGTCAGCATAGTGACAGATTCATAAACAAGATCAACACCCTATGCTAATGAGGGACAGATCGTCACAACTGGGCAGGGCTTTCCTCTCTGATGACATGTACAAAGGCAGAAAGTCAAAGTGTTTCTGCAAAATTTTAAATTAAGAGATGTTTACTATTAGATGTTGTTTATATTTATAGTCTGCTGCCAAAAAAAAAACATTTAAACCCTCTATAAAAGTAATTTTTGCATAATAGGTCCCCTTTAAATGACAGCTCTCATCTCGCACACCGATCTGCTTTTCACACTGACATGTTTGATGACACATGCAGATGGTTTTCTCAGAGTACAGAGCATAATGACATAGAGATTTTAGCTTTATATGGATATTGTAAAGGCTAATTCAAACGTAAACGCTGGTGACTTTATTGGCTTCTGTTTTATAACCAGTATCATTAAAGCTATTGGCTTGCTAAATTATTTTATAGAATAATAAATAATTATTAACAACTATTTTTGGTGCATCCCTATAAAGAAACGGTCTTAGAAATGTTATTTCTCAACTGCACTTATAAACCTATGGAAATTAAACGCTCAACCTGAGTCAGTTTGGAGCGCAACTGCTCCAGTGCGGCGAGGAGATTCTCTCTCTCTTTCTCGTTCTCTTCTTTCTCCTTCTCCAGCTCGTCATTCCTCCTCCTTAAAGCCCGCATGCCTTCCTCCAGCTTCTCTTTGTGGCTTTTCAGCAGTTTCAGGAAATCATTAGAGCCATCAGCAGGCTGAAGAGTCACAAAATAAAAAGTTGTACAAATGAAGCCAAAAATTTCTATAATCATCTTATCTTTTGATACCTTTGGACTTTGATATGTCTGGATCACAGATACACAGTAACACAGTGTTAGTTTGTGCTGTGTTTGTTAAACCTGATCACACACACGTATGATCAAAATGAAATATTATGCAAATCCACATTCTCGATCCCACTGACCAGGAGAAAGCTGTTTAGAGACGTTGACATTAGAACGGCTATAGTCTTTTCAACTACTTAATGTCATTGTTTCTGTTTAACTATTAGTCAATTTTTTTAAAGAGTTACTAAGAAAATCACCTTCTGAAAGAAACTTGATTAACTTCAAATGAGGACTAAACTGCTATGCTAATAGGTAGCACAAAATAATTGTTAAAGGTTACATCAGATGCCCATTTACACAAGTTAAAATGATTCTTTAATGTCTTAAAAGCTATGTAAAAACCACCAAGCAATTCAAATGGGCCAATTATGCATGTTTTTTTACTTACACATGTTTTTCTGTATCTCTTTTAATCTATGATAGTGTATGTACACAGTGTACGTACACAGGAAAACATTCAAACTAAATTGTGAGTTACAAACTCTGAATTGTGACAAAGGTCAGAACTGAGATACAAATTAATAATAACAAGAAAAGCGGTCAAAACTGTAAGATTAATAAGGCAAAAATACTTATTATTTATTGGATTCCATGGTGAAAACCAGCATACATATTAAACAACCAGCAGCAATTAACTTTTTTCCAGTAAATTACACCATTTTGTTTATTTGTCTATTCGGAATGATGGGAGAACCAAATTCTCCATTTTTAACAAACAAACAAACAAACAAACAAACAAACAGAAAATATTATCCTCACATTACTCAATATTTATCAAGCTCTAATTTCAAATACTGAGATTTACAGAGGCTTACCAAACTTTGAGGCATTGTGTGTCTGTCAGTGTCTCCTTCAGTACGGTCTGTCAGTAGAGCTTCATTTAATACCTGCATGATTAAAAAAAAAAAAAAGGGATGTCAATTTAAATTCAATGAATAGAGAACTTTTTAAAGTTCAGACCTAAAAAAAAAACCTACTTCTGGTGATTCTATGAGGACATTCTTCTCTGCATTGGTGCACTTCAGCTCTTGGTCTTGACTTCCAGTCTCTTTGGAGACGCCCAGACTGCCTGCTTGACTGACACTCAGGTTTAGTTGTCCTAAAAGGCTCTGGTTTTCCTGCGCCAGCCGCTGCACTAACTCTCTGGCCTCACGAAATCTACAGCTCAGGAACTCTCGCTCCTCTCTTGACCTCCTCTGCCAGCCCTCCATCTCTTCACATCTCTCTTTGAGGGCATCATTGCTTCGTTTCAGAGCCTCTGTGGGGAAAAGTTTTCTTTAATGGATTGCAATCAATTATAAATGTATCTGGCATACACTACTAATCAAATGTTTAAGATTTAAAAAAAAAAAAAGTTTATTTATCAGATTAGGGCTGTGCAAATAATCGCAATCGATAAAAAACCAAAAATTAGCAATTTAAGCACATGCAATTTCTAAATCGCAACGGCTGCAATTTTATCCATTTATTTACTTCGATTTTTGCTCACGTTCTTGTGCGCATGATTTTAATACGTTAACCAATCAGAGCGGACACAGCACACTGGACAATTACAGCTACACTGAGCAGGAAAAAGATGTTAACCAATCAGAGCTCACTCTGTGCATGAAGAAGTTGAGCGGGAGAACCAAATAGGTTGTTTTGATTTACGTTATTTTTATGACTGTAATTGAGCATAGTTATTCTTTATTTTTTCATGTTGTCTGTTTTAAGACAATTTACTACAGTTTTGTTTATCAAGCAGTTAGTACTACTGTGTACAGTATGTTTTTAACTAGAGTTGAGGTTAGTGAATCTTTAGTGAAACGGAATGTTGTCCGTTTTAAAGACAATTTTACAAGTTTTATTTATTAAAATGAACACTATGTTATTTCATCGTGAAATGTTTTGTTATGGCCTTTTTGTGCACTGAATACATTTAGAATGTATGTAGCTTGTTTGAAAAATCAAAAACAGTTGCCAAAAATCGCAAATAAAATTGCAATCTTTGTTCCAAAAATCGCAAAATGATTTTTTTGTCCATATTGCACAGCCCTAATTCAGATCATCAAGGCTCAATTGGCAAGTTTGTTTAATCAAAATAGTCAACTGTTTTGTTTTAGTGTTTTATAGGAAGATAATAATAAAAGACTTACTTAGATAAAAAACAAGTCCTAATTTTGATTATTAAACCATTAAATTAACACTGTTTCACAAACAAAACCAAAGTACTGTTAAAGTCAACTGTAACTGTCCAACTGTGAAATATTATTACAACATAAAAACACTTTCTTATTGAATGTACTTTTAATTTCATTTATTGATATAAAGACAAATTTTCAGCATTAATGAATTACTCCAGTCTTCAATGTCAAATAATACACAATTCAGCATGCATTGAACTTTCTTTTTTTTAAGAATCCTACAACATGAAATGTATCACAGTTTCCAACAAGAGTCATTAATTAAAGAGTGCCAGTAACAACTGGTCATAACAGAACAGCAAACCATCATATGATAAAGATTTCTGAGGGAATGCGACACTGAAGACTGGAGTAAATATAGTTTTAAATTGCAGGAATAAGTTAAAATACATGAAAATGGTTATATGAAATTTTAACAACATTTCTCAATACATTACCGTTTATACAGCATTTCTGATCAAATAAATGCAGCATTTGTAAGAAGAAGAGACTTCTACTAAACAACAACAAAAATATCCTGATCACAGATTTTTGACTGGTATTACAGGCAATCATTTAGACTTACCTCGTAGCTGATGATTGTCTGTTACGAGTTTCTGAACGACTTCATTTCCAGCTAAATCAGCAGGGACCCTCAGTGAGCCTTGTGAACTGGCCATGAGTGAGCCTTGACCTCCCGAACCCGCAGTCTCTTCTCCATTCAGCTCCCACTGCAGAGTGCAGCCACCAGACGGCTGCGGCTGAACCATGATCCTGACAGACACAACACAAGAAAAGACAGCAATGAACACCTGCAATTCTCAATCACCATCAATACTCCAACAACTTAGGATTATTGGAGGAAAATATTAAAATAATAATGGTGAAAACACTTTACAATCAGGGTCCCATTTGTTAATGCTTTAACTAGCAATGAGTGATACATTTATTATCACTATTTAGGAATCACTGATAAAATATTTGTACATTTCTTTTATGCAATTAAGAATGTTTGTATTTCAAAAGTGTCATAGAAATTATTGAAAACATAGTACTTTTTATGGCTTGTATTTGAGAATTTTGCAATTGAAGTTATTATTAATATTTTGATCTCTGTTTGGTCTATAAAGTGTGACATTGCTTGCGTGAAACTAAAAAAAAATGAGTAAACTGAAAAAGAAAATCTTGATTCCTTAATTTTTTAATTGAATCAAATAAACTTTTGTAGTCATCTCAACTAACATCAAGTTAAACTTTGTTTAATTTAAATAAATAGTTGAACCTGACAAACCTATTAAAATAAAGTTAAAGCAACATATATTTATTTGTTGTCTTGACTTTTTGTTATTACATTTTTTACAGTGTAAGCAGCCTAAACTGAATTGCTTAAATACAATCACTAAAACCAAAATAGAATTTAAAAAATATATACTGAAATGACAAATGCACCACCAAATTATTTTAGAATAACTTTACATATAAAATAAAGAAAAATCAACAAATTTACTATTATTTAGATTATTGATAAAAACAACAATTGTAAATGAGACTAAAGTTGAGTAATTATGCAATCTTTAATGTTATTAAAACAGATAAATAAATCTTTAAAAGGAATAGTTAATGCTAGCTCAAATCCATTAAATAATATTAAAGTGACATTCCACCCAAAAACTTCCTCACCTTTTCTCCACCCTCAAGTGTTTCTAAACTTTTATTAAAAACAATGACAATCCTAGTAGGAGTTTGCATGTTCTCCCCGTGGTTGTGTGGGTTTCCTCCAGGTGCTCCGGTTTCCCCCACAGTCCAAAGACATGTGGTGCAGGTGAATTGGGTAGGCTAAATTGTCCGTTCTGTATGAGTGTGAATGAGTGTGTTTGGATGTTTCCCAGAGATGGGTTGCAGCTGGAAGGGCATTCGCTGCATAAAACAAATGCTGGATAAGTTGGCGGTTCATTCCGCTGTGGCGACCCCAGATTAATAAAGGGACTAAGCCGACAAGAAAATGAATGAATGACAATCCTAGTAGAAAAATGTAAAGAATGTCAATGGCTGCTTTTTCTATCATTCTTCAGGATATCTTCCATTGCGTTCATCAAGCTCAAACAGATATAGAGCAAGTAGAAGGCAAGTAAATGATTACAGCGTTTTTATTCTTGGGTGAACTATCTCTTTGATAGTAGCCTACATTTATTTCAATAATCTAGAAGTAAATGTTATATAAACTAAGTCTAGAATCACATTAAAAACGTTTTCTTTATAGTAAGCTCATGTTATCTAATCCTATCCAATGGAACCATATTGTAAAATGTTACCAGTAATAGAATATTGACTATATTTAAATGCTATTAACTGTAACTTGTCAATGCTAAAATGTTTAAAGCTATATTATTATTTTACACATTTAACTGTTTTTACTTACTTTCACTTTACAACAAGACACAGATAGGAGTCATTCAATGACACGTTCGCCATGAAACGACCTCTAAAACATTTTAAAACAAATATCAAATCTCAAAGTTGAAAACAAAGTCGGTGTCATGATATTTTCTTGTCAAAACAATAATTATTTTACAAGTTAAAGACAAACGCGCGCCGTTTAAAAGACTGAGGTAAATTTGCACATTCATTCACTGACAACTTGTTCCACGCTACTTTGAATATTCGGTCTGAAATAGCGTGTTAGTATGACTTCAAAACAACATTATCACTATTTAATAGACTGTGAACAATGCAGTAACGTTATTCACTGACGTATGATAGTCAGTGGCTACTAATACGATTGTCCTATTTAGAATTAGCAAAGAATACTTTTCAGAGATTATACTATTCAATAGAAAGACTGAATATAAAACCGACTTTACCTTATTCACCAAAACAAACTTTTAAGCCTAATAATGAGATTGACTTTAGTTGTCATCTGATATACGAGACTCGGTTTTGTTTTGTTTACAGGCTCGTGATAGACGCGCTCAGCTAACAACACAACTAGATTCACCGCATTTAAACATTCAAAATCACACACTAACACGACTCACATTGATTACATACACACGAACGCCGTGATAAACGTATGATGTAATATGACAGTATTCACTACCTTCTTTACGCCGTTAACAGTGTTTTGACTCTGCGCTAACACAGATTCTCTGTCGGTCTTCCGCCAAGGAAACACAGGCCGGTTTATAGTCAGCCACAGACGCTCAGGTAGGCCGACATCTTCAACGCCAACGAGCTGGAAAGTGTGAATCGAGATTGATAAAGTAAATCAAACGAAAACGTCTGGAAGAGTTCAGACAGGTGAACACACTATCGAGGAAATCCCCCGTGTACTTCCGCGCTGCTTGCTGTTTCCGGGTAGGGGAATTATGGGAAGACTGAAATGACAGCAAATACTCAAATCAAGTTATTCAGCGATGCTTTCTTAAAATCAGGCTTTAAACCGTTTTTATGTCTTCAGGATATCTATCTACGCTTACTTTTCTGAAAACATATATGTAAATAAGATTATCGTTTTATTTCACGTTTGTAACTTAATCGTATCGAATGAAAAGTTTGTTTTCCTCTGTTTTTGGGCTTTTAAAAAAATTGTGCATTGCTGTAAAGTTGAGTCATTTTATAATCAATATATTTTATCTTATTTATTATAGTTATCTTATAGTGGTTCTTCAGAGATTTGTCAAGTGAAATAAAAAAACTGCTTTGGTGAAAATTACCCAGTATAGCAACAAATGTTATAACTTTATAATAATTGAATAATAATAGTTCTAACCTTTATAAACCTTGATTCACAAAAGACATCCATTAGTTCAGTGGTTCTCAAACTTTTTTCACCAAGTACCACCTCATAAAAAAAAATACTCTCCAAGTATCACCATAATAACCGGTATTGAAGTACAGTAGCGTAGTAGGCCTAATTAATCAGCTACAGCACTGCACAGTTCGAAAACAAGGCAGATTAATTCTTCTAATTAACAATATTTATTATTGTCAGCCACCTAAATAAAAGGTTTAGCCTATTAAAATCAATTTACTGATCACATCAGTGTTATCATACACGTCAAAGCTTTAAAAGTGTGTTCTTTTTATTACTTTAATTATTCAGAGATTCCTCTGTGTACCACTAGAAGGAAGCTTGTGTACCACTACACGCACCACAGTTTGAGAACCACTGCATTAGTTTGTATAGTCTACCATAAAACATTGTCATGCATATTTAGAACACAACTTTTATTAATTCGTTCATTTTCCTTCGACTTAGTCCATTTATTAATCTGGGGTCGCCAAAGCCGAATGAACTGCCAACTTATCCAACATGTTTAATGCAGCGGATGCTCTGCAGTTGCAATCCATAACTTGGAAACGTACACTCTCGCTCACACACATACACCATGGACCATAATTTGACATTCTGTACCTACATTTTGTAATAATGTTAAGGATACCTAAAACAGAATTAAACCAACAACAGCAATTATTTTTTTTATTAAAACAGTTTTGGTCTTTATGGTTAAAACTATTATATTTCATCAATAAATGAAGAGAACCATTTCAAAAAACTGTTTCAGCATGCTGTACAGACACTGTTTTTAAAATCTCTTAATGAAACTTGGGCCCAAATTATTCAACATTTAATCCCTCTCAGTGTTTATTGTAAACTTTGTTACAACTCATACAATACAAATGTGTGTTTGTTTAAAATAATCTGCATTCATATACTGTATAATAAATGGAAATGCCTAATATCAAACAGCAAAACAAAACAAACAGAATATTTGAAAAAGGAGGTTGTTATTTTCTGCATGGCTGACATATTTTACAGCTCTTTTTCCTGTTTAGAAAGAGGTCAAAATTTCTCGCATGCAAAAATGTGTAACAGATCAGATCAGATTTAACATGTAATAGATTATCAAATACAAATGAATAATAGCATGTAATCCTCTTCTTTGAATGGTTTGAGTAGCGTTTTTGTAAATTCACAAGAGCAGTAAATCCATCCACGGATTTAAAGGGTTGATGTTGTGTGTTTGTTTTTATGTGATGGACAGTTTTACAAGCTTCCTCATACTCCTCGTGTTTGTTCACTCTTTAGAGAAAAGCACATGAACTCCACTGCAACAGCGAGCCGCAGATGTGCAGAGCGGAGCGATGAAGATGTTTACTAAACTCATCCACAATGACCTCACACAGGGCAGGCAGGAATGACACACCTGAAAACACGGCATCACACACCTGCAACAGACACAGTTTCACATTTTACACACATTATTCATCTAAACTATAATATCTATAAATGCTAAACTATAGTATCCACTTGAGTAATCCATAAAACAGACAAAGGTCAGGGCAGACGGCAAACAATCCATAATTCAAAAACATTCCAAAGGTGCAAAACAAACAAGGCAATGACAATTCAGTTTCGATTGTGCTGTGGCACTGCTGTGTGGCACATCACTTTTGATTTAATAACTGCCATACATAAACTTGAAAGCTTTATCAATTTTATACACTGGTTTCTTTTTTTGTGCTGTCAGCTGATCTGGGTATCTCATATGTCCACAACAGAATAGTCAAAAATAACCACACCATAGCCTTTGATTTAGAATGTTCAATTTAAGTTCAAGTTCTATGCCAGGGGGTTTCAAATAAATCAGTAAATCAATCAATCTGTCTGTCTATCCGTCCGTTTGTCTGGTCTGACAGACAACAACAATTGGATAACTTAGACGTCTAAAAGATTAACACATTTTTGGGGAAAGGTGGTGGTCAATACAAGTCACAGCAGCTAGTGAGTGTGACCAGAAGAGTCGTAGGTTTGAAGGTCACCAGGAAACAATGACAATGGTGAGGGTCACCAGAATACACTGAGGGTTGCTGAGGGTCATCAGAAGATACAGAGTTTGGTGAGGCTTAAAAAACATTGAGTGAATAACAAGCTTGTCATTTTCAATCTCTTCTTTTTTTTAAGTCTGTATATTGTCTCAAGCATTAACATCACCAACTGCTTCGGCTCAGCTGCCAAAACCGACCTCTGTAGACTACAGCAAATAGTCTGGACTGCTGAACGAATCACTGGCACTACCCTTTCTACATTTCAAGAACTGTACTCTTCCAGAGTGCATAAAAGGGCTCATGAATTTTGTCATTTTTAGTATAATGTTCTTCTGTTAATGTTGTAGAAGTCTGTCTGAACTTTTTTATATTTAGATTTTGTTGTTATTATTTTTGTTACTTTTTGCAGTGCAGCTTTTTGAGGTGGTCTTACCAGATCTGCATGCAGGCCAGCAGGGCGAACAGGCAGCCGCAGAGGCAGGAGAGCGGAACCGCACAGATCGCGCTCAGGCAGCGGTAACTCCAGAGCCGCGCAGACTCGAATCCGATACCGCTGTAAACCCATACCCGGTCATAGCTGCGCGTGGAGGCGGGCTCCGCCAAAACATCGCTGAACTCCACCTGGTTTCACAGTGAACAGAGTTAGCACCACCATTTGATTGTTAAAACCAACTGTTATTGTAGCTAAATATGTACAGAATGATAGAGAGGCACCTTCAAGTGTTTGTTGACGCCGCACGGATCCCTGATGTCCACTGATGTGCTGGAGGAAAACTGTGGAGGAGGAGGAGGAGACTCGTAGATCTTCTTCACAATATAATCTTCCTCCTCCTCCTCCTCCTCCTCATCATCATCATTAATGTTACATTCCACCAAATACTCGTCTGACATCATATTGACTGCAATGGAGATGTACAACATATTTTAATTCAAGTAAAATGTATTTGCAGAAAAAGGACTTATATATTTAGCCAAACATTGACTGAGTCCAAATCCATGTCTTACTCTTCAGGCCGTCAGTAGACTAATCAGGAAACTTCACAATTTTCACTTAGATGTTGAGGGATAATCAAAATAAATTGTTACAAACCCGTATTATAACAACATTTATTGAGCATTTTAAGGTTTTATGGACATAAAGCTAATGTACCAGTACAAACCCCACTGGAATTAATATAATTAAATGTATATTTCTACCAAAACAACATACATAACACAGAATTTATCTTTACATTCATTTTATCAATTCAGCTCCAAATAAAATCTAAGAAAAGGGTAAATGAAGCCTATTTTATTATTAAGTGTTTAGTACATATTAAATATATTATAATAATATAATATCATCTTACATCTTCATTTTAGCTTGTTTATAACCTTCTGTCTACAGATACAGGACTGTATAAGACGGTTAAGCAGTTTTTTATGGTCTGGTGGTTACAATAATAGGATTGCAACGTCAGATTCAACGATAAAAAGCGCCATCTTGTGGACATTTTAAGTCATTACTTCACAATGAAGCAACTCAACCTTGCAACATAATCAAGATGACAGCATTTTCTTCCTCGTTGACTCGACAGGTTAATATAACGATATAACGCTATAACGATCCAGGTTGTAATTGATTAAATAAATTAATAAAAATATTTTTGATAATAACAATAATTATAATATTAACTATAAAAAATAAAATAAAAACAGCGTCATTAAAAGTGTGGTTAAGGCCCTAGTGGGTCATCATGGGCCACAGTTTAATAAACACGCACTAAACTAGACAATGTGAAAGAAAAAGGCACACCCTGTCAATATGCTTACTATATATAGTCATTATACTGTACATCATAGGCTGTAACACATGCTTGTATGGCAGCAGTGATGAGAGAAACCCATCAGGACCTACTGTAGAGATGCAGATGTCTAAATCTGACACTTCATAAAAAAAATGAATTCAGAAAAACACATAAAACAATGACCAGAACAAACTAAAAGTCAGAGTTTTGTCTATTACTAGCTATTAATGAAATGTTTATATTTAATTACACACACACACATATATTATTATTATTCTTATTATTATTACTTTCAGGAATACTATAACGTAATGTACAATAATTCTTCAGCAATTTAGTAATGAATACTTACCCTATCCAACAGTCCCGGTATACAAAAATAAACTGTAATCCTGTGCAGGTCTACAAAGTGACTTCAGCAGCAATGTATGTCTATTCAGATCTGTATGACAGACAACATCAAAATACATAAACTGTCATGTCGTCCACACCTAACAAATCTGGTTTCTGTATTAAAGTATTACTGGGCATCAAAAATCACCGAGGGGACGCCTTACAGTGCGTGACCTCACTCTGTGTCTGCACCCACAGAAGAATCAGTAGGCTGAGCACAGAGTTATTTTGGGGAAAGGAATGGAGAGGGAAACACTGATCGGGTTACCGGACAAACTCTCTTCACACAGCTAATATTCTCAAAGAGCATCTTAAATTTAAGACAATTCATTTGTAGATATTGCAAATCATAATTTCAAAGACATGTTGACCTCTGAGACACTTAAAACTGCACTTTATGTCACTGTTTTGCAGTGGTATGGTAGACTAAAGGAAACTGACTAAAATACCTTTAATTAAAACAATTATACACAAATAAATATATGTATATACCTTTTTCTTTCAGATGAAAACCGCCAGAAATATTAATTTGTAGAAATTATTAATTGAGTTTTCAAAGCTCTGATGATTCCGTCTATTAAAGTAATCCACATGATGCATAAATAAATTTCTTCTAAAGCAAAGTGGTTGGTTTCTGTATGAAATAACCCAAAAATAAGTCTTCATAAAAACTATTAAAGAAAAAACTTAAACTATTGTTCACTAGTTTCCGGCAACTGCAAAAGAGTCAATTTATGATGGAAGCTAAGGTGAGAAGTTGATGCTTTTTCATTTTGAGCTGTTTTAGATACTGCAGATGTGTATTAGCATCCTTGTATTTTGTATAGTGCTCATTATAAAAAGGTAAATGTGTGTTCTTTAAACAGAACTCAGCATAACTGAACTAATATAAATTAACTTTAAACTGAAGTATTAAAGGGGACCTTTTATGCCCCTTTTTACAAAATGTAAAATAATTTTCTGATGTCAAATCAGATTATGCCCCCAGCCCTTTTTTTCCAAAATAGGGGGGAGCTACAAATGCCTGTGTGTTAGCATCAAGCGGCAACCTCCCGCTCTCCCTCGGGAAGCCAATACGGAAGTAACTAAAACTGCAATACATCGACTCGCCTTCGGGGGCTGGCTCCAGGAAATCCCAGGGGGTTTCTGACTCCAATGGCAAATAGGCCATTTTCACAGGGGATGAAAACATGTTTACAGCCTGGTACAATTGATGGTTTTAATGCATATAGCAAATATTACCCTTCATGACAACTCTGAGGGGGGTGAATTTTTTTATATTTTATAACTCCTCCGTTTCCTTTATATTAATCATTTTTACTTTTGCATAATTAAGGGAGTGGTCACTTGAGTGACAGCCGTGATTGACAGTTTGTCAGCTGCAGCTAAGCCCGCGTGGTCGCGTCACCTCTGCTAATTCCGTCCATACGGTTCAATGAACTTGGCTTCTGCAGTGTTTGTGCTTTAGTTTTATATGGTTTTACACAGTTTGTTCAATTTGTTGGGTTTATTTCTTACATTTATGTAATAATATGGCTTGTTGTGCAATTAATTGTACTAACAGACCGTCGAAGACGGGGCTCCATTTTTTCCGGTGAGTGAAATTCTAGTACAATGTTATATATAAATGCATGCAATGATGTCTTAAATCAAATAATTAATTATTAAAATCTTTATTTAACAATGTATTGGACTAAATCCAGCAGATTGTGAGTAATATTAGCTGCAGGCTTAAACAAGAAGATATCTGAAACGATGTAATATGTGCCTGCATTTCATAAATAAGTTAATGTTTACTACAACGTATATTGAAAGTATTTGTTTTAATTATTAATTATTTAATTATTGTGTGTGTGCAGAATACCAACACCGCGTTTTTATTAAGCGTCACTGAAAAGTGGTATAAGAAAACGCAATAAATAGTTAAATAGGACAGTCACAATAATTAATATATCGACCTAATACTAAATGTTACTAAATTAAATGTTACTAATTACTAAATGTTGAACTATGATTAATAAATACTTTATTGTGTTAGTAAATAAACCCAAGTCACATTTTATTAGCATTACTAATCACATTTCAACTAGTAAAATCAACAAAAAAAAACTAGTAGGATATCATCTGCCAACAATTACATTTGTGCTTTAGTGAACATACAAATGTGAATTGTTTATATTAAAAAATAATTGTTTATTTAATTTAATCATTTTTTAACAATATGTATTAATATTATTAAAATTTGATGTCAACAATTATTTTAAACAAAAGAAATATGAATGTTGCATGTTGACAATAAGAATTTATTTGTTGATATCAAGAATGCATATCCTGAGAATGAGTAAAATTCAAAACGGCTTGCCATAGAGAGCCATGATAATATCAACAACAGTTATAATTTCAAGTTTTGTTGTGTAGTTTCGGGTTAATTTACCTGGATAGCACGCTGAGAAGTTCAAAAGACTCAAATGTCGCGGGTGGTGGGATGGTCTCTATGGTTTCAGCAAACAGTCGTCTCAACTCCGCCTTTGTCCCGCCTATGCCCATTTTCGATTATCCGGAAATGACGCACTTTCAAGATGGCGACGGCTGACCACGCCCACCGTAAGCTTCATTTGAGCTCTTCAGAAACCTATGGGTGACGTCACGGACACTACGTCCATATTTTTTTACAGTCTATGGTTAGCATGCTAACACACAGGCGTTTGTAGCTCCACCCTCTTTTGGAAAAATAGGGCTGGGAGCACTATAGTGGCAGATTCAAAAACAATACTAACATCCTAAGCTAATGAGGGAGAGATCGTCATTAATGGGCTGGGCTATCCCCCTTTCAGCCGAGGAAGTTCAACCTGCCACAGGAGCTGCTTGTACAGTTCTACTTAGCTGTCATCCAATCCATCCTCTGCGCTTCAATCACTGTCTGCTTCGGCTCAGCTGCCAAAACCGACCACCGTAGACTACAGTGAATAGTCCGGACTGCTGAACGAATCACTGGCACTACCCTTTCTACATTTCAAGAACTGTACTCTTCCAGAGTGAGTAAAAGGGCTTGCAAAATCACCCTGGACACCTCGCACCCAGCACACTTCCTGTTTGAACTGTTACCGTCTGGCTGGCGCTACAGAGCACAAAAACAGCCAGACACAGGGAAAGTTTCTTTCCTCAGGCCATCTACCTCATGAACAGTTAATATTTTTCCTATTGTGCAATAAACGTGCAATACTTTCTCATACGCACTTGTACACAGCACCTTATAACAATATACATTGCAATACTTCTTACGCATTTGTACACAGCACCTTATAACCTGGATATTTATAACAAATCTGTACATACATTTCAACATCCAGATCCTTTGGACTGACTGCATCTCTGTTTAATGTCTATCGTCTTTTTTCATATTTATTTTGTTTTGTCACTTGCCACTTTATGTACACTGGAAGCTTCTGTAGTCAAAGCACACTTGGCAATAAAACTGATTCTGATCACATGTACAAATAAGGGAGAATGTGCAGAAACACTTTTGTTGACATTGTTTTTATCAAGTGTGATTATAAAAAATTAAAATAAATACATTTTGACAATTAGAAGCTGGTAATATTCACTGTTGCCACACATATGGGATTAAAACCTTTGTGAAAGTGATTTTTGCATGATAGGTCCACTAAATCAGAGTTAAAGCTAAATATAAACATATAAAAATAAATACAAAATTACAAAAGCACAAAACAATCAACTGAAAAACTGATTTCAATAAATGCAAAAACAAAAACTAAAAAGCACAAATAATCAGATTCAACATATTATTAAAAATAAATATGGACCAGCGAATCAGTAGCTGATATTTAGCCATTTCTTTCGAACCACTGGCACATCGACTAGTATATTTAACCAAACCAATAATAAATACAACTAATAATAATAATTATTATAAATAATTAGATGATTCTACAATTAACTAGCTAGCATACAGTGATGCATGTTTTTTTTTTACTTTGCTATTTTCCAAAACATCCTCTATTGTATTGACAAAAAAGTAAGAAAGTGACAAAAAATCCGGTATTCATAACGCTGATGTTATGAAACACATCAAACCTAACCAAATCAAATAACTAACCATGATGAAATATTCAGCGGAGCGACAGTATTTCAGAATATAATTTATTTGGATAATATTGCAATCCACACATCAATGACATGATCTACCAGAGACACACACTGCTAAGGGATCTGAATGGGGGGGCGGGTGGAGGTCGAGGGACACCAGTGAACGAGGGCGTTCATGTGCAGCGAAGAGGAAGTGAGCACTATTGTACTTCCTGCGACTCTATGTGCAGATTCACAGTTTGATCGTTTCTGCCGTCAGTTCTCTGGCTTCTGTGTTGGACAGTTCCTGAGCTGCTCTGAGTGGCACTTGTCTTCACAGTTGTCTTTCCAGTTTTTGTATGTAGAGAATATGGAGCCAGAGGGGTAAAAGTGGCCACTGAGCTGTGCTTATTTTGGCCGCTCCACCTGTTCCCACGCGAGACCAACCATCCGCATCAGTGTTTACATGCATGTGTGCTGGTTCCTTTCAGACTGAATGTTTTTAAAAACAACAATCCAATATAATGCAAATAGTTGGAAAATTACGCAATTATAAAGAAAAAAATAAAAACATTAAATAGCAAATAATACAAGAAAAGTAATTTAAAAAAGAAAAACTAGAGCATTTTATTATTCATCATGTTGTACCTTGAAATACATTAGCTAAGCGAAATGTCTAAAATGAAGAAAGAGAGCATTTAAAGGTTAGTTCAGAAAAAAACTGTAAATTCTGTCATCAATTTCTCATCCTCATGTTATTCCAAATGGTTCATCTTCAAAACACAAATGGAGATATCTGATCTGAGAGACTTCTCTCCTTTCATTGGAAGTCTTTCCATTCAAAATTACTCAAAATGTTTGTACGTAGATATAAAAGGGAAGAATCTTGAATCAAATCTTCAGAAAGAAACCCAAACATAGCACATATTAACACTGATCAGTGAACATAAACAGAACATGCAAGGTCAGACCTCATCGTTCCTTGGGGAAGCTAAGATGTGCCATGTGAACAAACAAGAACAAGCCTTATTGGTTGTTACGGAAGTTCAAAGGGGTGTGACACACAATACTGAACCTCATTGGTTGTAGCTGAAAATTAAAACGAGTGTGACACAAGAACTTCACTGGACCGTGCAGAAGTTCAAAGGTGCTGTGTGATGCAATCATTTCAAGCAAGCACATTCGAGCTTCAATGACTTCTGTATTCTGTACAAATTGTTAACTGATCAATGTTTATATATATAAATATGCCTTACATGAAACTGTTCTTCGTATAAAGTGGTTGTGTCTTCAGAAGCCTGTCATTTAAATGCTTGATTTACAAACTTCACTGGACCGTGCAGAAGTTCAAAGGTGCTGTGTGATGCAATTATTGGCTGTCACGTTTCAAGCAAGCACGCTCGAGCTTCAGTGACCTCTGAATCCTGTACAAATTGTTAACTGATCAATGTTTATATATATTAAAAAATACCTTACATGAAACTGAAAGTGGTTGTGTCTTCAGAAGCCTGGGATTTAAATGATTTTAATTGATTTACATGGGTTTATGTTCTGAAGCTTTCGATAGAGAGTCAGAAATCTGAACTGAATAAACTGTCATTTGTTTTCTGAAGACGAATGAGGTAGGTGAGCACACGAGGACAGAATTTTAGGGTGAACTAACCCTTTAAACCTACAAATGAGAGAGTATGTGTGATGTTGGCCTTCACGAATCTCTTGCTACATTCAGGGTGACACGTCTAGATCTAAAATAAGAATGTGGAGTCTGTCTGTCATGGACATCATTCCCACAAATCACCTGTCGATTAGAATCCTCTGAGCTTTGCGGGACTCGACTTTTTGTCTTCTAGTACATCATCGGCAGATATAAAAACGGGGTCTACACACTACAGTCAAAAAACGTCAGACACGTTGAACATCACTGCGATGGGAAGAATCTCGACTTGAGGACCTGATTAACTGTCGAAGCTAAAACACAAACACAACCGATAATAGGAATAGGATCAACGACTTGGTCTCACGTGAAACAAAACTGAAATCAGTCACTGTCAACAGAAATCCATCAGTTAATAAGGCGCAAAAAGAGACAAATATATTGTATGTCTGGAAAAATAGATTCATATCTGTGATGAGTGTGCCGCTCCCACAACACTCGGATTGACGCTCCTTCAGTCCTGTTGGTCCTGGGGTTTGAAGAGGCCTCTGCTGCGGAGGCCGAAGCCTCCTTTCTTCACCGGAGGTCGAGCAGCGGCAGAGGAGACCGATGGGATGGATGGGACAGAGGCAGGAGGAGAGGACGGAGAAGCGCTCGAGCCCAAGGCCTCTTGAGGAGGCTGACGAGACAACAGCTCCTTAAACACGGAGTTCATCTGACGACTGACCTCCTGTCAGAAAGAGAGAGATGTTCATCAGTACAGCAGGATGTGACCCCAAAAAACATCCCCTGAGAAAGCATTATCTAGACACAACTTAATAAATTTTAGATGAAATCAGAGAGCTCTCTGTGATCCTCAAGGGTCCAGCAAGGGTCCAGAGATGTTCAAAGTCCAGAAATGGAACTTCAGTGGTTCAACTGTAATCATATGAACACTTTTGTGCACCAAAAGACTATAAATTTGGCTCTGTTCGCTTAGATCATCCTGTGTCAGATCATGATGACTACACAGACCATCATGCAAATGTTGTATTGCTCGTAATAAAAGTTGATGGTGTGGGTTTTTCGGATGGATGTCCACTTTAGGACGAAGTAACACATACGATTTCTTATGTCTTTATGATTATTAATAAAGTTGTGTGTTTAAGGGCATAGACTGTAGGAAGACCTTAGTGTCATCCCTCTTCAGAGTAAATCTGGAATGATATGTGTGTCACTGCTTTTTGAGCAAGATCTGCCAAGCTAGGTCAGAGGTCATGGAGACCTCTTGAGAGAATCTGGACTCTTGAAGAATTAAAAATAATTATTTCCAGAGTTATTTGCGATTTTAAGTGTTACATCTTTTATAAGTGAAGTCTTTTGTATGTAAGCTGCCAGTTTTGAATGTTGATTGTACCAGTTTTTAATCAGTCAACAAGACGGCTGAGAGACCCTGACACAGCCTTGAGTAAGAAACAGATAGAACTTTGCGTGTGTGTGTGTGTGTGTGTGTGTGTGTGTGTGTGTGTGTGTGTGTGTACGTGTTTTTGTGAACCTGTCAACATTGGGATGTGAAAATGAGGGATATGCCCACAATACTAAGGGATAGCACAAAAAAATCCCCACATTACTAAATATGTTCTTCTGGAGCTGTTTCATTGTAATATACCGTTAAACAGTCAGTAAAATGTTTTATTATTATTATTATTTTAAAAAGAAATAATAAATAGTATACATTAGCAGCAAATAAATCAGCAAGACCTTTCAGCTTATTACAATTAATAGCTATTATAAACAAATAGAATCAAGTCATCAAATCTCATTAATCTTCACTGTATAAATTACACATAAGAGCAACGAATCAATCTCATTTATTTAGATTTTTTTGTTTGATTACATTAAATAACAGAGGAGTCACTTTAAAAATGCACACATCTAATGTTATAATGAAAAAATTCTATTACTTTCCTAACGTTTTATGCTCATTTAGGACAAAATCAGTTGTGTTTGTGAAAAAAACATTAAGATCGACATCTTTAGATGTTATTATTATTATTATGTGTATATGCCTGTTTAAACACGCACCCAAATCCCAGACTTTCACTACGCCTCGAAATGCGTGTACAGAATCTGTTTGGGAAATAGCGTCTATTTATCACTATGGAGTGAGTCTGACAGTCACACACCGCTTTATGACTGTTTTGAGGATTGCACAGGAGGAGCTACGGCACCAGTAACGGAATCCCGCTGCTAATGTATACTACTTATTATTTATTTTTAAAATAATAATAATAAAACATATTACTGACTGTTTAACTGTTTATTACAATAAAACAGCTCCAGAAGAACATATTTAGTAATGTGGGGAATTTTTGTGTTATCCCTTATTATAGTGGGCATATCCCTTATTTTCACATCCCAATGTTGACAGATATGCACACAGGTATGACACAGGTATTAGAAAAAGGAGGTAAAATAGGAGGACATTGCTGACGTCCCCATTGCTCAAAAAGCTTATAAATCCCACAGAATGAGTTTAATCAGAGCGTAAAGCTGCAAACAGTCTTCTGTGATGGTTGGGTTCAGAGGTAGGGTGGGTGAGTATGCAGTATAAAATGAATGGAAACCTATGTAAAGTACCCACTTTTCACAAAAACAAACGTGTGTGTGTGTGTGTGTGTGTGTGTGTGTGTGTGTGTGTGTGTTCTATTCATTTGTGTATCTGTAGTACAGGTCTGGGGTCAGCTCTAAGAACCCTAGTGACTGTCTTACTTTTGTATGTGACACCTAAGTAATTACGCACAAACACACACGCACAAAATATTTTCAAAGTCTATCTGTTTTTAACTAATCAGGTTAAAACACTGATATGTCTGACACAGTTAATGACGTTATGTAAGCAGAGCGGCCTACGAACTCTACAAGAGTGTTAAAGCTGGCTTCTGCTGATCAAACTGCAAACTATCTTCAGTAAACTTTCTTTTTGATTCAATCTCTGACTCTGTCTCTTCTTCATCTGAAAGACTGCTCATTTTTGGGTTCAAACTATTTCTACAAGTACACCCTGATCAGATGTGAAAGACATGAACATGAAGTTTTTTTTGATACACAAAAATGTTCTTGGAGCTTCTTATGATTACAGCTAAATCACTGAAGTCACACGGAATGTTTTGACAATGTTAGTGGTTCCTTTTCGGGACTTTGAAAGTCTCAGGCTTTCTATGCTGTCTATGGAGGGTCAGAGATCTCTCAGATTTCATCTAAAGTATGTTCATTTGTGTTCTGAAGATGAACAAAAATCTTTATTTTAGTAATGTCAAATGCTACTTAAAACGAGTCTTACATTTCACTGAAACATCAATTAAGCAAGTGTAAATGTATTATATTTTATATTATTTAGCAATCATGTGACAACATGGTAATATAGGCAATGAGTTATAAAACTCTTTTTTTTTTTTTTTTTTTTAATGATTCTTTTCTTTTGATTATTTGTCCAGTCTCATGCGTCATGAGGCCATGCTCATTTAATGCTTTATTTCACATGAGTTCTTCAAGCGTTATTATCAGTGCACAGAATTTTTAATCTCTGAGCAACACATTTCTTCAAATGAAACATTAAAATGATGATCCGACCTTGTCGATATGTACTGTCTGTCTGTCTGGTGCTCCAACTGGCCTCAGAGTGTCTAAAGTGTGTCTGCGCTCTTGATGACTGAAGAGAAAGAACGAAAGAAAAAAAGGTTAATGGCTGAAATAAAAACAGTCACACTTTACAATAAGGTTTCATCAGTTAACATATTTACTAACATGAACTAATTATGAACAATATTTGTGCAGCATTAAATAATCACAGTTTAAACAACATTTACTAATGCATTATTAAAATAAAAATTCTTGCTTGTTAACATTAGCTAATGCACTGTGAGTTAACATGAACTAACAATTAACAATCATATTTTCAATAACTAACATTAACTAACGAGAGCAAATACAGTAATAAAGGCGTTATTTGTTGTTTGTTCATATTAGTAAAAGCATTAACTGAAATTTACTAATACAACCTTATTGTAAAGTTTTACCATAAAAACTCAGTTGATTACAACAACATAAGCTTTTCTTGATGTCAATAACATGCTAACAACCCTTTTCACATTTCCGGGTTTCTCAGTAGTGGAAGTCGTCATAGTTATAGTCGTCATAGTTGTCTTTTTTGCTCAAATAATAGAAGAAAAACTCCACGATGGTGTTATAAAGACTTTCAGAAAAAGGAAAAAAATATTGTGTGAGACTGATGACGGCAGCCAGAAGGGAGAATAACGTCTAATTTACTGTCCTGTCCCATAGATGCTGCATTAGAAACGCCTTTTGTGATAAATTATCACAAAAGTTGTGAAGAATGTTCAAATCCAGAGAAATAAGTCATTTCAAATAGTGACGTGGACTGTTGTCCTGTTTTGCCATGCTAATGACATCACACATACCAATTTGCTGACTCTAAGCCTTACTCTGCTTCATACTACCATGATAATAAGTCTTGACTATGTTGCTTCATCCATGAACATGATTTTAGTGTTCCGTACACTGAAAAACATGATTCATTGGATTTACTAAATTGTTTTAAGGTAAGAAGTTGACAAACAATTTATATGGGCTAAATTGAAACAAATTCAGTTGAACCTGACTAAATTTAAATTAGGCCCATATAAATTGTTTGCAACCACTTACCTTATAAAAATGTAGCAAATCCAATGAATCATGTTTTTCAGTGTACTATGTAATGAAGATGACAACTCCCATGATTCCACACTCAGCCAAACCGTCAAACTACTCAGTTGTTTGTTGTTAATACATGACATCTAGTGGTGACAATGACAACTTGTGCCTTTAAAAAAAATAAAATCAAAAACTATGTTCTGCATCAGTTAATGGTTAACAAGTATATTAGACAGAGTTTTGAAAATTATTTTTGTCATGCAAAACACTTTCATGATCTGCTGCCATCAAAACAAGTCCTACTGTTGTCCCATTAAGGCCAGACGTAATGTAGAATGCACAATATACAGAAAGATGTGAGTTTTATTTTCATTATTTTATGTTTTTTTTTTAATGAGAGAAGACATACAAGAAAACTAAGCATGAAGAACAATACCTATTTAAAAAATTAAAGAAAAATGTTAAATTATGTTAGAATTTAAGGTGCTAAAAGTACTATCCTCACAATTTCCTATGTATATAGTTTTAAATATTGACTGTTATTTTAATTTAAAGAATGACTGTTTTGAATAATAGTTTACACACACAGCATTGCTGGTTTACAAAGAAAATTAAACAAACATAATCCTGTTGCACTACTACACTTGATTTTGGTTTTATTGTAAAAACAAACAAACAAGAAAGCATGTTAAATTAGAATCTGAAATATTTTATGCCATACTTCAAAAAATAAAGGGGATTTAGTATTCAAAAATGTTTTATTTTGAATATTTTTCAAAATAAATTGCTCTTACACTTCATATTTTCAGATTTTTCATAGTATTTGTATTAATTCCGGTACTTTTACCATAAACCGATGAATAAACCATTTGGTAGAGGCTGATATTTTAGAAATTATGGGATGTGTTGAAACAAAATGTATTGAGTGTGTTAACTAGCAACATTAGAAGTTAAGAAATGCAATCCAAACATTTTTTCTTGGTGCAGAAGTTAAAGGGTTACAGGGGGCTGGTTTGGTAAACTGGGTGCCAAAATATGTGCTAAAAAGAAATAAAGTAAAATTAAGTACACAACTTAACTATAATTGAAATGCAACAAATCAGTATTATCTGATTTCTTTTGATGGTATACAAAAGTGTATAGTTTTGATTGTTCCTATAATGCCCTTGAATTATTGAAGTCATTTCTGTATTTATTTAAGGAATCTTTGTATTTTATATTTTCTTTCATTTCTACAATTTCTGGATTCCTGTTTGGTTGTTTCGTGTACCCAATGTGGAAAACCCTATGTACCCCTTATCTGTTTGTAAATTTGGAAACTGCAATAAAAACTAAACCATAAAAAGTCCTCCTGTTGTCGTACCCTGAGAATTGGCGTGCGACTGCAGTGGTCTGAGGAGGAAGGATGAGCCGTCCCTCAGGCACCTGCAGGGTAAGCTTTCGTACGGGGCTTATATTCCCACTGTTGCCTCCACCAATGCTGCTGCTGCTTCCACTGCCGGTCCTCTGCCGGCCGGGCAAAGACGCGCTGTCGCTGTTCACTCGCATTCTGGGGGAAGCACAGCAAACATGTGAGATCTCATAGAGCCTGTAATAGACATTGATGATGGATTATAAGCTGTGGTACCGAGTGCTGTGTTCAGACTGTTGCTGTTGTTCCTCTGCTAGGTTTCCTGTGCTTCCCCCTCTACTGTCCTCCTTCTTCCCCCGGTCCCTACGCTCCGTCCTGTGGATGACCAGACACTGACATGAGGCTACAGGTGAGGTTGTTGATATATATGAAGATATCATTTAAGAAATTAAGCAATGCTTCTGGAACGAAACCAAACATTGGCATAATACTTCTCACTCTACTGATTTATTGATATGTGGACATATGTACAGTATTTTTGTATGTGGAAATACATACAGTTGAGGTTAGAATGATTAGCCCCGATTTATTAGCACCCCTGTTTATTTTTCTTCCCCAATTTCTGTTTAACAGAGAAAAGATTTTTTCAACATATTTCTAAAGAGGCTAATAATTTTGACCTAAAAATGATTTTTTTTAAATTAAAAACTGCTATTATTCTAGCAGAAATAAAACATATAAGACTTTCTCCAGAAGAAAAAAATACCATCAGACATATACTGTGGAAATTTCCTTGCTCTGTTAAACATAATTTGGGAAATATTTAAAAAAGGAAAAAAAAAATCAAAGGAGGCTTAATGTATTGTATAGTGTTGTATCTGTCTTAGCTTATGCATGACAACATATTTCCCTGTATAACGGAATTTGGATGTTTTGGGGGAGGGAAAAGGGGGTAAAATGTTCAAAAATACACAATTTCATGTGTCTTTTTTACAATGAAAAAGGAAAAAAAGTAAGCAACGTTTTTATTTAAGGGCCTGATATACTGTATAGTTGAACAAAAACTTGATGTAACAGAGTCTAGAAATGTTTTATAGTAATTGCAAGTACATTTTTTCATCTAGAGAAAGTCTAATTTGTGTTAGTTTGTCTGGAATAAAAAAAGAAAAAAATAATAATTAAAACTGCTAACATCAATATTATTAGCCCCCTTCGATTTTTTTTCAATTGTCTACAGAACAAATCAGGGTTGTCCAATGACTTGCCTGATTAATTTGAACTGACCTAGTTAACCTAATAAAGTTAAAAGCCTAAACGATGTACTTTGAGCTGATAACTAATATCTTACAAAATAACTAGTCAAATATTATGTACTGTCATTATCACAAAGACAAACGTTTAAGTTAGAAAATCTACTGTTTTAAATGTGTTGAAAAGTATTTCTGTTAAACAGCACATGGGACATTTTTGAAAAAGAATTTACTTCATAGAAGTACTAATAATTTGGACTAAAATAATTTGTAATAAAAAGTGTTCTTCAAGCTATAACATCATTTTGAAGAAAATAAGGCAAATGTTGTTTGGAGTTCATTTCAAACAGCCGGCCTTAAATTTCTAGACACTTTCAAACGACCATTTGAACTGTGGTCATCATGCAATAGGTGGGTGTGATTCTGCAGCTCAGCCTTCTTTAAATACAAAATCTTCTCAAGGCAGGAATTTAATTAATTACAGTAAAATCAAAGTGCAATTTCAACTGAAAGCACTGTTAATGACACAGTTTTTCATGCTTAAGAGTGTAAATCTGTTTGCTATTTAAATAAACGTGACTCATTTGCAGTTGCGAAACTACAAAGATTGTGCAAATGCAATCATCAGGTGCTTTCCTAACTGCTGTTTTCTCACCTCTGTCATTTAGCTGTAAATTTTCTTTCTATTGACCAGAAAAAAAGTACAACAGTACAAATTTTCTCAACTAAATGAAAAGAGTGCTGGTATGTTCAAATTTCTTTTTTTACCCCTTATTGAAGAACAGCTTACATGCTTGTGTAAACCGGCTTTAGACATTTGTCTACAGCATACAATGGCTTCCATAGAGTTTAGTCAGCACAGAAACCATATTTGCTTTGATGCAAATAAAAAGCAGGCTGTGAGTCCACTCAATGAGTCTCATTCATAAAACTCAAGCAGAACTAATTTTGTTAATCCGTTCTTATGTTGCAGTGAAGAGAACGTGATGATTTTTAAAAATGTGTGATTCCTCCATTTCATGAATGACGGCCATTATGTTTGCATACCTGGTTGTTAATTGTTCTCGTAACAAAAAATTAGACGTGAACTTGGACCGTATTTTCAGCGACATTGAATGGATTGTACTTCTGTCTTTCAAAACCTTGTTTCTGTTTTGTCTACAATTATATAAAGCATCTACTTCATGTCTACTAATGACACAACACACTGACTTCCAATAATTCAGTCATTTCTGCAACATGGTGATATACAAGTAGAGCAATTAGAGCTCAAATAATTATTAACAACTGTTTTGATTAGTAAATTGTACTCAATTATGTTGTATGCACTGACAAGAAAATATAGTAATAGCTTATTTAATACAATGTTTGCATGTGTTTGTGTATTTTATGGTTGTTAGAGACTGACAAGTCATCAGATTTTTAAAGTTAGCAGTTATGTGTTAAAATCTAAAGCTACTGAAAACAATATATATCACAATACCACATAAGCAAGAGTGCATGCAGCAGTTTAATAAACAAAGCATATTTCCAGGTGACATTTTAGGTGCAATAGGTCTGATTGCAATTTTATTGCCTATGAAAATAGTTCACAGAAGAAGTGTTACATATCTCTGGGCAAGACAGCCATGATTCATTGCTGAATAAATCTGCTTTTGAACTAATCTGGTAAGTCAGTGATTTAATGAAGACAACTACTGAATTCAGAATTACTCTTACTAATTTTACTATATTTTTCTATGGCAGAAAGAACAAGTGAATTATGTGTCCTAAATGTGTAATAGCCAAATACATAAAGGTCATGGAGCAATTTGCAAAAACAAGCGACACAGAATTTTATTTATTTTTTTAACTTTTTAACAATTTTATACTAATTTAATTTTTTAAAAGTAACAACCAAAAACCAGCGCAGAAATAAGCTCAGCAAAATAAATAATCATAAATAGATATATTTTATTTCTATATTATCAGACATACTGATATACTTATTTAAATAAATAAGTGGTGCGATAGTGGAGCACATTGTGCATTAATGGACACGTTATGGTTTTTTAGTCACGGATAGAACCATTTCTCTGATCAGCCAAAAAGTAATTTGCTTTCCATTTGTCACAAAAATAGCACTGCAAGAAACTTGGTTTCAACAAGCAGAACTTAGAACCTGTAATTTTATTAAAAATAAAATGAAGAAATAATTAGCTGAATAAAAATAATTGCAAAATATTCAGTACTAGGAAAAATTCACAGTTACTACTGCTGTTGCTGATGATGCTAAATGTAGAAATTCATTCATTCATTCATTTTCTTTTCGGCTTAGTCCCTTTATTAATCCGGGGTCGCCACAGCGGAATGAACCGCCAACTTATCCGGCATTTGTTTTACGCAGCGGATGCCCTTCCAGCCACAACCCATCTCTGGGAAACACATCCATACATTCTCATTCACACACATACACTATGGACAATTTAGCTTACCCAATTCACCTGTACCGCATGTCTTTGGACTGTGGGGGAAACCGGAGCACCCGGAGGAAACCCACGCAACCACGGGGAGAACATGCAAACTCCACACAGAAATGCCAACTGGCCCAGCCGGGGATCGAACCAGCGACCTTCTTGCTGTGAGGCGAACGTGCTAACCACTCGGCCACCGTGGCGCCCAAATGTAGAAATTTTAGATTATAATTTGTACAACCCATATTTATTTTTAGTCTCATTTTCAATAAACGATTTATTTATTCGCTTATAAAACTTCATGTTTCATTTCTAGATGGATATTTTTTGAAAAACTATTAAGTGGCATTTATTTGATGGCCACCTATAAGTTAAATAATGTAATTGCTGCCAAATTTCATTTTTGAACATATGATGGTGATTTATTTCCCAGAGATGGGTTGTGGCTGGAAGGGCATCCGTTGCGTAAAACAAATTCCGGATAAGTTGGCGGTTCATTCCGCTGTGGCGACCCCGGATTAATAAAGGGACTAAGCCGAAAAGAAAATAAATGAAATGAATGAATGATGGTGATTTAATAACATCAGTGGTTTTATCTAAATTATAAACAGTTATCCCAGTACTTCTGTGTTATTTGACTGTTTGTAACTTCATAACAAACTCAAAAGACTAAAAACTCAATCTCTTGTTTTAAATGCAGATTTGAATGCAGTGGTTCGAAGGATTAATAAACATACGCACATCCCCATCATTTCAAATTTATGTTGCATGGGTGTTGAGATCCTGATCTTTTCGTGATTAACCGAGCAGCTTACACTAAATGGATTATTGCAGACTAAACAAATAGTGACAGAAAACACCTGAGAAATCCAGCACATGCTGAATAACCTACCAAGACTTCTCATAATTCGTCATCATTATATTTTACAGGAAAGCCTAAATGCTTTCATACATGTGATATGAATGATGCGAGAGGTTACAAATTTAGGATTAATCTACAAGTAAAAATAAAAAGTATTAATCCGAGGGTCGCGTGTGTTATTAGTGAAGCAGTTTATAGGTTTAAAGCAGAGCTAGCGTAAACATATAATTGAAACACATGAAGTTTATGTAAATGAAGTCTCACCCTTCGACCACATTGATGTACTTATGGGGGATTAAGCCTTTCATTCCTCCCACTTCCCCTCTCCACCAATCAGCAGAGGCCTTGCTGTGCAGTAGGAGGTGTTCACCCTGCTTGAATGACAGCTCGGCTGCAGAGCGTGCAACATAATCAAACATGGCCACAGCCTCCCATTCTACACACACATACAAACCCACAGCACAAAATGCAAACGCACAACACAAAGCATGGCAACACAAATGCCACATATGCCAAAATCCAACATGAAAGATTGGAAAAGCACACAAAACCCAACACAGAAGATAACATGAAAGGTTAGCAAGTACTACAAAACTCACAGGACTAAAAGAAATTTGCATGATGTGATGCGTGTTTTCTTACCATCTTCACTGGGAAGATGTTCAGGGTCTCCCTCGCCCTCCTCTGTGATGGGTTCACTAGGGAAAAAAATGATTTTGAAATTGTTTAAAAGAAAACACTTCACTACAATCATTTTGACGAGATTCTTCAAAGATTTTTGTGACACATCAAAGACCAAACAAACAACAAAGTAGCTTAAACAACATTAAGGAAAATGGGTATTTTAGATGAAGTATTTCTTTAGAAGGCTCTGTAGAAACAAGAAACTCATATGACATAATTTTAAACAAAATAAGGGCAAAACAATATCCATATGGAGTTTTAAACAGCCTGCCAAAGTGTAGTTTTTCTCTAGGTTGTCTGTGGGATGTGCATAATTGTTTTAATAAATGTTAAAACACTGTCTTAACTCTAATTGAAAGTGACATTGACAATGCATTGATTTTTTGTATGTGTTTTCATGCTTTAGGTCTCGTCCCTCCAATTTTGGTTTCCAAAGTGTGCCTCATTGGTCAAAAAGACCCAAAGAATATATTTATCTAAATATTTTATTTTATTTTCATCTTAAAACCTAATCCTTTTTGAAAGTCTCCTCTTGGAATTGTTATTTTTATAGCTGAATTAAATTTTGGTATAGCTAGTTTGTTTTCTATTTTTTTGTTGTTGCTTTTTTTAATCAAAACAACAACAACAACAGAATACAATTCCAGTTTAGATTAGATCCTTAAAAAAAGCTACAAAATCCATAAATGTTTTTCTTATGGTGTTTTCCCAGTTTAAGTGTAACTGTACGTTAACACTGAAGGCGGTGAGTGCATCAAAGTTCGCTCCGGCCGCCCTGGTGACAACGCTGTCTGCCTTCAGAGCTCCAGCGGCGAGAGCGTCAAGATTTGCTACAGTGATATCGTAGCTGTTGCAGCATTATCAGCAAATCCCTTATATTTCTGAGCATGAAAATATTGCACGCTCTTTATCAGATTCATTTAACAATGGAAGATCAAGTTGTTGCGTGTGCTGTGGCTTTTGTCCACCTATCCAATATGTGTCCATATGCCTGAAATATTCTGAAGCAGCAATATTCTCTCGCCGCTTTCGGTTTGAATGTACAGTAACAAAAAAAGAAGTAAATAAAAATCAAATCAGCTTGAACCACTTGGATGAATATCGACTAATGTAGACACATCCCTATTTTGTCTTTAAAATAATTCTAAGCTTAGTTTTTAACAGCTGACGACACTCTAGGCTAGTTTTTAACATGCACTCGTGATTAAGAGCGCTTGAGTCATGTAGTCTCACAAGATTAATGTAAACACAGCTCACTATATGACACAGTTTTGTTATTCCCTTAAACCACTTCTAACTTCATATTCATGATTATTTTAGGCTTAAGTGGTATTTGTGAAGAATCAGAGGAAAGGAGAGTACGGCTGTTTGTAAAACATACAGTGCCATCTAGTGTTAACAACTAAGCTCAGAATCCTTTCAAGAGAGAATAGATCCAATTCACTCAATGCACAATCGATTTCTTGAATGATTTTTGCCACAGCTCTATCTATTTGTACTTTTCAGGTCAAATTGTTGCTTGCTTTAAACCTATCTACAGCAAAAAAAGTGCTACATAAATGTGATAGCTACATCATAAATGTGATGCAAACATTTAAACCAGCGTGACTAATGCTTTCTTTACTGCTGTTTTCTCCTTTTTTGGACATTTATCGTGTCATTATGAGGAAAGTATGTTCAACATATTTACATAATCATCTAAATGCAACTTTCACCAGCATGAACACTGTCGATAATTTTGCTAACAGTACAGTACCATCGCTGCTTGGATTTTTAAGTGTCTTTTTACTCCCTAGCAAAGTTTTTCATTAGAATATAAAAGCTTTAAGACTCACCAGTACTCCTGCTCCAAAGTCATGCACTTCTCATAGACGGGGCCTGGGAGTTCAGAAGGTCCTGGGAAGATGTTCTCATGATGGAGGATCATGGTTTTGACCAGTTCATTGATCTGAGGAGCCAGGGTCACCTCATCACCACCCATCTCTACGCCTCGGAGCAGACTGGGCCCGAAGCAGACGGCCAGATTATATGGCTGCATCATGTTCTCATCACTGTACTGAGAGACACTGAACACGCACACAAAAATACAAACAAAACAGATCACACACTGGATCAACGCGGTTTGGAAGAAGTGAGAGGGTCGTTGAGAAAAGGAGAGCAGGACTCACTGATGAAGGAAGGCGAAGAGATAACGCATCACTATGATGACGGGTCTGGGGAAGGACGACACTACTGACTTTATCTGCGCTACTTTTTCTGTTATGTTTTCCATTTCTGGGAGAGAGTTCATGAGAAATTAGTCAGCACATTGCAAGTAAAACTATTTTCCAAAACAACAACTTATTAAATTCACTGTAAAAATGACATATGCACCATTTCTTAAAGAGACAGTTCACCAAAAAGTGAAAATTTCCTAATCATTTGCTCACACTCAAGTGGTTCTAAACTATAAATTATCCTCAAGTGGTTATAAACTAATTAATAACACAAATGAAGATACTCTGAAGAATGGTTGCTGCATTCCAACATTCTTCAAAATATCTTCTTTTTCGTTCAACAGAAGAAAGCAACTCACTCTGGTTTAGAACAAATGGTGGATGAGCAAATAATAACAACTTTAATTTTAGGGTGAACTATCCCTCTAAAGACATGGGGCCTGTACTATTTTGTCTGTTATGAAGGTTGCATTAATGTTTACAAATGTGAATATTGTAAAATATATTTTGAAATCTTTAATAATAATCATTCATCATCATTGCTCCAGTCTTCAGTGCCACGTGATTCTTTACAAATCCTTCTAATATGCTAATTTGGTGCTCAAAATGTATTCATTGTTATCAATGTTGACGACGGCTGTGTTGCTTAATTTTTTACTGAATTTTTTGTGTGTGTGTCTTTTTCAGGATTCTTTCAAACTGTCATCTTTGTGCATCCTTATGGACATAATTGTTCCTTTTAATATATTATTTAATTGTTTTTATAATATTCATTACAGTAGAATAGTAAGATCATTTCAAAAGAGAGGCAGGGGGAAAACAGGAATGGTCTATGAGTTGGCACTCGAACTGGGGACACTGGAAGCACAATGATGAGTCTATCTGCACCAATCTTGACATTTGTGTCTTTTTAATAGTACATTTGAGATCATTTTTAAATATTAGCAAAACTGACATATTAAAACTGCAATATTTAATCTCTTCAAATTTAATTTAAATTTATTATTAATTTGAACGATTATTTCTAAATATAATTGTTTAGATTTTGTCAATTTTTTAAAAAAGTTTGGTCTTAATCAGTTTTTGTTATTGAGCACTGCATGCCAAATAGGTGACAAATATATAATTATAATTCTCTGGGTGTTTTGCAAGTATTTACAGAGAAATTTATATGTGTAGTATGATCATTGTATGTTTTGACACATAAAAAAATAAAAATTATGAAACTAATCATAACATAACTATCAATTATCCAAATTAATGCTGCTTAACTTATCCAAAACATTATTATTGCTGGTAAAAAATGTAATTCAAGTTATTTTTGTGAAGGTTTTTAGTGAAGATTTAGTACAGCATATATTTAAAAGTGATTTGTTTACATTATACATATCTTTATGGTCATTTATGATCAAATGTAACACACTATTGCTGAATCAAAGCACTTTTAATTTAATTTGTGACCAGTTGGTTAAAATTAATGGTAAAACGTAAGGTTCTAAGACATGCATTAGCATTATTATTTATGTTGTTTTCTAATGCAGATGAAATGCTTTTCTTGGGGTCTGAATATGCACACGGTCACGTGAAAGCAGATGAAAGGCCTCTTACGGACACACTCCATGAGCTGGCTAAAGCTCTCCTCGGGGAACAGAGGTTTCTCCAGTCCTCTGAAATAGAGCTTCAGGACCCCCGCCACTGAATCAATGTCACTCTCGCTGTCAGTGAGCGGGTCCTCGCCTGCAAACCCAAAACACACAAACAAGAGCAGTGAGCGGGAGACTGGAAGAAAAGGCATAGCTGAATATAAAGATACAATTATATACACACTGCCATTTTAAAGTTGTATCTTAAGCTTTATGGTACATTCTTAATTCATCTGGGGTCTGTGGCGTGACCATAGCTGAAGAAATTCAGAGTTAAAGGATTCGTTTTGAGCCGACAAAATCAAAGCTATCAGGCTTTACTTTACTATGGGACCCTTCAGCAACTTTCTCTGTCGACTTTCTTTCTCTTTCAACTTTCTTTGATCATGAATTTATAAAGTGTGAAAGCATGACATCAGTAGCAAGCAGCCAATTATGTGACTTAAAACCCAAAATCACACTCATTTTTCATTAAAGAGTCACTTCTTTATTAAAGATTAAGAGATAGAAAAATATAAAGAATATAGAAATGTATTTACATAGCAAATACAAACATATTGCCAAACATTTTAAACATACAAACATTTTAAAGCTTTATCTGTTGATTCCAAAGTTCAATTTTATACCTGTAAACCATTCATTCATTTTCCTTTGCTTAGTCCCTAATTGGGGTCATCACACCCGGATGAACCACCAATAATTTCAGCAGATGTTTTAAAGAGCCCATATTATGGATTTTTGAAAATGACCTTCCATGCAGTGTGTTACACAGCTCTAAGTAAAGTGAAATGTCCAGCTAAGGCTTAAATCTGAAAGTGCAAAGTGTTTAAAACGATTGATTCATATATAAATGAGTCGACTCATTGTTGTTTAAATGAATCGTTATTAGAACGAGTCTTTAGCCGTCTCGGCTTGACATCAACGCGAAACATAATAGTTGCGCGCGCAGACCCAGGATTGCAACTGAGAAATTGAACTGCCCGGCCCCGCCCACAGACAGGAAGGAAAAGTGGAAGACAACAAGCACTGTATTGCAGTAAGTGTTGTAGCGTAACCAGCGGGACCTCAGTGACGTGTGATCTGAGTAATATCTAAGTAAATCTTTATACTGTTTGATGGCAGTATTAAGATTTAGAGAGAAGTTATTGACAGCTTTGGTAGTATTGGTTTTCGCGTTTTGCTCTTTGTAGACGGTCCCTAAGGACCGGTCTCTCTGCCGCCTGCACAGAGTTTAATACCATGCATCCAGCGCAAAGGCAAAGCTCATTTTTAGGAAAATAAGGTTGTAGGTGATTGTATACATTGCGACGGTTGAAAAGAGGTGCTATTTGTGTAGGAACAATGTTTCGGTCATGAGTTATTGATCCGGAAAACACGACTGCTGCTAACTTTACTAAACTTATCGGCATTCCGGTTAAATCATGTCCCGTAGACGCTGTGCTCTGAAGTGCGAGGGAAAAGCTGTGTTATTTTCCCTACCTGGAAACCTCTTTTCCCTACCTGGAGTGGTTGAGGTTTATTTCGTAAAATACCTGAGAATTACATCCCCAACACGGTGCTGTGTTCACGTCATCTCTCTGAAGAGAGCTACACAAATCTACCAGCTTACGACGCAGGATTTGTTGCACGGTTGTTGTTAAAGGATGGATCAATACCCAGTTTATTTGGACCAGCATGTTCTTCCAGTCGTGTTGACTCTAACAAGGTAAATATGGATGTAGTTGTCTGTATTGTGTTTGCTCCGTGCAGCATGTAGCGGTAGCCATTTAGCTTACTGCCGAATGTAACTATTTGTTGGCTTACAATAGTCCATGAAGTGTTAATTATTACTGAATGTTTGTTGTTATGATGAAGAATATAGCAATACGCTGTTGTACAAAAGCAGTGATTTGTTTTCAATATGTTCTGGCATTGGGCTGCTGACACGTAAAGGACAAGACGTGGTGACGTGACGTGGTAGCGTCACGTAAGAAGGTGCTTGGGGGAAAAGACTCGCTCAGACGATTCATATGGGAGTCTGTGGGAAAATGAGGTAAAAATAAATAGATATTATAAGACAACGAAAGTGTTTTTTAACCTTGCATACATATCATCCTGTTGTTTGGGACTTCAAAAAGTGAAATTTAACCGTTCTCAACCCACCATATGGGCTCTTTAAAGGTTCAGGACACCAAGGAGTTTTTTAAAATTTTTTTACAGATTTGTGTGTGTTGAGCATCAGTTAAGACAACGTTAGCACCTTTACTTGTGGGGAAAATAATACTTGTGGGGATAATTTTGAGCTTTTGTCAGCTAATTTCATCTTCCGGGTTTAAAATAATGTTTGGGGTGGGATGAAAATCGGTGACGTATCGCGAATCTGCTAGTGGAGGGGCTTATGAGTTTGTTTCCATGATCCACGGGATTTGTTGCATGGCTTTCCCTACGATGTTTTTAGGGCCAATACAGCAAAGATGTTGGTTTGCAGCAAGCATTTTTGTCGGGAGAGCTGTACAAGAATTGGAGAATGGCGGACTTAGCGTTTTGAGTTCGTTACCATTGACCAGTGGTGGAAAGAGTACTGAAAAATCATACTCAAGTAAAACTACCGTTACTTGCCCAAAAATGTAGTACAAGTAGAGTAAAAGTGTCTGTAGTAAATATTACTCAAAGTATGAGTAAAAAGTAGCTCTTTTAAAAGTACTCAAGAGTAGTGAGTAGTGAGTATTACACTGTAGAAAAGTTGATGCGTTTACAGAATTTTACGTTTACACATCCCTGCACAAACAACATGTAGTGTATTTAGGGATCTTCCTATTTCCGTTCGTTCCTTCCAACCTTCCTTCAATTATTTGTTTGTTCTTTCCTTCCTTCCTTCATTAGTTTGTTCCCTCCTTCCTTCGTTCACTCGTTCTTTTGCTCATATTTTTTTTCATTCCTACATTAGGTCCTTTTGTTCATTCATTTGTTTGTTCCTTCGTTCCTTCCTTAGTTTGTTCAGTCCTTCCTTGAATTCTTCCTTCATTCGTTTGGTCCTTCCTTCTTTCGTCCCTTCATTTGTTCGCTCATTCTTTCTTTCATATTTTTATTCCTTCCTTCATTAGGTCCTTTGTTCATTCGTTCGTTCGTTCGTTATTTCCTTCCTTAGTTTGCTCAGTCCTTCCTTAAATCCTTCATTTATTTGGTTCTTCGATCCTTCCTTCCATTCCTTGTTCGGTCCTTCCTTTTATTTGGCCCTTCCTTCCATTCTTCATTTGTTCCATTAGTGATTGTTTAAGGCTGTTTGGTGATTTCAGCCATCATATACAGTCGACATCCATCCTTTTCAGTGACATGCAGTCTATAAAAAGTCTCTGGATCATTGCGTGTACAGATTTTGGACATCTTCTTGGACATTTTTAATGTTTCCAAAAGGTTTACTGCATTTATAAAACACCCATGTCTTGAGGTAGTTCAGTATGATGTGATTTACTTTCAATGTATAATTTAATTGGACAGGAATCACAGGACTGATTTTTACTTTAGACAATGACCATAAACAAGAAAGAAATAAAGTAGTGACTGCAGGTTGAAGGAAAGTAGTGGAGTAAAAGTACAGATAATGCACTAAAAAATGTACTCAAGGGAAAGTAAAAGTACACATTTTTAAAACTACTCAGTAAATTACAATTCCTGAGAAAAACTACTCAATTACAGTAGTTTGAGTATTTGTAATTAGTTACTTTACACCACTGCCATTGAGACACACTGCCTATATCCGCGCTGCTGTGTTCGCCTATTTTTAAAATCCTCTGGCATAGGAAAGCATATGTACTACAAAAACTACTGAAAAAGATGACCCTCCACCAATAGGCCATGTTTAATTTGCATAATATTTATACTTCATATGCTATTAAGGACCTTATTACAGTAGGTCAGGAGTGCCCAAACTCAGTCCCGCAGGGCCAGTGCATACCTGTCAACACAGGGCCAGTGCACAACCACTGTTCTAAAGTGTTTCATGCCTAAATAAAACGAAAGCACAGAACAGATTCACATTTAAGAGCAAGGGGCGGCCCCTGGTGGTTCGGCGGTATGGGTTGCGTATAGGGAGGATCGGCTCTTTAATGTTTATTGACACCCATTGGAGAACGACTGAAAATACGGGAGAAATATGGGAAAATACCTTTACGGGATGATAGCGGAATAGAACTGTAAAATACTGGAGAATCCCGGGAAATACGGGAGGGTTGACAAGTATGGGCCAGTGTCCTGCATAGTTTAGCTCCAATCTTCTTCAACACACCTGCCTGGACGTTTCTAGTAAACCTAGAAAGAGCTTGATTAGCTGGTTCAGGTTTGGAACGAAAATATGCTGGACACCTGCCCTCCAGTTCTGAGTTTGGGTTTTGTATCTTTATTTCCTGAAGTGTAACAATAAAAGCCAAGCCATATTCAGCGTCAAAAACCTTGGATTGGTGCAAACTAAACCGAAATGTTTCTTGTTAGAAAACTAAACCAGCTTTATAGTCTCATCATACCTCTTTCAAAAGCATCCCTGATATGATTAACTTCAGTCTGTGATCCAGGAACCCTAAAAATGCCTTCATGATGGAGACCTGTAAAAATAAGTAAAAATAAAAATAAGTAAAATAAAATGTACACTAGACATTTACATGTCAGTAGTTTTTTGTTCATTTTGCTACTGATATAATTGCATTCTGCATCACATGTTAACTGATCACACTTTAAACTAAAGAACTGTGCACAGAATATTAATAATAAAAAGAATATATAATAATGAAGTCTTTCAGTTGTCAGTTTTACCGTGCAGGTTGATGAAGCGAATGCAGCTCTCCACCACCAGGGGGATCTGCTGCCCTGAGCTCTGACAGAACCAAGGAAAGTGGAATAAAAATAATTATGCACATCTGGATGGGGATAAAACTGTATAAGAATCCCAAAAGTCATAAAACAAGCATATACAGTAAACATAGTGTGCCAAGAAAGAGAAAGAAGTCACACACAAAAAAAGGGGACAGAAATACATTTACCCATACAAAGAGACGCAAACGGATGCATGCATGACAGGGGAAACAGCTGTACCTGCGTCCTGGACATCCGCCTTCTCCTTCTACAGTCACAGCCAGCCAAGCAAGGAAAGAAAGAGACAGGAGCCACGTATAAAGGAAGAGAAGATCGTGTGGCATGACCAGAAAGGGGCATAGCATGAAAAATGAGGAGAGGATGACGTAAAAGCAAACAAAAGCAAAAGCAGTCAGAAATGATGGAGAAGAAATTGGGGTGAGGGAGACAAAAGCAGAGAACAAGGAGTTTAGATGAAAAGCAACACAGGGATGGTCTGATTGCATTTGCTGTAGATCAGATTAGACAAGAATAATGTGCTGACACTGAATAGACTGTAAATCTTTCAGCCTGTATTTTGCGATTTACATGTTAGTGTACTCCTAGATATATAAACACTACTCTTCAAATGTTCGAAGTTCATTTTTTTTAACGAAAATCATATTTTATTTGGCATGAATGCATCTAGTTGATCAAAAGTGACAGTAAAGGTGGTTATAATTAACAAAAAATTAATTATGTTTTTCTATTATTTAAACAATCCTGTAATCGTATCACTGTATTGATGATAAAGAAAAAATCTGATTCGGCGGCATCAAAACAAATGGGATTATCAAAATTAAATAACACTTTACAATGAGATTGCACTAGTTAATGTTAATGAATGTATTTTCTAAGATGAACAATACATTTATTACAGTATTTATTCATCCTTTTTAACATTAGCTAATGGAAATAAAGCTTATTCATGTTAACTCACACTGCATTAACAACTTTGGATTTTAATAATGCATTACAAGTAAATACATTAACTAATGAAACCTTATTGTACTTTAAAGTATGAATAAATAAATAAATAAATAGCATTTTTGAAGTTTATTAAAAAAAACCTATTATGGGTTTTTGAAATGAGCTTGCATGCAGTGTATAACACAGCTCTAAGTGAAGTGAAATGTCCAACTAAGGCTTAAATCTGAAAGTGCACAGTGTTTAAAACTATTGATTCATCCATAAAAGAGTCGACTCATAGTTCCTCAAACGAATCGCTGTGCTTACGAGTCTTTAGCCGTTTCGGCATGACAGGAACACGAAACATAAGCCCCGCCCATCTGTGCACGTGCAGCCCCGGGAGATTTAAAACCCCCCAACCCCGCCCACAAACAACAGCGGCGAGCAAAGGTTGCCTGATTGAGCGGTTTTGAATTTGACTGTGCAGGTAAAAACCTTTTGGATAGGGTTTGGATTGGAATGAGTCAGCTACATCTGGCAACACAAAGAAGAGCACTGTGCTCGGCTGGATATTACTGGGAGTGTGCAGATGAACCAGAGATGAGACTGTGAAGAGACAGTGGTTGAGTTTTATTTCTGCAGAAATGCCTCAGCATTATAGCCCAGCCTTGTGCTGTGTTCCCTCTGAGGAGTGCTTCTGAACTCTACACACTTACAACGGAGGATTCGTCGACCGTTTGTTAAAAGGAAGGATCAGAAAAGATGTGTGCAGGGGCGGACTGGCCTAAGGCAGCACCGGGACATTTCCCAGTGGCCTGACGGTGAATCCGGCCTGCTATCCAACAAGTGAGTAAGTGCAATTAAAACGGTTGCCTCGTTGTTTTCTCTAGCTTGTAAATGATGGATTTAATTGTGTTTTGTAACTTGTAACCGCTTGTAGTGTATCTGGTTAACTTGTATTCTCATATCGCGTCTAAAAGCACGTTGTAAACGTGATGCGTGCCGCTTGGTTTACGGATTAACCCTCTAAGACCGGTGGGAGCGCCCGCGCTCCGGTTTGCGTGCCTCTGTTTAAAAGCCAATAAAAACCGAAAGCATTTAGGTAGAGCAATAATTTTTTTTGCATATGAAATCAGAGACGTTATACTTTCAGATCAAGCCCAAAACAGTCTCCTTTTGCAATGTTTTCATTCTTTAATGAGTTTACACATATAGCCTAAAATGTTTACAACAAAAAAACACTTTATTACATAGCACGCGTTTGCAATTGTGTTTTATAAAGGTTGTTATTGGTTGCTATGTATGTGACGTAATTACCTCGTGTTTACTGTGAACCTATCAGGTTGTCTCACGTGGTGATGTCACTCAGCGCGCTGTTTGATATACTTAATATGCACGCGCTTTACTATGTATGTGTGTGCGCTCTTCTCGTAGCGGTTTCACTTTATCCGTGTCGGAACATCATAACTTCTTTCACACACACACGCACACAACATACACACATCCACATTTACACATACAGGCACAATATCAGACACACACACACACACTGGCATGGAGTCGTGACCGCACAACAAACAAAAAAATAGTCCGATGTTTTGGAGTTATAACTCGCGTCAAACAAGGAATTCTCCGACTCATCATCTGCTCCAGATTCTGTTACCTGTAAAGACGAAGCTGACTTTTTATGAAGGATTAGATCCATTCCAAGACATGCTAGTACATTTTTTATAAATGCTTTGCTTTTGAGTATTATATGCTCATAAACAATGCTTTGCTTTGAGTATGAATATAAACATAACACAGAATAATCCCGATAGTATGACGCGCTATTTACTCTTATCGATTCACTTTTATGCCTAAAACATCAAACTTTTATACCTTTAAACTTACATTTTTTGCTGTATTGCTGAATCGTGCTTATTATTTTACTTACATTGATGTCGTTTTGAACACTAAAGCCCTCAGAACCCTCACCAATTTGTGGTAATTTGCAGAGATTTTTTTGTTCATCAATCGAATTGTTCTGTCTACACTGTTTATAAAAATAAGTGTATCTCACAAACGAATTGATGTAATTAGTCCAAATCAGTTTTATATAGTCTCAAAGGGTTTTGTGCATGTTTTTTACATTGACAAGTTTGAGGTTTACATTTGTGTTATTTCTGTATATAGTAAAAACTAAAATAAAAACTAAGCGATTTTTCAATTTTTTTGTGTTTTATTGCACTTTTAAGCTATTTAACTAGTTAATATGGATTTATGACATACATAAACTTAAAGTTGGGGATGTAAGGATTTTATTGATATATGGCATTTGAAAATACTCAAAAGAATGACATCACAGCATGTAAAAATACTAAGATATACCCTGGCTGAATTGTTCTATGGCAGGTCTTAAAGTAAAAAGCGTTTGTGAGCTTGCGTTTCACTGCTGTTTGTCGTTGCTATGGCTAGATCAGCTCTCTTACACACGTGCGGCGGTCATGTTTCTCAATGGTTCAGCTTTTGCCGCTGTGTGCATTAATACTGAATGTGTGTCACTGTTTTTACTTCTGGTTAAAAAAAAGTAATATGCTGGGAGACCGGGGGGTTAGTTTCAGGATTGAGGTGTCTGAAATACGGGCGACTATCGATAAAAACGAGTGTTGGCAAATATGCTCACGCACACACAATGACTACTTCAATATTGATAAGCCATGGTGGGCATTCTCTCGCGCTGAATGATGACGACCAATCGCAACAGACTGGGTCATCAGTCCAATCAATGCAGTTTAGCATCGCGCTAAGGAGGGGTTTTGGAACAAATGAATCGCTGAACGATTCATATAGAAGTCGCTGGGATAATGAGGTAAAAATAAATGCATATTATAAGACAATGAAAGTGTTTTTAGTTAAAATAGTTCATGCCTGCTCCATAAAACCTTAATCAAATCCAAAAATCCAATTTCAATAGGACATACATCAACAAAGAACTATGCTTGTTAACAAATCTGACATCCTGTAGTGTCAGAAACAATGTTAAAGTAGTGCAGCTCGATCTCAACAATGCTCCTAAATCTAATTTCACCCCACTTAGCCAAAAAAGTCCATTTTACAGGGCTACACACATTGATCAACCAATCAAACAAAAGTATTGTTGGCGAAGCAGTTCTGTTGCCCTGACTGCATTATCCAATTATTAGTGGTGTAATGAGAGTGCACACCCAATAGATTTACTGTCCACTTGAGATGAAGAGATACAACAGCCATTGCTAATGCAGGATGCAGCAGACACTGTTAGACACTCCACCACAACTGACAGAAGCTAGTGTGAGAGAGTGGAAGTGAATGGATGAGAGCGGAGAGACGTGTAGTTTATGGTGGCGTAGAGAGAGCCAGATGGCAGAGCAGTGCTCTATAGGCCTGAGCTCCCAGGAATAGCGAGGGACAGAGAGACTCACGGTGGGGATTTCGGAGAATAGAGACACCCTGCTGAAACTACTAGCATGACTGCTCACTAGCATATGCTGTCTGCTGGAGGCTGGCATCCCTGTAGGCTTCTTTAACAGTTTAACTAGCATCACTCAACTGCTTCACCCATGCTGAACCTTATATGATCCTTGTCGTGCTCAAGCCAACATTAAATCATTCATTCATTCACTTTCCGTCAGCTTAGTCCCTTTTAATTGTCAGGGGTCGCCACAGCGGAATCAACCGATAACTTAACCAGCATATGTTTTATGCAGCGGATGCCCTTCCAGATGCAAAACAGCACTGGGAAACACCCACACACTATCGAAAGTTTATGTTTATTTTCCAGTTGGATGGAGTTGGAGGTCACGTAATCCTCGTTGATTAATTCAACCTGCCAGAGTTGGTATAGACAGCATGGACATCAGTATTTGGGAAGCGTGGACTGTTTAATAACTGGTGGGTAGCTACAAAATCTATCAAAACCTTTTTTTATGAGTAATATGCCTTTCGCTAGTCCTGGCTCCATAATAGAGTAAATTTCTAATGAGCCCAATGTTAAAACGGCCGACTTTACAGCAGAAAAAAAAGATGTTTAAAGCCTGGTACAAAGAGCGATTTTGGTTCATATAGCTAATATTACCCTTCATGACAACTGAGGGGGTGATTTTTATATAACTCATGCATTTCGTTTTTTATGAAGTTATATTAAGTTTGCATAATTAAGGGTGTGGCCACTTCACTGACAGCTAGGTCTCGCTGGTCGCCGTCACGTCACCTCAGCTGATTGCCGGCTGTATAGCCACTGCACTCAGCATTTACGTCGTATTTTTGTTTTGTTTTATGTTGCTTTACACAGTCAGCTGCCTTTTGGAATTATTTACTACAATTATCAGATGATATGGCATGCTGTGTGCACTTAATTGTGCTCACAAACCACTCACGTGGCCTCCATTCCCCAATTGAGTGTAATTATATACTTATATACCATCTCTATAAATGTATGTGTTTTATTTAAGATAATTTTATCATTTATAATTTCCTTTAGAGCTGTAATGCACTTCAGAAATGACAGATTGATTAGCTGTAGGCTAAAGCAGTCATTTGAAGTGTTGCCATACAGTGTTATGCCTGGATTTCATCAATAGCCCTGCATTTACTAACACAGAACTTAAGTTGGACAACTTTAAAAGGTAATTTTCTCAATATTTAGATTTTTGTAACTTTTAGACAGCAGATATTTAAATAGCTGCATCTCGGCCAAATATTATTCCAATACATTAATGAAAAGCTTTTTATTCAGCTTTCAGACAATGTTTAATACAGATTTTTCAAAAACTGACCATTATGGCTGGTTTGCGGTCCAAGGCTTCTTTAAATATTCTACTGAAGAAGAAAAATTCATCTTGGATGGTCTGTCTACATACTCTATTGGCCGGTAGTATATACATTCATTCATTCATTCATTTTCTTTTCGGCTTAGTCCCTTTATTAATCCGGGGTGGCCACAGCGGAATGAACCGCCAACTTATCCGCCATTTGTTTTACGCAGCGGATGCCCTTCCAGCCACAACCTATCTCTGGGAAACACATTCATACATTCTCATTCACACACATACACTATGGACAATTTAGCTTACCCAATTCACCTGTACCGCATGTCTTTGGACTGTGGGGGAAACCGGAGCACCCGGAGGAAACCCACGCAACCACGGGGAGAACATGCAAACTCCACACAGAAATGCCAACTGGACCAGCCGGGGATCGAACCAGCGACCTTCTTGCTGTGAGGCGAACGTGCTAACCACTAGGCCACCGTGGCGCCCAAGCACCCGGAAGAAACGCATGTGAACAGGTATGCCAACTGACCCAGCTGGGGCTCGAACCAGCATCCTTCTTGCTGTGAGGCGACTGTGCTGTCCACTGCCCCACTGTGTCACCCCGTAGTATATACAGTACAAATATAATCTTCAGTGACACATGATCATTCAGAAATAATTCTAATATGCTGATTAGCTGCTCAAATGCATTTCTGATCATTATCAATTTTTAAATGTTTTTGCCACTTCACACTAAACTTCAAATTTTACAAAATTATTATGTGCCTGAACGCGCAAAAATGCAGTGTTTTATTGAGCATGAGTTCCAAAAACATTTTTTTTAAAAAGTCATCCAAATTGACCGCTAGTATCTGTAGACCCTTAAACAAAACATGAGCCTAAATGCATCATGTTTAAAGGACATTTTGTATCAATGTCAAATTTTGTGTCAATTTTCAGCAGGCTGTAGTGGTGTCGCTGCTCTGCTAAAGAGACACTAATAAGCCAAGCACATCATAACTGCAAATAAGACAGACAGTTTGAGTAGCAGCTGATGCAAGCTTTAGCAGTGCACCAACTCTTGATAACAGAAGCTCAAACGACTTGCTAGTGTGAAGTCTGGAGTTCCCCATGCAGCGCTATCAGAGCGCCCATCTTGACACTCTCTAAGCCTTAATCTTAGTTGTTAAACACTAATGTCAGCAGAGCAATAGCTAAAGGAAACCTCATATGATTCTAATGAAATTCATTGCTTTTCTCCTAAAAGACTTTTGGGTAAGGTTAATAAACTTCATTACAAGACGCAAGTTTCATTTTAATCATATGAAAATAAATGGAACAAAAAAGCTCAATAACCAACCACCATATAGTATAAGTGAAGATGCACTTGATCTTGCTGTTTAATATATTTATATACAATTACCTGATTGGAATATTTCATTTATTTAAAGAGTTCACCCAAAGAACCAAAAAAAAAATATATATATATATATATATATATATATATATATATATATATATATATATATATATGAGCAATTCCATGAAAATGTCAACCTTGCCATAAAAAAAATTAAGTTGCCATTATAAATAGCGAAACCCTTCTCATTTTTTTGTGTATCCTTGTATTTTACAGTGCTATACAAATACTCAAAAATGTCTCGGTCAATGTTTTCAAACAATTATATTTGATTTACCAAAATCTCACAATCCATCACAACCATAACAGAAAAGTGTCACATCCATAACGAAGCTTTTTCTTCATAAATGCAAAAATGTAAAATTAAATTAAAAACAACCATTTTTGTTCTATAAAGAGCCGAAACTTATCCTCGTGATTATCATTTCTTTTAGATTGTGCAGTTTAATCCACAGAATTTCTACAAAGTATGTTGTATACTGTGAACTCGTAGACTTTTTGAGTCACATCTATAACGCATGTTTATTTTCCTCATTTAAAGTATAAAAAATGTTTTCAGATTGATAATTTTCGGATCCCATAATTCTGTGTATTTTTGCGTTGGAAAATGTAAACAGATGATTCAATATAATGTTAACATATACACCTTATCTGTGCGTTTATGTTTTGAGTTTTTACTGCAAATGTCACATCCACAACGCTGGAATTGCTCATATAAACATATAAAACAAATACTCATATATGTATATTTGTCAGTATCTCAGTATATATCATTTGTTTAACTGCTTTTTTTTATCCAGTGAGCAACCTTCACAATGCTTCAAGTCACTGAATTTTTCTCCAATGGAAAAAAATTTATATAAAAAATGCAATACCAGAGGCTATTGATAAGCTGACCTGTTCCTATTGCTGACTTTTGACAGTATTTTAAAAAGCACAACACATTTTTTAACAAGCCATAAAATAAACCCAACATTAAATACAATCATCACGAAGCATTGCATTGTCATGCAAGAGGCTTGGTTAATGACAACTGCAGTACTCAAAAAAAAACAGTACAAGGGCTCTCACGAACACACACATGCACACAAAAATACGCATGCCTCTGCTCTCTCTCTCACACACATAAGCACACACAGGTGAGCACACATTTGTGTTGGCTAGAACATGGATTATTAGGCTGCACAGATGCCTGGAGAGAAAACTGTCTCACCCGATTTAATAAGAAGCCATGTCATTTTATGGAAATAGCGTAGCGTGTCATTTCAAATAAGAATCGTCACACCATCATGAAAACCGTGCCAGTGTCTCTAACCTTACTAGAGAAGCATGCAGAGATCACATTATCTCCATACATGTTCTCATTATCTAACATTGCCATGAAGATATACAAGTTACTGTAAATGAACGCACCAAAATGAACAATCATTAAAGCACACCTGTTATATTTTTATAGATGTATCCTTTATGTAATAAGTTTGAGAATGTAAACGGTCTGAAAAAACTCAGAGATCAAAATGAACATTTCTTAAAAGAAAGAACTGAATCTGAACTGCTGAAATGAGCGGTTAAAAAATGTTCAGTTTCATAACTCATGTATGTAGATCCATAACACATTTGCATAACGCCGGTCTGTGGTCTTCATTGGCTGCCTACAAACAGCGTCTACTCTGACCCTCAAATACTGTAGTCTGGAAGAGTTTGGTTTGTGAACTCAGGACAGCCACTACTTAATGGGGTATTTGCACAGCTAGGGTTTTTCAGCCTATGGTAAACATCTGGTGAAAGCTTATTGTGACTATTTTCAATTTCATAAGCTTCCTTTTATAGCATCAATGTTGTAATGTAATCGTAATACATTCAGATGAATAGAATTAGGCATTCATTTAGTTGTTCAAGCATAAAAACGAGATGAAAGGCTGTGTAAACGCTAGCGCTGTCAGCATCAGCAGAAACTCTATTGAAAATACTGCAGTAAAATAAACTGTCATAATTTAAAGACACGGTGGGGGAAAATTTAATTTAACGCAGTGCTTCTTGTCCAGTCTTAGACCCTTTATATCGTATGTATATCAGGCAGTGAAGATCACTGATTTTTTTAAGAAATCAGACCTTAAACGTGGTCATTTTAAAATGGAAATGGCCATTTAAAATGTGAAATATTGGGGGAACAAATTACAAACTACAAAATTTCAACCAATTTTTATATAATTTTTTGTTTCTCTGGAATTTTGCTATTTTTCAATTTTATTATTTTTCCTAACAAATAAATTTGGGTGTACTAATTTTAGACCGAGGCTCCGGTTTCCCCCACAAGTCCAAAGATATGCGGTACAGGTGAATTGGGTAGGCTAAATTGTCCGTAGTGTATGAGTGTGAATGAGAATGTATGGATGTTTCGCAGAGATGGGTTGTGGCTGGAAGGGCATCCGCTGCGTAAAACAAATGCTGGATAAGTTGGCGGATCATTCCGCTGTGGCGACCCCGGATTAATAAAGGGACTAAGCCGACAAGAAAATAAATGAATGAATGTATAATTTTAGGCTGTTATCATAAGTGATTTTGTTAGATTAGCTCCAGATTTGGCTTCAGTACTGACTAATTTATCGTACATGCACAAATATATTGACATTAATTAAATGACAAATTGAAAAGCTTCCTATAGAAAATATTTATTTAAATGAGAGATTTGTGAGGGGTGTACTCGGATATGTTGAGCAATGTCAGTGCATTGACCACTAGGTTATCAGCAGCTATGGCCCAAACATATCTTGATAACAGGTTGTAAACATGGCCTCTGTTTAGCACTGAAGAAGACTGAAATTCTGAAATTCAAATATGATATTGAGTGTTTTTCTTTCAGTAAGTAGTAGGTCAATCGCAACAGACTGAGCTATTGAACTATCGGAACAGAAAGCAAAAAAATGCTTTTCTTACCAAGTGCTTTTGTCTTTTTTCTAGTCCAAATACCTAAAAATTCTAATATTTTGAAGCATTTTCTTCAAGACAAGCAAAAATATTGTCTTGTTTTCAGAAATAATTAGCTAGAATTAAGTGAGTTTGTCCTTAAAGCAAGGAAAATAATCTACCAGTGGGGTAGGCAAATTAATCTTTTATCACAGTGAAACAGGGATGCAACGATTATAGATTTTGTTAGTCCAATTATAGTCTGAGGAATAATCTTGTTTCAAGGTTTTCAAGATTATTATGCATTGATTCATTTCAAAACACTATTAGTCACTTGAAAATTTATATTCAAAGTGCTATTTACTGCTGCTCAGTAACCAGTTAATACAGCACAAAATAATAATAAAAACAAACAATGATCCATTTCTCTTTGGAATTAAAAATAAGTGAATAAAAGTGTTTGGCATTCAAACATTAGTAATAATTTTACACTGAAAACAAATGACAGAACAAATAATAAATATATATATAAAAATTAGAATAAATAAAAAATGTATTTTTAAATTTGTTTAGTTGCAGCAGTTTGGTTCCATGCAGAAACATGGTGTTGAGAAGCCTTAAGCCTTAGATTAATTAACCGTGATAAACTAAAGCGTGGTTTATAGTCAAAGGGGTTAACCGTTGCATCCCTAAATCAAAAAACATGTTAATTTTGCTTACCCCATCAGCAATATTTTGCTTGTTTTAAGGAAAAACTCACTTAATTCTGAAAACTAGAAAAAAAAAACAAAAGTTCTATATGCAGGGCTTAATTAGTGCTGGAACACGCCGGAACAGGATTCTCTGAAATCTGATCCGGCACCTCATTTTACCGATCCCCCTTCTCAACACTCTCCTCCCCCGTCCACTGTTCACTTTTACTTTCTTCCGCGACTTCTCAACGCTCTTCACTTTCGTCCGCGACACCTCTCCATCCTCGGCTAACATGCCAGATCCATTACCCTGATCTGCTCCGGGACCTCGCAATTCACAAATTAAGCACTGGCTCTAAGTAAGAAAAGCATTTTTTGCAATGGCACAAAGGTGGGAATTTAGAGAGACAATATTCTCGAACTAACCATTTCAGAGGACATTCATTCAGTTTCTTTTCGACTTATCCAGCACATGTTTTTACGCAGCCGATGCCCTTCCAGCTGCAACCCAACACTGGGAAACACCCATACACTCTTGCATTGACACACATACACTACGGTCAATTTAATTTCAATTCGACTACAGCGCATGTCTTTGGAATGTGGCGGAAACCGGAGCACACGGAGGAAACCCACGTGAACACGAGGAGAACATGCAAACTCCACACAGAAATGCCAGCTGACCCAGCCAAGGCTTGAACCAGCGAACTTCTTGCTGTGAGGCGATCGTGCTACCCACTGCACCACCACCTGACACCCCATTTCAGAATATATATTATGAAAACATATTATGAAAACTTCTTTTTTTGTTTGCTGAATGGATTTAAACCTACCACAGGAGACCCCCAACATCGTCAATAAAATAGCACAACAGGAGCTATCAACCCACATTATTAAACCAGACGCATTATTGACTTCCGAGCAATAATCAGACAGAAGGACAGCCATGCTCAAAGCCATATACAAACTGCACAAACAGCAGAGCAGAAGCACAGTGAGAATGAGGCAGCAGTGTTAAGGAAGCCACGGAGGAAATGGAGTTAAAGGAAGACGGCAGGAACATTACAGAAGTCTATCTGCGACATTGCAGGACCGTCAGCCGCGGGGGCTATACCTGAATGAAGGAGAGCATGTCTCCAGAGAAGAGTTTGTGGTTGTACTGGGAGCAGGGCCTGGCTTTCCGCACACGCACTGCCCTACCAGGCTGCATTCTGGGAAACATATACACCAGCACTCCACTGTGACACTATGGCATCAGTGAACTCATGCAAACATGCTAACATCACAGTAATTCACACAGAACAGACAACAACACTGTAGAACATGCAAACACGGTCAACACACACTCTGTTTATATAATCCCGCACTGAGACGGCGTTTAAACTGATCGCGACATTTTTAAATGGATCCGTCTTCATTTGTGCTGAGCACGCAAAGACCGCTGGCCAGGAAACAAAAGCAGATGTTTGCTGGATAGCGGCCAGTATTGTCAGCACATGACTGTGAACAGCATATAGCCACAAAGAGACAGATGGGAAGGGAGACGTACCTGGAGGGGTCGCTATCAATGGCCTCAGCTGCGAAACAGAGAGAGCAAGAGAGGGAAAATGAGTTGACTGTTACTCCATCAATCACTTTCTGCCAACATGCTACAGTAGTTACTAAAGTCACTGATGCAACCATTACAACTGTGATAACTTTTGTGTCAAGTCATTTTACACTATCTTTGCCATTTTTACACCTGGGGACTGTACCACGATGGTGGTTAAACAAATTCTGGATTACAGGATTAGTTTTGAATAGATAAATCCAATCCTGTGTAATCAGGCTTTGCTGGTTCCATGAGGCTGATCATCAGCTTTCTCTGTCAACCCTGGCTTTGATCCAGATGAAGGATGAAGGCAGAGAGACAGCCAATGATTAAATGACTGAAAAGTACAAAGCAATTTTTGAATGAAGCTGAAAGAGAACAGCTTGTTTTATTAGTGCAACTGAAGGGCCCACACGGAATCTGCGCGCACAGAATTCTGCAGATTTCCACAGATTTTAAGCCCATCATTGATCGCGTTGATTTACTGGTATAAATGTTGATTTAGTTTTAAAAATAATTTTCAGTAATAATATTGACTAATATGAAAATATTCATATGATTTATTTACAAAACAGTTTGTAAAGTACTATTTTCTGTCTTTCAGTTGATATTTTATATGAGAAGCTTGCTTTGTTTACCAAATAAAGTGGATCTAATTGGATTTGCATTGTAAACATTAAAAAGGTATTACTTTTTAGTTCATATATTAAGGTTTTAGTTATGATACTCCAAAATCATTCAGATTTTGAATTTTTAAACAAAATTTTGTGCAGAAATAGCAAAAAAATGTACGCAGATTCTGTCTGGCCCTAGTAATTAGTAAAGTTTATAATATGTAGGTTGTGAATGTCGTGAAATGTGGTCAAGTATGGTGACCCATACCAGACATTTTTGAGCTCTGTATTTCATTTAACTCATCAAACTGCACACACACAGCATTAACACACACCCAGAGCAGGAGGCAGCAGTGGGGAAGCTGTGCCTTGCTAAGGGATTTAACTTGAGAGCGCTGGTTATTCACTCCCAATACCTACAATATTTGCTGGTGCCAGGACTCAAACCTGTGACATTTCGATCTGCCCCCACGGTATACACAGACTCAAAAATCTAAATACATTTGTAATCTTTTTTTAAGCTTCATCTCATGATTTATGTGGACTTCAGTTCGTCATTAATTAAGCTTAATGTGGACTTCAGTTGGGTCATTAATAAACTTTATCTTGACTTTGGTTTGGCCTTTAATACCATCATCGCCTGCTTCCTGACAGACAGGCATCAGCTAGTAAGGCTCTGGCTGAACTTACATCCAAAACCCTCACCCTTTGTGAACACTAAACCAGATCAAATTCTGCCACAGAGCTGGTTATCTTTGCAGCATTTGGATACTATGGTGACAAAGAGGGATTAGAGCTTCGTTCATGGTACCTAAATCCCAAAACTGGTGCAAACTAAACTTAGGCCCCGTTTACACTAGTGCGTTTTAGTTTTAAAACGGGGTTTTAGCATGAAAACGGTCCGCGTCCACACTAGCGTTTCACCCAGCGTTTCTGAACAGATGTCCGTCCACACTACTCCACCAAAAACATATATCACGTGACCATTCGTGCACTCTGGGCATGCGCGTTCAAGTATAAACAGGTAGCGTGTGTCTCGCTCTGCATTTGGTTATTGTTTGTCAACAAACGCTAACCCAAAACCTGCCTTCTAAATAGGGCTTACGCCGCTTGAAACGTGTGCGATTAGCGAGTGCTGGAACAGTAGCTTGCCTCTTGCGAATGTATGCAGCTGTTGAAGTAAAAAAGGCAGAGTTTAACTGCACAATGGACCCTTTTCACACTTCCGCGTTCGCGAAGCGGAAGTCGTCATAGTAGGGTAAACACAGCGGTGGCGGCGGCTGGCGCGTATGAGTTTTCGCACTAACGTTAACTCAAAGATCTTGCGACAGAGAGTTGTGATAATTTTAAATTAAAATTTAACATTAATTGTCCATATAGAGAATTCTCTTTGGTTGTCAAAGCTATTCATGTAGCTTTGAGGAATTTAGTTAAAGGTATAGTGCAATACTCTTCTGTCATACATACACTGGTTGATTTGTCTATTGATAGTTATTCATTTCTGGATATTAAATGTAACAACAAGGTCTTGACATCACCACTGACAGAAGAATATTTTCCTCTTCCTGATAATAGAAAAGTTATATCTGAGAGATTTTCTAAAGCGGACACTTTTGATGTTAGAGAAAGATACCTGTCGTTTCCCTTGTTACCTAAAATGAAAGAAGTACATTTCAAAACAATTAATGACATTTATCTGTGTAATGAGTTTCTTAGAATAAGATTTAATTTAGACAGTAATGCTTTCATTTTCTGCTTGAAAAGATCTCAGGAACATTTTTATAGTTGTTTTTATTGTCAAATCCTTTAGGGACAGATTGTATGAGTGGTTGATGACAAATAAAAATGTAATACCTGCATTTGACATATTGTGAAATTTGGCATTTTTATGAAAAACAAAGAAATGGAGTTTCTGTGTAATAATATGTTGGTTGTAGCAAAATGTTTTATTTACAAATGTAGATTTGTTCAAGTTTCTTCAAATGATTTCAACATTTTATATAAATCCATAAAACAGGTAAAAACAAAAGGTGCCCCAAAGCTCTCTAAACTTCTGTCAGATTATATGGACTGACCCCCTGCATGTAATGTATTTTCTTTTGTATTATTAAAGGTATATTTATGTTATTATTATTATTATTTTGTACTATTTCGTTAATTATGTGCTGCTTGGATATAATGTTATATGTTTAACAATTGAAGTTGAAAATGCCTGTTTGTCATTTGAAGGTTAAATAAAATTAAAAACTCAAAGATTTGCAGACCTTTACATTTCGAGATGACAAAAGTTACAAGTTCTTTTACAAGGGATATCTGCACGAATACAAAGGTAAGGCAGTCAAATATGTTATTATTAATGCAAGGGCTATTCGTAAGCTAACTCCTTTGGGTTTTCATCATGCAGTGTCAATGTAGTGAATACGATGGTAAAAGCTAGAGCACGATGAGAATTAAGGCTGTATAAATGTTCAAAAAGAGAAAGTTCACAGTTCAGATGTTTGTTCTTAAGCTGCATTTTTGCATACGTGTTTATTTACAGAGAAAAAAAAACATGACTGTCGATAAGCAATTATCCCCTCATCGTTAAATACTCAATGTTCAAGGTCTAAGAAATTAGTTAAAACTTGAAATCAACAGCGTGCTGCAACGACAGCAAGAAAAATACAAACAAACGGAGCTTGCAACAGAAAACTAAAGAACAAAACATCTGAACTGTGAACTTAAAAATTATCTTTTTGAACATTTATACAACCTCACACATCGTGCTCTAGCTATTACCATAATACCCACTACTTCAGACACTATACTGTACCATGAAACCCCAAAGGAGTTCGCTTACCAATAGCCCTTGCAATAATAATCACGTATTTGACTGCCTTACCTACGTATTCGCGCAGATATCCCTCGTAAAAAAACTTGTAACCTTTGTCAATCTTTTACTTAAATGTCGATGAATTCATCTAGTCAAGCCGGTCGACATCTCCAAATGTAAAGGTCTGCAAATCTTTGAGGTAGTGTTAAACGCATACGCTTCAGCCGCCGCCATGGCTGTGTTTACCCTACTATGACGACTTCCGCCTCACGAACGCGGAAGTGTGAAAAGGGTCCATAGCACCTAAAACGGACCAGAGTGCAAACAACACTCCCATTTCTGTGTCCAGCAGCCACGCCTCCATTTTCAGATGTGTCCATTTTCCCCCATCCACACTGAGACGGAGCAGCAGCGTTTTAGAATGAAAACGGCCTCTCCAGCATTTCCAAAATGCTCCATTTTTAAGGCTCGAAAGCAAAGAATGGACGGATGGCTTAACTGTAGCAAAACCTTTGCGTTTTAAAACAAAAACGCATTAGTGTAAACGGTGCCTTAAACTTAGTTGGCTAGCCAGCCAACCTTGTGGTACAGCCCCCTGGTACTAAAATGAGATTGTCAACTGGATCGCAGGCAGATGAGGTAGACACGTTTTTGTGTTTGTTTGAGTTCAGTCAACCTAAATTTACCGCAATTGGTTTCCTAATACCATTTGAGTAGCTATACAGATATTTGGACTTAATTCATTTAAGTTAACTGAACTCATTCAGATTTGATAACTGAACTTAAAATGTTTAAGTTACTAATTTGACGATATCAAATTAAATAATATAAATTAATCTGATTGAATATATATAGGTTTACAGTACTCAAACCATTTGGCTTCAAAACTTAAATGGTTTGCTGTAATCGGTTTCCTTAAACTGTTTTAGTTATCTTTTGAGGTTTTACATTGTTTCTTGTTTAAACTTATTGTATCTATCCATCTCTTTTGTCAACTTTAGTCCACGTCTCTGTAGAGGGTGTACAGTAAAAGCCTTTTTAGATCTCTCAGTCTAATATTGTGAAATAAAACTTGCGCAATTTACATATGAACGCAAAATGAGACAGCAGAAAACAATAGTGAGAGCAGAAGTTTCCATTTCTGCTTATAGAGCTGCAAAACAACACTGAGCACCTGTGGTTTTGTGTTAGAATCAGTTCTTGCAAGGTAACATTGAGCTTTTCACAATTTTTTCTTCACCTTTAAACCAGACTTACTCGTGCGTCCAAAAATGAAAACTCACTGGCCCTTGTGAGTTTCTTTCTTCAGTTCAACACAAAAGAAGAAAGCTGAAAACCACTGACATCCAAAACATGCACCATGGAAGTCAGTGGTTATCAGTTTCCCGGCTTTCTTCAAAATATCCTCTTTTGTGTTGGACAGAAGACCGAAACTGAAACAGGTTTGGAACAAGTGCGGGGACCGAATATCTAGTTTTCAGTGAGCTATCCCTTTAAGAAATAGTCAATGAGCAGAAAAGAGTATTTTGATGGTATGTAGTTGATTTAAATGTGTTTTCAAATACCTCTGGAAATGGATGAAAATTGACAAGCTCAAATAGTTAAAGATCCTTTTTGCACTCTAATTTGTCCACTTGTGATCAGTTTGAACAAAATATATCTTACCATATTATATATACCAGATGAAAGCAATGTTGTATTTAGACAAAATCACTTTCAACATGCATGTTTTTTTTGTGTTTGTTTTTTTAGATTTCTTTCTTTTTTTCTGTGAGCTGATTAGCTGTGGTTACTTACCTTTCTGTATAGCCTCTTTAAGTAGGTCATGCTTGGCTTGGAGTTTCGAGATCAGAGAGCTACCACTTACATGCTCCTTCACTTTCTGAAAACACAAAACACAGCCAATGAATGAATAAATGAATGAATGAGAACGCTATCTTCAATCATTAGAGTACTTATTTTTTCTCATTATATGATTTCCATAAACATTAAATTGGCAAAAGTATTACTCTACCATATAAAAGTTCGGTCATTATTTGAATGGCTTTTTGTGATAAATGATACAATTTAAATGATTGAGGTGGCTTAGTTTATTATTATTATTCAAAATAGTTTATATGTTTTCAATACAACAATTTTACAGTAATATATCCTCATATTAATTGGCTTAGAATTTTTAGAAGTTCATAATTAAGACTGCAGAGAACTGCAAAAAAAGTTTCTTTAAAAATATATACTACAGTTCAAAATTTGAACAGATTCTTTTGTTTTTTTTTATGTTTAAGGCTGTATTTCTTTCTTTCTTTCTTTCTTTTTTTCATACATTACAAGTAAAACAAGACCAAAACGTTTTCTCTTGCAATATATTTTAGAATGCAATTTATTCCTTTTATGGCAAAGCTACAATTTTAGCTACATTTTTTGGCTAATATGCTGATTTTCTGGTCAGGAAATGTACATATATATACGCATAATCCATGTTAAAAACAGTTGCGATGCTTACTAATTCAGTGTTAACTGTGAAACTTTTTTTAAAATGATTTCTAAAATGCTCAAAAAACAGCATATATTTGAATTGGACACATTTTGTTATATTATAAATGTATTTACGTCACTTTTAATCAATTTAATGCTGAATAAATAGAAGTGTCCACATATTTCTGGTATAAATATATTTCTGGTATAAAACACACTGTTTATAGAGTTTGATACTGCAGACTAGTCATTTTTATAATATTAAATTAGGCAAGACAAACTTCCATTTTAACAACCATTGCTCATCCAAAGTAGTAAAAAAGACAAATTAAATAAGAATTTAAAATAGAAGAATAAACAACACAAGTAACGTATTTTAATTTAAAAGTACTCTCATGATTCTAAACACACTACTTTGTAGCACAAATAGTTTTGATTTCATTTGACGGCACTATTCTATTATTCTGGTCATTCACATATATTAGAAAAAAAGACTTTACATAGTTGTAAATAAAAACTTCCTTCCTTCATTCATTTTCTTTTCAGCTTAGTCCCTTTATTAAACCGGGGTCGCCACAGCGGAATGAACCGCCAACTTATCCAGTATTTGTTTTACGCAGCAGATGCTCTTCCAGCCACAACGCATCTCTGGAAAACATCCATACATTCTCATTCACACTCATACACTACGGACAATTTAGCTTACCCAATTCACCTGTACTGATATCTTTGGACTGTGGGGGAAACCAGAGCACCCGGAGGAAACCCACGCGAACGCGGGGAGTACATGCAAACTCCACACAGAAATGCCAACTGACCCAGCCGAGGCTCGAACCAGCGACCTTCTTGCTGTGAGGCGACAGCACTACCTACTGCGCCACTCTGTCGCCCTTAAATAAAAACTTATATATATGTGAGGCGAACGTGCTACTCACTACGCCACCGTGGCGCCCTATATATATATATATATATATA
>CAIGQQ010039592.1:1355460-1374153 GCA_903798035.1 Danio albolineatus | reverse complement strand
CTCCTTCCATGTTAATAAGCCGTGGTGGGCATTCTCTCGCGCTGAGCACTGTCGACCAATCGCAACACACTGGGTCATCGGTCCAATCAGCGCAGTTTAGCATCGCGCGAAGGAGGGGTTTTGGAACAAATGAATCCCTGAACGATTCATATAGGAGTCGCTGAGATAATGAGGTAAAAATAAATGCATATTATAAGACAATGAAAGTGTTTTTTGACCATGCATGCAGATCAGCCTGCTGTTGGAGACCCCCAAAACCAATATATGACCATTTTCAATGTATAATATGGGCTCTTTAAGACTCTATAGAAGGCCACGCAAACACATTCAGCTGTGAATGCATGAGCAAATACGCGCATGGTGTGGTATTTAGTCAAGTTTAATCATGCTTTCTCTGACCGCAGTGAGATGATGCAACTCAAAGCTGATGCCATTTGGACTATTTCAGTTCACTAGAGCGCGTTCCTCTGTGTAAATTTAGCAAGTTCACAGGAAGACAGCCTTTCCACTTACCGTCTGCAGTTCTGTGGTGACTTTCAAAAGCTCATCCTGCATCTGGAGTCCAACCTCCTTGCTCTGAAACAGAAAATACGAGTCAGTTTGAAAGGAGGAAGATGGTTTGACTGTGTTTTCTGTGGGAGTGTGTCATGTCGGTAAATAAGAGAGGAAGAGAAGAAGGAGGGGGGAATTAAATGTCGGAGCTGGTAATAGAGTGGGAGAGATTTGTATACCCGCTTTGCCAGGCGGTGTGTGTCCTCTATGCAGTGTGAGAGGCGCTGCGTGAGTGTGTTGCCACAGAGCTCACTGAGTGAACTGTGATCTCGGCTCTCCTGCCTGGTTTCGGTCAGAAGAACAGACCAGCACTGAGCCACCGACAGGTCCAACTGCTCCTTTCTAAAGACAGAGCAGAGTTGAGGAGAAGCAGGGTTAAGGGAAAAGGCAGTACAGAGAGATCTTCACAGAACTGCGATGTATATTCAAGTTAGATATATTATCTAATCTTTCATTCATTCATTCATTTTCTTGTCCGCTTATAGTCCCTTTATTAATTCGGGGTCGACACAGCGGAATGATCCGCCAACTTATCCAGCCTTTTTGTTTTACGCAGCGGATGCCCTTCCAGCCACATCCCATCTCTGGGAAACATCCACACATTCTCATTCACAATTTAGCTTACCCAATTCACCTATACCACATGTCTTTGGACTTGTAGGGGAAACTGGAGCACCCGGAGAAAACCCACGCAACCACGGGGAGAACATGCCCCCTCTAATCTTTCTTACTTCAACTTTTGTCTTGTTTTGAGTCAAATTATCTAAAACATCTTAAATCAAGAAGCGTTTTCTAGACAAGCAAAACATATGGTCTTGCTTTAAGAAGTAATTAGCCAAAATTAAGTGAGTTATTCCTTAACACAAGCAAAATAATCTGCCAATGAGGTAAGCAAAACAATCCTTTTCTTTCGTTTTGACATAAGATAATTTTGCTTACCTCATTGGCAGATTATTTTGCTTGTTTTAAGAAAAAGCTCGCTTGATGTTGGCACTTTATTTTTGAAAACAAGTATTTTTGCTTGTCTAGAAAACGCTTCTTGAGCTAGAAGAGAACAAATTTAAGTAAGAACAGCATTTTTTTTTTTGCAGTGCATTGTGCATTTAAATACAAGCAAACAATCGATTTTAAGAAAGAGACAGAGTTCAAGTAGACTAAATAAGGTCTGGACACATGAACCTTTGTTTCAGCAGAAGGTTAGAGAAAACAATATGCATGGATCAATCAATATTTAAAAGAGGTGGAAAAGAAGCTCATGAAGCACATTTACATGAGAAAAATCTAATCAAACAAGCATTGAGCTCCACATCATAAAATATTTCTGAACAAAGCCCAATTTGTTGCATATGTCTGAGACTGTTTACACTGGCGCGTCTTCATTTCAAACTGGCACAAATGAAAACTCTCCTCATCCAGACTGGCATTTTTATTCAATTGCCGAAAAAAACACCTCTATCTACTATACAGAGCAAAACCATTACACGAGACCATTCGCACTTACTGGGCATGTGTATATTTTGCTGGCATTCACATGTACGGTTGTGTAGTGGTCGAATGAAAGTGGCTTAATGAATCCCAAACAACATGCAACATTCCAGAACACCTGTGAGGCAACTGTTGTGGATAGCCGAGTCTCCATTTTCAAAAGATTGCGTTTCAACCCTCTTACACTGAAACTGAACTTCTGCATTTCCAAACTAAAATCATCATTTTCAGATCATTTTCAAAACACCCTGCTTTCCTGGGTGGAAGACGTCAGAGTAGTGTGAACGCTAGGCATAACTGTAACCAAAAAGTTTATGTGTTTTAATACAAAAACGCACTTGTGAACAGCACCTGGGAAACAACACAGTAGTGGAGTTCCTGAGTGAATGAATGCTTTGAACAAATTATTCAATAAGTCACACTTATTGTCAGTCACATATTTGATTATTAAATGAACATACAGTACCTGACAAAAGACTTGTCACCTGTCGAAGTTTTAGAAACAACAAATAATAACTTGACTTTTAGTTAATCATTTGGTATCAGAAGTGGCTTATATGAAAGACAAAGGCCTCTAGATTGCGCTTATTTTACTAAAATAAAATATGATCATGCATTGATTTTTAAGGATTTAATCAGGACAGTAAGGTCTGACTATGAAAGCAACAGAGAAAGCGTTTTTGCAGAAGTCCCAGAGTTCATCAAGATTATTAGGATTCATCTTCAATGCCTCCTCCTTCATCTTACCCCAGACATGCTCAATAATACTCATGTTTGGTGAATGGGCTGGCCAATCCTGTGGCAATTTGACCTTCTTTGTTTTTAAGAACTTTTCATGTGGAGGCTGAAGCATGAGAAGAAGCACTATCTTGCTGAATAATTTGCCCTCTCCTGTGGTTTGTAATGTAATGGGCAGCACAAATGTCTTGAAGCCTCAGGATGTTGATGTTGCTATCCACTCTGCAGATCTCTTGCACACCCCCATACTGAATGTAACCCCAAATCATGATTTTTTTCCTTCCCCAAACTTGACTGATTTCTGTGAGAATCTTGGGTCCATGCAGGTTCCAGTAGGTCTTCTGCAGTATTTGTGATGATTGGGATGCAGTTCAACAGATGATTCGTTGGAAAAAATCTACCTTCAGCCACTTTTCCAAATGATCAACTAGAAGTCAAGTTATTATTTGTTGCTCTTACGACTGGGATTGATGACAAGACTTTTGTCAGGTAGTGTATGCTTAAATGTTTAGGTTTGAATAATCTATTCACATTTATTTACAACATAAAGACTCTTTCTTATAAACACTCCATGTTCCCTGGTAAACAGTGCACTAAGTTGCTTTGGATAAAATGTCTGCTAAATTAATATTTGTAAATGTGAAAGAATCAGTTATGTGAACGTTTTTAGAGATAATAATTAATAAAATGCTTTGTTTCAATAAGTCGGTTAAGTGAATTATTCAATGACTCAGTCAAAGAGAGTTATATATGTGTCTACTGCAGCTTTAATCAGTATACTTGACAAAGCATTTGAGTGAATGATTCAATGACTTCCTCGCAGATACAGTTACTCATATGGCTGCTAAATGAATCAGGGTGTTTGAATGAATCAGTTGAGTAAATGATTCAATGATTCGGTCAAAAAGGAAAGCTCCATTGTAAATACTCTTTTTAAGATATTACTTTGTGACTGCTAAACATCCTCTATGCACGGTATGATGTGTATAGTATGAATGTACCTCATTCGCTGTGTTGTGGAGATTAGCAGAGTGGCCTACTGTAAACGATTCATTGAGTCAAATTGAGTCCAAATGAGTCTAAATGGCAACTTTTTCACTCAATCACTTTTTTGCTACCTAAATGAAGCAGTGTGTTTGAACAAATCAATTGAGTGTATGATTTAATACCTCACTCACAGAGAAAGTCACTTATTTGGTTACTAAACTGAACTGTTCTGCTGCATGAACGATTCACTGATTCATTCTTACGACAAAGTCCATCATTAGGCCACATCACAGTTTGTCTTCATGAATGCTAAAAAGAGGTACCTCTTGGTCTTCACGGTGAACTTCTCGCTCAGTTTCTCCAGACATCGGGCATATTCAGCCTCAATCTCTCCTCGTCTGCGCAGGTACTCGCTCAGATCCTGCAGCTGTTGTGTCTTGACCTCCAGCTGCGCGTCTACGATTTTTATCTGCTCTGAGAGCTGACCACGCACCTCTAAGTAAAGGGACAGAAGCGAAGAGATCATGTCTAGATGGTTTTCAGCACAAAAGTGGCATAAACTGAAGACTTTGCATCCCCTCCACACTAGTGTCCCTGGCCTGAGGCTGAGAGCTGATTGGATGAGGGAAGACAGCATCCCTAATCCTGCCTATAAATACATCACAGTGCAGACCTACATCTCACACATCACATCCAGAAATGCACATTCAGCTACACTACCTCATGAACTGAACATGAGAACACGGGATCAAGTATTTACCTTTGATTTGAGTCTCGTACTCCGCCAGACTCCCCTTTTCCTTTCTCAGCTTCCCATGTGAAGTCATGGTCTCCTCCGCTGGTGTGGCCCTCCTGTTGACTTGTTCACAGTCTGAAATGACCAGTCAGAGACTTCTTTCCTCTTCACAAAAACACTATTTCGATTCCTGTTTCAATGTGTTGGTGTTTTTATTTCACCAAACAAGTTCTACATCCATTATAGAGCAGAAAGTGAGGAGAACGTTGAGTCTGGAGTTCATACTGGGCTACTGAAGAAAACCCTTTTCAGTTATTCAATCTGTGCTCTCAGCAGAAACGGAACAGGGAAGTCTCTGTGTGCACGTGTGTATGTTTGTGTGTGCGTTTGTGTGTGTGAACACGGAGGGAGTTCCAATCCAAGCAATCTGCTGTCAGCACTGAGCTTGTGCATTTATAGACTCGTTTTCAGAGCATGGAACATTGCAGGGGCCTGACAGTTTTCTACTTCTATTTCCTGAGACGCTGGCTAAATGTGATTGTCCTTGCCTGCAAAAGAAAAACACACACGCACAAACACACAGGAAGTTAATTTTGGTAAGAGGTGTGACGAAGATAAATGTGCAAGACAGAATCAAACCATAAATGGAATCTGGAAGTAAATAAGAGAGAGAGAGAGAGGAAGAGAGATGCAAAAAAAAGTAACTTCAGTATGACGTGTTTCGGGCACTTCCAGAAGTTGAAAACGGTTAAGCGAACAGAGCACACCTGCCCACATCCTGTTTGTCTTCTATGTTGCGTGTTCGTGATTCTGAAAGATTGTCACATGAAGACATCTCGTCAATCCTGAATTAACTATCCACTATCTTAGATTGCTTCAATACAAATGGCTGAGTAGACAGTATATAACTCCAGTTAAGCTACATCATTTTAACCCAAATATCCCTGATACATGCTATAAATGTAAACAAGAGAAGGGAACTTTATTTCATTGTATGTGGGAATGTTCAATGGTCAGCTGTTTTTGGGTTAAAATACTGAACATTGTAAGTCAAATCATTGGTAAAGCAATTCCTTTCGATCCCAGCTTGTGTATATTGCATATTTGTCCATTGAACTTAGTTTTGAACAAACATGAAAGATTGCTGTTAATTCTGTGTTTGCTGGAAGCTAAACATGTAATTGCATGCTCTTGGAAAAAAGAAGATAGTCCTGGTGTATCTCAGTGGATAAAGGGGATGACCTCCTGCCTTGCCTTAGAAAAGATAACCTATTTTTTGAAAAACAAAATGAATATATTTTGGTCAATTTGGAAAATATTCTATGATTTTTTGGAGAATCTAGATGGCGACTCTTTTCTTGAACTGACAGACATTGAAAGTATATAGATTAGACATTTGTTATTGTTGTATTATTTAACATTAATAATGTTGTTTATTTATTTTTTCTTTTAAAGCGTGTGAAGTTATTTTGAATGTATGTTATTCGTGTTGTATTTTTATTTTTGTATTATTTCTTTTAATTTTTTTTTTACTATTTCTATTTATTTTATTTATTTATTTATTTTGCTAAAATGAAAAATTAAGCCTTTGTCAATTTGTATGACAATGTTTAAAATAAAAACTGTTGTTCAAAAAAAAAAAAAAAAAAACTATCCACCATCTTGCTTCACGTTGAATACAATGCAGAAACCTCAGACAGCAGCTAAATGATTGATTTTATTTTACTAAATGCTTTTTGGCAGAAGTATCTGCACAATTTGGCAGCTTCCACCAAGTGACAGATGAATTTGCATCATAAATAGAGCATAACTGGACACACAGCTTTTTCTTTTAACAAACAATAAAGGAACTGTTTTCTTCTTCTTTTTAGTTACTGATCCTTCCTATAGTCAGTTGGATCTGAATTGTTTTCATTTAATATCTTCAACGCTGCTTGCAATCCAGTCAGACATCCTGTGACCCATTTTCTGGCCGTGACCCACCAGCTGAGAGCCACTGTTCTGAAGCATGAGTTAATAACTCAAATTAAAGGCCTTAAACACATCAGACAGGGGAAGGGGGGATTTTAAAGAAGCTCTGACTCTGCAAGCTGTATGTTTGTTGCAGGATGGCAGGCTTAACTGTGCTGGAGTTCCTGTGAGTTGCGCCACTGACGACCGTTGGTCTTATGAGAGGGTGGAGGGACCTGAGTCATCACGACTCTCGGCGCCCATGCACACACACAATCAAACACACAACCTAAGACTGTGAGAGCTGCTCTGGCACAGTGCATTAAGAATTTAGGACACCACACATGTACAGTTAGTGGGTGCTTATGCACCATCTTCTACTAAAAACAGAAATGTTTTATGCAATTGCATAGTGTTTTCTTTTACAAAGTGACACTATGTTTCAGTCCACCTATTTTTATGTGCATTTTTGAATATTGTTTAAAAATGCCTAATGAAAACGACAAGATATGCATGTATTTGAAAAATGCCCATAAACAGGTTTGCGCATAAAGGAGTAGAATAAAATGCTTCTAATAAAAAACGGGTATAAACAATGATGGAAACACATTTACCAAAAAAGGCCAGCATTTAAAAAAAAAAAAAAGTCATGTGATTTAGTTTTAACAGATCATGTGATGATAAAAATGGGTGTGATGGGACGACATTTGTGGACAAACCGGCAGACTGACCACATTGTAAAACATCTGAATTGTTGTTTAGGTACTTCTAAAATGCTTTAGCAATCAAAGTGGCTCAATATTATTACAGTAGCTCCCAAAACTGTTCTCTTTGCAAATGTTTTATGCAATATTCCAGTTTTGCACACAAATTCAATTTGCATCCTTTGATGGAAACATAGACATGGTCAACTACTGGTCTGGCATTCATGATACAGCTTCTTTTGTCATTTTCAAAGATATGTGTTGATTTAAAAGGAAAAATCATTCAAGAAAATTCCTTAAAGAAAGTATTTTTTGTAGAAAAACCCACTATATAACCAGAGAAATGTATCCAGAAATCTACTGCACAGTCACTACATTTACGTTTTTGCATCTGGCAGATGCCTTTATGGACTGTGACATTATATTGAAGACATATATTTGATTAGTTCTTGCTTTCCCCTTGAAATCAAACTCACAGCATGTATTGTCAGTGTCATGCTCTACTAGATCTACATACAGGAAGGCACTGAGGAACAGAAATCATTTTACATAGTTTTGCCTACCAATCACATGGTTAATAATAATAACAATTTGTCTGATGTGTTTAAATTTGTTAGTTTAGCTCAGAGATTCACAAATTTAAGCCAGACCGGTCTGATAGAAAATACAACAGAATTATATGTATATAGTTGAAGTCAGAATAATTAGCCCCCCTGTTCATTTTTTTCCCCAGCGGAGAGATTTTTTCAACACATTTCTAAACATAATAGTTTAAATAACTTCTTTCTAAAATTTCTAACAGATTTATTTGATCTTTGCCATGATGACAGTACATATTTTACTAGATATTATTCAAGACACTTCTAGCTTAAAGTGACATTTAAAGGCTTAACTAAGGTAATTAGGTTAACTAGGCAGGTTATGATTGTGTAATGATGGTTTGTTCAAGTAGACTATCGAAACAAAAAATAGCTTAAAGGGGCTAATAATATTGACCTTAAAATGTTTTAAAAAAAAATTTAAACTGCTAATATAATTATAATATATATATATATATGTATGTGTGTGTATGTGTGTGTGTGCTTTATCTTATTTTATTTTATTTTATTTTATTTGATATTTAAAATATTTTAGGTTATTACTTCAAACTATTTATTAAAACATTTGTATGTTCATGCCACGGTTCTAAATATGTTATATCTCAAGATCACATGACATTCAAGTACTTTATTTACAAGAATTCACATTCTACGATACATAATTATCGTAGTTATTACATAAACTAAATATATTAATATTAACAAATTATATATCTATTATAAAGCCTAATATTATATATGCTAATAAATAAATTTGCAGTACACTGTAAAAGTGACTTTTCACCCATTTCATCTATTTACATTACATTGTACGTTACATTTTGCGTCACCTAACTGCAATTATTTTCTACATCTACTGTGCAACAGTATCGTCTTTTACTGAAAACCATATGTTCAGCTCTGTCCTCTCGCCTATGCGCAAAGATTTCCAGGCAACAATGGCTAAACAAATATTGTTGCATAATTCGAATGATTTAAACATTACTTTTGGGCAATCCATTTCCTTGTCGACAGATTCCAGGCAAAGAGCACATCATCACACACTCCCAGTCATTGAGCGGTCATGACGGTCTGCACTTCACTTCCTCCATCTCCACGGCTAGAGGTCAAAAGCCTGAGCCAGCCAATCAGAACTCAGCAGAGACTTCATTATGATAATGCTATTATTGATTCGCATGAGTTGAATCGGATTTCTGCACAATGGGTATGAGTTCTATTGCATTAGTGTGTGCCAGCACTGCTGCATCATGTCAGTGCTTTTTTTATATATACACGCTTGGCAGTGTTTTCTTTATTCTGCATTATAAAAATAAAATCAAAGCATTTTTAAACAAAAACCTGCTATTTCAGAACAAACAAAATGCAATGCGACCAAAAACGCAGAGTCCAGTCATCTAATCGCACAATCCATTCAGCAATTATCAAACTCGGCATAATGGAGCTGCATTCGTTTCATTTCTATATGATTTTATATGACTGCCAGTATATCAGCCACACATAAGCAAGCTGATATATTGATCCAGCAGTGGAATGCCTGTGTGAAACCACTCCGGTGTCCTGTTTAAACTTGATCTGTCTGCTGTATTGAGTTCAGATACTGAGAGGAATTGGAGATCCATGGGATCAATCCTGTTTTACGCTCCCGGTGGAGGCTGGGAAGAAGCTGAGCTGTGGTCTTATCTCTCAGAGCAGAGGACCAGAGGGACCCCTAACACACACACATACACGTTTAGCCACCGCCGCTGAGATCTCACTTCTCTCATTGCCATGGAGTGATGCTCCCGCCGCACAAACAAAGGCACAAATATAAAAGGCTGAATGTGATGCATAACTAGATGTTTATTTAAAAGGAGAGCCCAGCTGAATATGAAAGTTCAAGTCCTTTTACTCGGCTTCATGCAAATTACAAACACGCATGACTTTCTTTTGTTTCACAGAGACACAAAAGAAAACACAGTAATTAGCCAAATGTCTAAAACTTGCTTGTAATTTTCTTTTCTTTTTGTTAAACATCTTTTTATTAACATTTTAACTATTAATCACAAAACACAGAAACAAACCAACAGACAATGCCCATTTTAACAATGCAAAGCTACAGAAAAGCAAAATAGATTAATAAACACAGTACATACATGCAAAATAAAATCAAAATAAATAAATAATAGCATACAAATTATAAAAATAAGTAAATAAACAAACAAAATGAAACAAATAATGATAATATTAATAATAAATAAATAAATTAAATAAATAAAAATCTAAAGATAAAATAATAGTAAAATAAAATACAAAAATTCAATGATGACATACCATAACTCAAAATGCAGCTTAAAGAAACATCAATAAAGTCCAATTAAGGCATCCAGACTTGATGAAAAGCCTCAGTGGACATGTGAATGACACAGGTAAGGAATTCTAAAGGAATCATTTCCCTAATAATATTGTGCCACCCTTTCAAGGATGGGGGTTTGTCACTGACCCAGTTTATTGATATATTTTTCCTGGCCGCAAAGGCTAAAATGTTAAATAAACGATTAGTACATTTGTCAGGCAATTGTCCAACCGGGAGACCTAAAATTAACGACAAGGGATCCAACTGTAACTGAAGTCCAAACATACGGCTCATAAAAGTAACAACTTTTGACCAATAAGCTTTAATAACAGGACAATTCCATGACAAATGGGTGTAGTCTCCCACTTCCACCTTACATTTAACACATAATGGTGAATTAGTTGAGTTAAACTTGCTTCTTAGAAGTGGTGTGATATGTAATCTATGAACAATTCTAAGTTGAATAGATTTGGCCCTGTTACAGACAGAAATCTTTTTAGCCTGAGTCCAGATTAGATCCCATTCCTCATCTGTAATGGTCAGCTGAAGCTCCCCCTCCCATATTCTTTTTGCTTGTATTTTTCTATAAATAATGACTTCAACTTTGGTCTTATCTTCACACAAAGCTATTGGACTGATTTAGGATCTTTTGTTGGAGCTTGTACGCAAAGAAAAGCATTGACTTTACATTCTGATAAAAGTCTTTCATTGTATTCCAAGGAAAAAAACAGGTTTGGAAAATGCTAATGAGTTGGAGTGACAACAAAATGTTATTTTTACATACAAATCTCTTCAATTGTCATAACGCTAAGCACTGCATTGTAAAAATGGCTATGACTGAAAAAAAAAAACAGTAAAAATAAAAACTTTAAAAATGCAACCACAAAATCCGTTTTAACAAACTGCTTAACAATAAGGTTTTTTAATATTTACAGTGAATAACCACAAATTGACTTTCCAAGAATTTCCCACTGACACATTTCGCTTTTTGCAGACATTAGTTAAATATTCTCATTAGTGCTGTAACAGATCATACTATGCTTTCTGAGTCACAGATTGGACATTTTTCAGATCAGCAAAAAAGGGAGGAGACAGACGTCATTTGCTTTCCATTTATTACAAGAACAGTACTACAAGAAACTTCTGGTTTTAACAAACAACTACTTGCTACTAAATGTATACAACTTTAAAATCCTGTACAACACATTTATTTTTAAATCTAATTTTTCAATTAATTGATTCAATAATTCACTTATAAAACTTTGTGTTTCATTTCTAGATGTATCATTTCTGACGAACTATTCAGTGACATATTTTGACGGTTGCCACCTATTAGTTAAACAATGCAATTGCTAAAACTTTCAAAAGCGTCAAGTTGCATTAAACGTGCAATCGATTTTAATCTTTACCATAAACATCAGTTTTAATATCTGATCTATTAACTGTTATCCCAGTAGTTCTGTGTTATTTGATAGTTTGTTTCTTCGTAACTAACTGAAAAGTGTAAAAACTGAATCTCTTTCGATCAAATGCAGATTAGAATGCAGCGCTTCGAAACATTAATAAACATATGCAAATCATTATCATTTATAATTTATATTGCGTGGGTGTTTGAATTGAGATCCTGATCTTTTAATGATTAATGGTGCAGATTTGCTCTGAAAAACTAAATAATAATTTAAATAAAATTAAAGCAGGCTAAACAAGCAGTGACAGAAAACACCTTTAATAACCTAAGAAAGCATTAAGGTGCCACCACAACTTCTTGTCATCATTATATTTTACAGGAAAGCCTACATGCTTTCATACATGTGATCTGAATGATGCGGGAGGTGATCTCTCTGCAATCATTACAAATTTAAGATTTATCCACAGGTTAAAAAAAGTTACTAATCCGCGGGTCATGTGCATTTCCAAATCAGTGATCCGTTACACCCCTAATTCTCATCAGTTATGTTCATTAGAGTTTCATGTTACATGATCTAATGTTAATACACAATTTTAATAGCATTGTGTTTAGTAGTTGTGTGAATAACACTGAGCACCTTGTTTCTCTGCTTGTGAATAAGATGTTTGTGGCCCATCATATGACTGCATTGGTTATGTATTAACTGTGTATAATTAAATATTTCTGTCATAGTTATGTGGTCAAATTCTGGCAAAACTTAGTGTATTGTTCTATAGACTGTGGGGTTGAAAAGATTGTTTTTGTAGTCTACAGTTGCTTTTACGGATCAAAATTACAATAAAAACTGTATTACTATGAAAAATCATTATTGCATTTAAAAACAGCTGTTCTGCTATACAGCGCTCAGCATAAATGAGTACACCGCATTTTGAAAATTTATATTTTGATCCATTTCACAATGAATATGTTATTTGGTGCATTTAAACAAAACAGATTTATTAAACAGATGTATTTATTAAAAGAATATTCTTGTCACCAAACATAATTAGAAATGGAAAGATAATACAATTAAATTCAAGCTACATATTGCAAAAAAACATTCATTCATCCATTTTCTTTTCGGCTTAGTCCCTTTATTAATCCAGGGTCGCCACAGTGGAATGAACCGCCGCAAAAAAACAAAAAAAAAAACTCCACAATTTGAACAAAAATTCTCTTTTTTTTTGTCTCTTTTTTTTATTTATTTGTATTTAAAATTTTTCTATAACATAAATTTGGGTGTACTCATTTTTGGGTATTATCGTAAGTAATTTTGTTAGATAAGCTCCAGATTTGGCTTCAGTACTGACTAATCTAATGTATATGCACAGATATAATATTGTATACCTTCCTATTAAAAATACGACTTTAAAAGATAGATTCATGAGAGGTGTACTAATATAAGCTGAGCACTGTACATTTGGAAATGATCTCTATGATGGCAAAAATTGAATTTTCAGTGATAACTTCAGTGTATATGCCTGTGGAAGTCATTCCAAAAAAAGACAAAACACATTTTCATTACTTTAACTAAAAAAAGGTTAAGCATTTCTTCCGTTTTATGATGCTTTAAGTCAGTTTTATCTAATGTGTTTTAAAATTACTGATTAATTTGTTTAAAACAACGTTAATTTGATTCTGCAGCCACAAACTGAATATAATCTACTCAAAAGTGTTCAAAACCCAAATATATATAAAATGCAACAAAACCATAGTATAAAATGCCACGCAAAATGGAAACATACTTATTACACAACAGCAAACCACAACATTACTACTTACAGAGCAGCAAAGAAACTCATGTGATGTGACCACAGATAATGGCTACCACATCCGTGGCACTGTTAGCTCTTATGCTCATGATTGCTCATTTTTATAGAAAGCTTCAGACATGGTTGTTCACAAACCTCATTAATGTTAATGTTATGTTAATTTTCCACAAAACATAATGAGATCACAATTGCACGAATTCGCAATAAAGTTAGCCGAATTCTAAACACGCATTATGGACTATGATGAAGTGCATTTCTGCAAAGGCAATTAGCTTGAGACTAATCATTTAATTAAGATATGCCTTGCTCTGACGGCTGCCCATAGGGATGAAACATCACAAATGAGATCTTTGTAGCATCTCAGTGATTTCTGCTAGTCAGCAATGTGATTAAGTCTCCGGCTTCTCAAAATTGTTTTCCCCTGAGGTATGGCTACAGTAATCTCACTTAGAGTTTCAGAAGAGAGATCTCATCTTTGTCTCAGCTAATACATAATACATTACATTTTGAGTTTGGTAAAGATGTCTACTGTGCTCACTAAAGCTCCATTTATTTGATTAAAAAGTCAGCAAACGGTGATATTATTAAAATTCTGAAATTGTTTTGGTCTGGAAACAGTTCAAAATGTTATTTATACCTGTGATGACGCTGAAATTTCAGCATTATTAAAGGAAAACTTTCATTTTTGGAAATAGGCTCATTTTACAAGTTCATTGCTGATCTCCCGGTCTGGCGGGAGCACTATTAGCTTAGCTTAGCATAGTTCATTGAATTGGATTAGACCATTAGCATCTTGCTCATAAAAGATTTTGATTAAAGCTTGACACTTCTGTTGTTACACTGTGTACTAAGACCAAAGGAAAATTAAAATATATATTTTATAGGTAAATATGACTAGGAATGGGCGGCGCAGTGGTGCAGTGGGTAGGGCTGTCGCCTCACAGCAAGAGGGTCGCTGGTTCGAGCCTCAGCTGGGTCAGTTGGCCTTTCTGTGTGGAGTTTGCATGTTCTCCCCATGTTTATGTGCGTCTTCTGCGGATGCTCCATTTTCCCCCACAAGTCCAAAGACATGCACTATAGGTAAACTGGGTAAGCTAAATTGTCCGTAGTGTGTGTGTGTGAATGTGACAGTGTATGGATGTTTCCCAGTGATGGGTTGCAGCTGGAACGGCATCCACTGCATAAAACATATGCTGGATAAGTTGGTGGTTCGTTCTACTGCAGCGACCCCAGATTAATAAAGGGACTAAGATGACAAGAAAATTAATGAACGAACAAACAAACGAACGAACAAATGACTTGGAACTATGCTATTATGATCTCAAGGAACTTTGCTGCCAAATAATGGCTGCAAAAGGTGCAGTGATATTATGCAGCACTGTTACCTATAAATACCTATGGGGACTATTTTCAGGTGCTGCGTAATATATTGTTCTTGCTGCAGCCATGGAATGAGAGTATAAATCGTAGCCATATCAGCTTAGAATCTAGCATACTGAACATGTACAGAATGGTCAAGCTTTAATTAGAAAAACAATCAAAACTCTTTTTGTCATTTATGAGCTAATAGTCTAATCTGATTCAGTGATCCCTGCTAAGCTAAGCTAAATGTTTTCCCACTGGACCTAGAGATTGGCTGAATGGATTCAAACGTGGTAAAACATAACTGTTTAACTCTAGGTGACTTGTAAAATTAGTCTGTTATAAAAAAGAGGAGTGTTGCTTTAAGGCTCCAATATAATGCCAGTGAAATCAAAGAACAAGCTTGTGACAACTTTTTTTCTGATAAGTTTACCTTAACTTGTAAGGACCTTCAAACTACAATGTCTCTCTGGAGATGGGTTTGGTTCTCAGGTCCTGCTTTTTGTCACGGAATATAAATCATTTCAAAATTCATAAAAAGAGAAATATTGGCATTAGGTGCTTTCCCATCACGTTATTAGAGTATCTGACTGTAGTATTGGTAACCTAGTAACCAACAGTAAACAAGGCAAGCATTCTAAACTACAGAGGAACTCAAGCATAAGACAGACAGTTCATCCAAAAAATATTTACTCACCCTCAAATGCTGAGTAGACCTTCAAGTCTTTATGGGTTTATTTTATTCTCATGAAAGAGATACTAAAGATACTAAAGAGATATCTTGAGCCTTCCATAGTATGACTATTTGGAGGAAAACAAATACTATAGGGGTCAATGGTTACAGGTTTCCAGCTTACTTCAAATTATCTTCCTTTGTGTTCATCAGAAAAAGAAAAAAAAACTTAAACAGTTTGGAACAAGTGAAGGGAAATTAAATGACAAAACTTCATTTTTTGGATGAACCATCCCTTTAAATCATTAACCCAATAAATTATTTATCAAAATTAAAATTAAACTTGCTCATGCTGACACAAAAATTGTCATTTTCATTAGCATAAAGCTAAATATGCTAACTATAACGCAATGCTAAAAACACTTACTCCACACCCTGTCACCAACAGCCTCTGTCACTCGTCTCACAGTAAATTGTCAGCTCTACATTTAAATGAATGGGATCATTTACATGTACTTCAAACTAGATTTACCCCTAAACAACGAACAAAAAAGGACCTTAACTCCAGTGTTTACCTTCATAGGATTCTTCGGAAATGAGCTAATATGCTAATTTGATGCTCAAGAAACATTTGTTGATAATCAATGCAGAAAAACTTGAGCTACTTAATGTTTTGGGATACGATGACACGTTTTGAAATATTATAAATGTCTTTAAAAACACTACAGAGATATTCACTAACTCACTTGAGCTATGGAAGAGCAACTTCTGGGCACTAAAAACTGTCTTCAGGATAGAATGGACAGTCCCACAGATTTGAGAGACAGTAAATGCAGAAGCTTAGTAGAGGTCATGCTAAAATGACACTGCTTATCTGACAATCACGATTCCCTTTGCTGCACCGTCGCTCCTTTTCAGCATGTGTATACAAAAACACACTCGGACACACTCTCTCGCACACACTCTAATCCTATATTAAGCAGCTTGAGTCACTGTAGTGTTTCGTGCACTTCTTCCCCCAAAATCTGACATTGTGACGTGATCTGTGGGTATAAGGAACACGTCGCTCTTCTCCTGCCTTTCATCCTGGCTTATCTGCCAAGTTTGGCCTCTGAACACTCATACATCTATCCTTGAATCCCTCTTTCAAGGGAGCATCTGTCCCAACTGCAACCTAAAAATGACATTTCTGCCATTGTTTAGTCATCCTCTAAGACACTGCTTTGAATATGTTATTCCATGGACGCAAAAGGAGAAATTTAGCAGAATGATGATACTTTTTTTTACTATTGAATAAAAAAGTGATATTCTCAGCTCAAAAAAAAAGAAAGAAAAAAAAAAGATAAGTACCAAGAGTAGCCTGCATGATTTCCCCCCAATTATTGAGCTCTTAAAGTCACAGTTCACTCAAAGCTCAAATTCAGTCATTATTTGATCATTTTCATATTGTTCCAAACCAGACATATGACTTTCATATTGATGTGCAAAATAGCTTATGGCCCGTACGGTACGGTTCGCTACGTTTTAAGGCCGTTTCCACTGTCTATCTCCGCCTTTTGGTCACCCTTTGGTATCCTTGGTAGCCTTTGCAAAGGGTGACCAAAAAGTGGTATGGTACGGTTTGGTACGCTTTTAAGGCCGTTTCCACGGTCTAAAAGCATACCAAACTGTACCGTACCACTTTTTGGTCACCCTTTGCAAAGTATACCAAAGTATACCCTCAAATATTCTGCCATTTTGGTCATAAAAATAAGAGAAGAACATAGTTCAAAACAGTAATTGTAACAATTAATAAGTATTAAGTAAATAAGTAATAATTAATTGTGGATACACACAAAAACAACAAAACTTGCTTTTATATAACTCAATTCAATTCCTGTTTATTTCTATAGCGCTTTTACAATGTAGATTGTGTTCAAGCAGCTTAACTTAGAAGTACTAATACATTGAAACTGCGTCAGTCCAGTTTTCAGAGTTTAAGTTCAGTTTAGTTCAGTTCCGTGTGGTTTAAATTTCACTGCTAAAAGTCCAAACACTGAAGAGCAAATCTAAGAACAAACTAAACTGATCTTTATGTAGTAAAACGTGTCACCAAAACAATGAATGAATCTCAGAACAAAGTCTACATACACGTCATACTAATTTCCTCAATGTTTTTGCTCAGAGATCATTTGGAGTATCGATGCATTGTTGCATTGTGACATTCGTGTACAAATGATGCGCAGTTGTGTGTTATTCTCAAGACATTTCCACACCAAAAAACATGGTGTGGCACAAAACCTTGGTTGGTTAACCTGTCAGTCACATAACATAGTGGACTGTCCTTGATCATTCAAAGCAGCCATAGCTCCCAGACCTTCAGCCGTCAGTCTGATCTACAAGAGACAAGAACCCCACTGACTTTCCTGATTCCTAAGAAAAAAAAACATTGTCTCCTCCAATAAAAGTATGCCTAAATGTTTATTTAATATAATTGTTTGTCATACAGATTCATAATGACATGAGGGAGAGTAAATAATGACCCGTATTTAATCTCAATCTGTTTGACGTCAGTGATGCAAAAAAAAAAAAAACAGAATCTTGCATCTTTTATAACAAAAATATTGAAACTATTTTGTATTATTTTATTATGTCATATCTGAATATAATATAGTATTATAGATATTTAATACAGTTTTCTCATTCAAATTTCCAAAACAAAAAAACTAAAAATATAACTCTAGAACAGATATATGTTTTGCTGACATTATTCCAAATGTTCAGAAGAAACACAAATTTCAACTACACTGACCATGTCCTGAGTGGTCATGCTAATAATGTCACACACCTTCGATTTCCAGTCTGGTTGTATATAATCAAGTGAAACACTAAAGAAGCTTTATTTTGCTGTGCATTACATTAGACTGCAGAGAGCAGCATTATAACAGAATCCTTAAATGTATTTAGTGTGATAAAACAGTGCTGCTTCTTCCCCTCATGACCATGACTGGAAGAAACAAAACAGTAGACTGTGGCATTATAAAAGCTCTGCTGCTTTTGTGCCATATTGCACACGTCCCATATCAGTAACTGCTTCAGCAAATTAAGAAACGATATTCATCAATTTGACAGCACACCTGTTGCAAATTCTCACAACACAGACAACGGAAGAAACATGCAGCAAATTGGTCAAAACACAAAAAAACGGAAGAAACGAGCAGCAAATTGGTCAAAACAGACAACGGAAGAAACGAGCAGCAAGTTGGTCAAAACACAAACAGAAGAAACATGCAGCAAATTGGTCAAAACACAAACAATGGAAGAAACGCACAGCAAATTGGTCAAAACACAAACAACGGAAGAAACGCACAGCAAAT
>CAIGQQ010039592.1:1344324-1355450 GCA_903798035.1 Danio albolineatus | reverse complement strand
AAAACACAAACAACGGAAGAAACGCACAGCAAATTGGTCAAAACACAGACAACGGAAGAAACATGCAGCAAATTGGTCAAAACACAAACAACGGAAGAAGCCCACAGCAAATTGGTCAAAACACAAACAACGGAAGAAACGCACAGCAAATTGGTCAAAACACAAACAACAGAAGAAACGCACAGCAAATTGGTCAAAACAGACAACGGAAGAAACGCACAGCAAATTGGTCAAAACACAAACAACGGAAGAAACGCGCAGCAAATTGGTCAAAACACAGACAATGGAAGAAACGCACAGCAAATTGGTTAAAACAGACAACAGAAGAAACGCACAGGAAATTGGTCCACAAACAACGGAAGAAACGTGTAGCAAATTGGTCAAAACACTTGAAAACATCCACATAACACAACAGAAATGTTTCAAGAGGAACCAAAAACATAACGGACCCGCCGTGACTGTGAAGTGATTGGTGGTCTTTGAAAGGTGAGTTGTTTTTCGTTTATTTTAATATCCTGATTACACGATTTCGTTGTCTTTTGTAAATTATCAGCCTAATTAATGATTAACTGAAACATTGCGTTATTAAATAAATTGGGACAACAGTCACGGCACAATGACACATCCGTATCTCAGCTGGGTCCGTCATGTTTTTGGGTCCTCTTGAAACATTTCAGTTATGTTATTTGGATGTTTGCAAGTGTTTGACCAATTTGCTGTGCGTTTCTTCCGTTGTTTGTGTTTTGACCAATTTGCTGCGCGTTTCTTCCGTTGTTTGTGTTTCGACCAATTTGCTGTGCGTTTCTTCGTTTGTTTGTGTTTTGACCAATTTGCTGTGGGTTTCTTCCGTTGTTTGTGTTTTGACCAATTTGCTGCGCGTTTATTCCAGTGTTTTTTGACCAATTTGCTGCGCGTTTCTTCTGTTTGTGTTTCGACCAATTTGCTGCGCGTTTCTTCCGTTGTTTGTGTTTTGATCAATTTGCTGCGCGTTTCTTCCGTTGTCTGTGTTGTGAGAATTTGCAACAGGTGTGCTGTCAAATTGATGAAGATCGTTTCTTAATTTGCTGGTGTTTTTTTGTTATTGCATGTGCTTTCTTAAATTGCAGCGCGTTAAGTTCTCTCGGCCACCGCACCCATAGGATGTAATGACAACTCCCATGATTCCACACTCAGTCACAGTGTCAAAAAACTATGCCTTTGTTTGTTGTGAATACAAGCTCTCTAGCGGTGAAAATTACACAGTTTCTTTATAATACGAACATTTTACAATTCCTAAACAAGATTTATAAATTAAAAGTTAATAAATTATAGATTAAGTGAATTCCTCACATCAAGCTATAGTTTGACATACGCAGTGCTTTATTAACACTTTTTGCTATACTCAAATCACTTACAACCCCTGGTCACTATTTCCTTTCAATTTATGGAAAAGAGCAGCATGAACATTCAACCAAACATCTAAATACAGACAAATGACATGTCATACAGATTTAGAATGATACAAGGCTGCACAAACGTTAACAAGTGTTAACCAAAAGTGGTAATATCCCCTTAAGGGTGACTTGAGATCTGAAAATGAGAGGCAAGAGATTGTGTAAGAGCAAGAGAGAAAGAGACACACAGAGGGAAACCCTCAGCCAAATGACAACACCACAGAGGTAGAGGAGGTGAAAGGGGAGGTGATGAGATGGAAGGCTGAAGCATAAAGGTGCTATGGACTGACTGACAACAATCAATGCTTGAGACACACTGAAAGAGGCAGCCAGTTTGTGTCTTTCTCTCACTGTGTGGTATTCATGCGCACAATCAGACATGCATGCAAAAGCACGTAGGCTAGCCTATGTGTGGACGTGATGGACGGATCTGCCAAAAAAACACACACACACTCTCATTCTATTGAACTCTTAAAATGAAATGAAATCCATTAACATGTCAGAGAGCCTGTGTGAGGAGGTGGAGGGAGAACACATAAACACACAAGCGCTCCTGCTGACAGTGAATTTAGAGTCATAAATAATAAAGAAAGCCCTGTCTTACCTCATTCTCCTAGGTTCTGTCTCTCCTTCCCTCTCGCTGGACACAGTGGACACTGTGTTTGAGTCACACAGATTTCATGCAGACCGTTTGATTTCACCCCCCGACACACACATGACTCTCTCCCTCTCGGGCGTGCATTCAAAATAAGGTAGAGGCGTACACACTCACACACACAAACACAGACATGCATGCATGCAAGAAAACAGCTCCCTTCTTTGGTTCACACACTCATGCACACATACACACGCGCGCGCACACACACACACACACACACCACGCGCATGCTGAAGCACAGCCTCTCACTCTGTCTCCTCGCTCTCAGGCAATCAGAGAGAATGTCATAACCGAAGCCACGCCCCCTTCGCCCCCCTCCCCGCAGGCTTACTATAAATACAGGGATGGATATGAATATGCTGTCTTGTTCTCTTAGACTTTCCCCCTCCCGTTTTGCTTCATCTCTCATTCCTAATATTCCCTCTCGGTGGCCGTGAAATGCTTCTCTTATGACCTTGCATTGTGCTCGCGGACTAGCAGCCCCCCCCGTCTTTTTCCTGCACACACATAGGCTACATATGTACAGAATTAATATACAGTCATGAGTTTATTTAACGCTCTTGCAGATGAGCTATAAAACTGATATTAATGCCAAACCAAACGGAACTGAATGGAAATAGCGGTTTCTTGGTGATGATAAACAAACAATAGACAACGCGGCTGTACAGACGCGCAGGCACAAAAACATACACCTGCTGTCTGTGTAATGGCCGGTTCACCCACACACACAATGCGTTCTTGTTCCACGGCGTTTTTCTATCCAAATATTGACTGGTCGATGATAAACTTTTAAAAACGTCGTTATTTTCCTTTCTATTGCACTGCGTTTTGTTTGAAAACGCAACATGTTCTGTCTGGCCGCGCGCGCACGCGTGTTTATGACTTAATGTGTCAGATGCAGATCTATTATGCACCGGATGTGCATACTTATTTAGACCATTGAGTCCATTTTTGTTATGCAAACAATGAGAGCAGAGCATAAAAAGTTTTAGCCGGGTTAATTCGCACCTCACAGGAAATGGTGCCCACAAAACCGCCAATTTAGTCACACATTCATCACATCAACAGCTTCAGATGCTAAAGTAGGCTATACTGAGAATAAGTGCCTATGTGTGGGTCGTGACTTGTGAATGTGCCAACAGAATTAACTTTGTTTTTGAAACATTAATATGCATGGCTTATGAATTTAGAAGCTGCAGTTATTACTTAAATGTTCTGCTAAAGTTAAAAGGTTTGCTTATGAATGTTGACATTTTTAAAGGGATAGTGCACCCACATTGACCGTCGAATGTCTTTCGTCTGAAGAACACAAAGGAAGGTATTTTGAAAAATGTCACAGTTTTGGCGCCCATAGTATGAACGACTTACTGGGCGTTTCATAAAATATTCTTTCTCAGAAGGAAGCAAAGAAAAGTCAGCACACATACATTAGCTATGTCTATTTGATGCTTGTGTTTACGTTTGGAAAACATATTTTTGAGTGTTTGCTGAACTGCAATACATCTATAATGAAACATCTCCTGTCAGATGTAAAACATATCTTTATAATACGTCTTTAAGATGTTTTTGATAGGATGTTCATAAAACAGACCTTTTAAAAACATTTTCTTGCAGACATGCATATGCTAGAAGGCCTTTTTACACTTAAACTAGATAACCCTGGGTCTTTAAATCTATACAAAACAAACAAAATCCTGGGTTTCCATGCTCTTGCATTTCTCCCTGCTATAATTTACCCAGGGGTAACAATTAATCCTGGGTTCATTAACTGCTGTTTCACACATTACACGTCTAAACCCTGGGTCAACTGCCTTGTTTGAAGCATTGGTGTCATTAACTGGGAACACATTGCATGCAACCTGTTTACATAAAAGCTCTAGCATTGTGCAACCTCATGTCTTATGTTGCCAACTGTATTGGACACACAGCCTGACCACAGATTCAGCATATTTAATCAGCAAATTGGCTCACGCAGACGCCAACAGACACTGACAGGAGTAACATGCTAATCCAACAAAACTAAACAAAGTGTCCGATGTTGTCCCTCAGTGTTTGTCAATGCTTGTGAATTGGTCTTACAACGTGGTGTTTTCTTTGCTATACATAGCATGTGACAATTACAGTCACACTTTCTTTGACAATATGCTCATTTTACAACTCCACTAGAGATAAACAGTTGAGTTTCACCATTTTTGAATCGGTTCAGCTCTAAAGGGAGCATGTTTAGCTTAGCTTCGGAAAGATCATTGAATAGGATTAGACCATTAGCATCTTGCTGAAAAACAAAAAAGGACATTTAAAAGTTTTCTGAGAAATGTTCATCTGGCTAAATACTCTCATTCCTGCGTAATAATAAAGTAACTTTGCTGCCATACAATGGCTGCAGCAGGCATTGAAAAAACGTTTGTGTATTCTGGTTCAAATAGATGGTTTAGGATCTGCACCAGTGAATATGCTCCGAATCATCTTATAAATGTCTCCATGGTTGCCAGGTACACTACCTGTGCAAACAATTGGTTTATTTAATAGTAATAGTAATATTGGCGCCACGGTGGCGTAGTGAGTGGCACGTTCGCCTCAGAGCAAGAAGGTCGCTGGTTCGAGCCTCGGCTGGGTCAGTTGGCATTTCTGTGTGGAGTTTGCATGTTCTCCCCATGGTTGCGTGGGTTTCCTCCGGGTGCTCCGTTTTCCCCCACAAGTCCAAAGACATGTGGTATAGGTGAATTGAGTTGGCTAAATTGTCCGTAGTGTATGAGTGTGAATGAGTGTGTATGGATGTTTCCCAGAGATGGGTTGCAGCTGGAAGGGCATCCACTGCGTAAAACAAATGCTGGATAAGTTGGCAGTTCATTCCGCTGTGGCAACCCCGGATTAATAAAGGGACTAAGCCGAAAAGAAAATGAATGAATGAATAGTAATATTGGAAGCTAGCCAATTTTTAGGTGCTGTGTAGTTTCACTGCGCCTGCTGCAGACATGCTACAGCAGCAAAATTCCTTGATTTTTACTCTGGAATGAAAGTTTCCAGCCATATCAGCCAAGACAATAGCAACCTTTCATTTCCTGTGAGTCTCAGCACGTGATGCAAATACAGAAGAGTCAAGCTCAGGTCATTTTTTGAGTGAGATGCTAATGGTCTAATCTGATTTAATGATTTATGCTAAGCTAAGCTAAAGTGCTTCATTCAAATGAGCCTATTTTCATAAAAAGTGAAGTGTTCCTTTAATGTAAATGGTGCTAACCCTGCTTCCAAATAATCGTGTACAATTATCCTTTGTAATTAGAATTAAAAGCAGGGTTTAGATCAGTGGTACTCAGCCCTGTTCCAGCTCCAACCCTTATCAAACACACATGAACCAATTAATTAGGACCTGAACAGAAGATAATTACAGGCAGGTGGTTTAGGTTGACAATCACCCAACATTAAAAGGTCTTGAAAATCATTTTAGAAACATGAGTTTTTGGATGAACTTTTGAACTATTGCAATGGAGTGTAGCTTTTTGTGTTTGAATTATAAATAATTAACTTTGAATTCATTCTTTTTTATAACCATCTGTTTTACTGTTTTGTACAGTGCAAGAGAAGTTGAACCCCTTCACCTCCCCCATCTTTCCTGTGCTTGTTTCCTTCCTCTCTTGGGTTAAGCCTATGTTCGCTGCTTTCTCTCACTGTAAAACCCTCAGGATGTGACAAATAAAGACAAATTAAGCCCCCTAAATCCTATAATGTGAAACACACACACACAATATATATATATATATATATACATATATAAATTTACACACAAAACTGGATGGAAACACATAGAGCTGAGTGAAACAACTACAGCTGCAATGCCGCCCAGTCCCTCTAGATCTAAAAAGATTGATGATTATTGATCCCTAAAGAGAAATTCAGTGCGGCAGCAGCGATATTAAACAGAGTGCACATATAACACAACTATACACATGAGCATAAGCGCTATATATGTGTTGTGGTGTGCAGCTGCTCGAGAAGGGCTTATAAAATCATGGATATAATAGCCATGACAAGGATTGTTGCACATGCTCCAGTTCCCTTGTGGCAAAAAAATGGTCTACGGGAACCATCACCCCACCCATGAGTGCTTGGAAAGGCGACTCCACTGTGAGGGTGGCTGGGGGGAAGCCATGATGTGACTTGAACATCACTCTGACATGAACATTATAACAGGTTGTCAGATATGTGCAATTCAGGAAGCAATTTATAGGGCCCGACAGGTAGCAAGCATACAGTATATGCAGTTTAACAGCATTGGTGCTGCCTCTGATACAACTGGCTCTGCACTTGCCCCTCTTCCCCACATCAACCCTTACTACCCCGGCCGGTCCTCCCTAGGGACAGTTCAGTTTCCACTTGGTCAGTCAGTCCTCACAGCTTTGACCTAGTTCGTGTCTCTGGCTTTAAACACATACACACAGGCTAACACACTCAAGAGTGCATGCGCAGAGATGCAAACGAATGCTAGGGGTTTTCGCACCTGAAATATTTAACCCTGAGTCAATCTAAACCTGTGTAAATGGAATCCTGGGCTATGTTTTTAATTTACAATGCTTATAATTTTATCTAGTGTTAAAAATTAATTTGAAAAACTGGGTTATTTAACCCTTGTGAGTTGTTGGGTTGTTTTCATCCACTCTGGAGTGATTTTGAGGCTTAATTTGGCCACAACTTCTTCTGTGTTTCAGCAAATGGAAACATTTTTGGTGGAAAACCATATTTTGACACATATTTTAGTAAGATGCTTTAAAAATTCTCAAACATTCAACAATGCACTCTAGGCAAATTTACAACCCTTTCGTTACGTTCATATTTTGCCTCATTGGCTTCCATTATAATGAATTTTTTTAATTGCAAAGCCATGACACCAAATAATCATGCATTCTTGATTGTTACTGGTTTTCCCTGTTGGGAAGTGGTACAATTTGTGATGTTTTCTGTTGATCTTCAGTTGCAGTGCAAAAAAAATAATTTAAAAAAAGCTTAGTTCCTGCTTTCTATATGAAGTAAAGGGTGTGTGTGAGAGACCGTTGCGCACGTATCTTGATGTCTGAGAAAATTAAAATAAGCAGCTTAGCTCTCAGAACATAGTAAGTGTATTTATGCACACACGCTATCTGCTGTTTTGCTCCATATACCTAAATAATAAAAGCCAGAAACTTTTTTGCACAGGCCTATCTAAAGGGTTAATTTTGCCAACTGATGATCAACAGTACAAGTGACACATTTTACCTCTTCCAAACAGGGAAAACCTTCAACAGACCTGCATGATTATATGCTGTCACAGCTTTGAAATAAAAAAAAGTCATTATAATGAAAGCCAATAGGGCAAAAACAGCCACTAACATAATGAAAGGGTAGTAAATTCTAATAGTACACAGGGGTTAATCCAAGTTTGGTTAAAATTTAGACTAACAAAACAATTGGGCCAACATTTAACATAAATTTAAGTTGAAATTACTTTTATGAGTAGCATTTGGGTATTCGAAAGCTGCATTTCACATTCTAACTTTTTAAAACTCTTTTATTAGTTGGATATTTTTAAAGACTGTCACTTTGGACAAACAGAGCACTTAAACAATCATCCTAGTTTGCATATTTATTATATACTACCGACTAGGTGAATTCATGCTATATCGCATAACGTAACTGAGAGATTCCTAATGTACTTGTCAAAAGGTTTCACAGCCGATAACTCTGAATTCTTTCTTATGGTGACATCATCAACACTGAGACCAAACTAATAATTTGTGATTCAAAAGCTTATTTATGTATCAATCTAAAGCCAGTAAGTGAATAAACAATAAACAGTTTACTTCATATTTTAGAACATTTGTGGTGTTTACTATGTGACTGTACAGACCTTAAGATATTCCTCTTTACCAGTGGTAGAAAGAGTACTGAAAAATCATACTCAAGTAAAAGTACCATTACTTGCCTAAAAATGTAGTGTGAGTAAAAGTATTTCTTGTAAATATTACTCAAAGTATGAATAAAAAGTAGACCTTTCAAAAGTACTTATGAGTAGTGAGTAGTATGCTGTAAAAAGCTGATTCATTTTGCAGATGCAATTTGTGCATGTGTGTGTGTGTAAACATAACATTCTGTAGCGCATCTAGTTATTGCCCAGCAGGCACACAGCGTCATAAGACGTTAACATTAGGTTAGACTTAGGTCGTAACGTCAGGTGAACAAAATTCACTGTCTTAGCACTGTTTTAGCTTATGTTGGAAAGTGACCAAATTCCAACGTTGAGCCGACATCTTAAACCAACGTCATATTGATGTCAAATACAGACATTTATTCATCAGGTATGACGACCAAAATCCAACGTCTGATAGATGTCATAGAGGTAACATCCACACAACTTCAAGCTGAAGATCATTAGACATTGATATTTGGTTGGTTTTAAGTTGGACATTGACGTTGGCCTGACGTTGAGTTCTGACGTCAACCCGATTTTCATTTCCAAACAAAATGTAGAGTCCCCATGATGATAGGGTACAACGTCAATCTGATATCATGTTGACGTCTTGTGCCTGCTGGGTGTTTAAGGGCATTTCGGTCATCATACAGTAAACATCCGTCATCTTCTCATCAGTGACATGCATCTAAACAGTCCCTGGGTCAATGCGTGTAAAGATTTGGACATCTTGGACACTTAATGCTTCAAACAGTTTCCTGAAATTATAAAGCGCATATGTCTTGAGGTTCATTATTATGAGAATTACATTCTATGTACGATTTGATTGGACAGGAATCACAGGACTGACTTCACTAATCCTCATAGACAAGAAAATCTAAGGTAGTTGGGTTAAAGTACCGATACTGCACTAAAAATTTACTCAAGGGAAAGTAAAAGTGCACATTTTTAAAACTACTCAGTAAAGTACAATTCCTGAGAAGAACTACTCAACTACAGTAATCTGAGTATTTGTAATTAGTTACTTTCCACCACTGCTGTTTACATTGAAGCTTTCTGAATCATTATCAAATCACACTTGAGAAAATGATCATCAGGTTTAACACAAACTCATGAAGCATTTCACTCAAGGTTTTTTGTTATTGTAATTTATTACTACATTAAATTGGATAAATGTAAAACAAACGTTTTCCCTAGTGAACTGGTCTGAAACATTGAGAGCTCCCTGTATCTGAACACTATTTAGCAGAAAGCAGTATGTTTTCCAGAATATGTCAAATGGTAACAATAAAGAACCCAATAAGTAGTTGATTTGTTGGTTTAAACTGACGTACTCACCAGCCACTTCATTAGGAACACCTCTCTAACGGCTCTTTAACGCAAATTTCTAATCAGCCTATCACATAGCAGCAATGCAATGCATTGAGACATGTAGACATGGTCAAGAAGATCTGCTGCAGTTCAAACTGAGCATCAGAATGGGGAAGAAATGCCAGACGAGCTGGTCTGGGTATTTATGAAACTGCTGATCTACTGGGATTATCCCGCACAACCATCTCTAGGGTTTACAGAGAATGGTCAAAAAAAAGAAAATATCCAGGTCACACTTTATGTAGATAGTCCGTTTGTCGAATTTAAGTTACATTGCAACTAATTCTCATTAGATTATAAGTAGACTGTTAGGATTAGTGTAAGTTGACATGTACTTGCAAAGTTTCTTATAGTCAGTTAAATGTCTGTTGAATGTCAGTATCAACAGATATTAAGTAGACAGTCTAATACTCAAATGGAAAATCGAAATAAAGTGTTACCAATATCCAGTGAGTGGCAGTTCTGGGGGAGCAAATGGCTTGTTGATGCCCGAGGAGAATTGCCAGACTGGTTCAAGCTGAGAGAAAGGCAACAGTAACTTATATAACTACTTGTTACAACCGAGTTATGCAGAAGAGCATCTCTGAATGCACAACACGTCCAACCTTGAGATGGACAGGCTACAGCTGCAGAAGACCACAAGGGGTGCCACTCTGGTCCGCTAAAAACAGGAAACCAAGCCTACAATTCGCACAGACTGACCCAAATTGGACAATAGACGATTGGAAAAACATAGCCTGGTCTGATGAGTCTCAATATCAGCTGTGACATTCCAGCAGGATAACGCACCATGTCATAAAGTGCGAATCTCAGATTGGTTTCTTGAACATGACAATGAGTTCACCGTACTCAAATGGCCTCCACAGTCACCAGAACTCAATCCAGTAGAGCACCTTTTGAATATTTCCAGTACCATGTTGAATCTATGCCACGAAGGATTAAGCCAGTTCTGAAGGCAAAAGGGGGTCCAATCCGGTACCAGTAAGGTGTACCTAATAAAGTGGCCGGTGAGTGTAAATAGATTCAGTGAAGATTTGTGGCTTGAATAAAATAAGTCAGTTTAGACCATTTCCAGGTAACATGCGTGTGTAGCATGATAACAGGAAGCAGGATAACATGAAGCTAAGTTCCATGCAACAAGACATTGCTAAATCATTACATTGAATTTTCTGACTAATGAAGTGTCTGTCTGAACCATAGCGGGAGTTCTGAAAGTTACACATTCTGCTGAACTGTTTCTTAGAAGAAAAGGGAAGCTAAAGTGAACTACACTTGCATTTCTTTACTGATGGGTGTTAAGCAACATTTTCTGCATTTCATGCAACATTTATTTTAATGTGTAATAATGAGTAGGCATTTGTACGTATATCCAAAAAAAGTTTGCCATTTCTTTGAGTAGCCTACAACACTGGTGCAAAAGCAACAGGTCCTCACTGAGCTCCTTTGTCCAAAGCTGCAGCCACACTTCACCTTTTGCCCCACAGACTTCCATTCATACAAATGCGAATGCGGCAGACCGGTAACACAAGCTCATGCCACAAGTTTCGCATTTCGCTATGTTTGTAAGTTCAAGCTTAGCGAACTCTGACCTGCTAAATCGCAACTCGGGATTGTGTGAGACCAATAGAAGATCAAAATGTGACATCTCTGTATCATTCATTCATTTTCTTTTCGGTTTAGTCCCTTTATTAATCCGGGGTCGCCACAGCGGAATGAACCGCCA
>CAIGQQ010039592.1:1285781-1335755 GCA_903798035.1 Danio albolineatus | reverse complement strand
TATATATATATATATATATATATATATATATATATATATATATTAGGCATGGGCCGGTGTAAGATTGTGACGGTATGATAACTTTGGATAAAAATATCACGATTTCACGGCTCTAAAATATATAATAAAATATAATGCCTGCCTAAAAAAAAAAACGTTTTTTCCCTTTGAACACAATATATTTTATTTTCAGAAACATTTAAAGTATTTTGGAGCAGTAAACATGTCAGTATCATGACTTCTTAATCACTGACTTCTGCTGTCTTCATTAGTTTCAATAATACAGATTTCTTTACAATTAAGGCATTTAAATCTTTGGAAGTCTTACACATACCTTAGGAATGGAATAGAAGAAAATTTTGCCGGTATTAAAACCTTCACTTTTCCAAACATATATATATACACTTTTTAACATGCAGTTTATTTTTCAAATATGCTAGGGCCCCATACCTGGAATTGCTTCCACTCCATACCTGGAGTGCCAAATCACTAAGTCCGCCCCTGTGTGCATTTACAAACAAGTATTGAGAGCAGAGCAGAAAGATAAACCTCACCCCCCTGGAAAGCCCAGCAAGCCATCAAAGCGCATCTGCATCTAAATGACAGTAATGTGAATTCAGGTTTATAAATTCAGGATATTTATGTAAATGGGACTTCCTGTTTTAGAAGTGCATCTGTCATAGTCGCACACTTCAGATAAATATAACAAAAGTTTACACTAAGTGGTTAAGTTTGCACTAAGTGCACTAGCTCTTCCTTACCAGAACTATATGTTTGATTGGGATTTTTCCGAAGAGCTTGGCACTGGAGTCACCATAGAGCATGACGTGACACGCGTGTCTGTAGCCCTGACGTGTCAACGCTTCGTCCCTCGTCAGCTTCTCTTCTGCCATTACAGCGATAAACAAACCTCTAAACCGGTCAACTGAGGGGTTAATGACGCTTTCTGATAAGAAAGAAACAACTCTGATAACATCCGCATGTGTTACCGTGTCCAGTAACGTGCTACTGTAATGGCCGGACTTTATTTCAAAATATTAGTCCAATGAAAACACAGCTCATTCGTGTTAATACTTGTATTTGAGGGAGAAAATCACATTGCAAGTCTTGTATGCTAGGAATTTTTTACGACAAACGGAAGGTTTTTTAAATTAATAATAAATACATTTTTATAGTTATGGACATTAAGAATTCAATGCGTATTTAATCTCAGATAACATACATCAAATTAATTTAACATTAATAGTTTTGTGTGCCAATATTCAATAATCTAATCAAATTTAATGTAATTTAATAATACATTATTCTCATTATTATCTGTTGTTCAATATTGAATAAAGGTTAAATTTACTTTTTAACAAGTTAAATTAAATCAAACTAAATTAATTAATTTGTCAATATTCAATAAATAGGTTAAATTAAGTTATACTAAATTAATAATGACTAATTAGGCAAAATAAAAATTTATAAAAGGTAAAAACTTGTAAAAATTTATAATTAAAAACTTAAATAAGGTAAATATTTTGATTTGCCAATAATCAATCATTAAACTGCCTAAGATTTAAGAATTATGAAATTTACTAACTAATTAATTTCTTGCTTTTCCCCAATTCTCGAACAACACAAGTTTGTTGTCCAATAGATGGCAGTAGCAACTAAATTGTGCTGAGGAAGATGTTATCACTAGAAAAAAAATAAGAAAAGAACAGAAAGAAAGGACTTGAACATGAAGGTGTCTATGCTGAAAAAAGTGGATAAAGATTTAGTGCTTGTCTTTTGTCAGTCTGGATGTATACCACCTGTGCACAGCACCAGAAATAACCTCTAATATCTAAGTGTGACTTCAAAAGCAGAACCAAACAGGACTCTCCACTGTTGCCAGTTATAAAAATGGCTGTGGCAAAATCATACAATATTGTATTAGACAAGTGTTTCCAAAATTACGTTGTTCCTTTGAGATGATAATAATAGGAAAAAAATTGTCTAAAAGTTTAATCTATTTTTAAACGTGTACAAATACTCAATATTTATAAAGCGCAAGTTCTTTTCAAATCAAACCAGGCACCGTTCATTTTAGAGTGTCGTTTCAGATGTTCTGTATCAAAATATTGTGTGAAATCAGTCTGTTTTGTGCTGTTCTATTCTGTTCTATTCTATTTTATACAGTAGGCTACTGTTGTATTCTTCATTCTGGTTGGCCGATTAACAACATTCTAAGTTGTGCCATTTTAAGATAGGCACACAGCTCAAGTAATTTTAGGCAGGTCTAGACAGCATTACACCTCCATATCACTACACTGATTTATTTCAGTAACTGCACAGCCTACAACAGTCAAAATCCAATCAAAACAAAAAAAGATGTTTAGGATGAAACACGTATGAAAATAGTCTTACACACAGCAATGGTTTGATGACCGACTAAATGAAAAATACAACATCTGAACAATGACCTTAGGTGAGGTATACATTAAGGAGAATAACTGACTCCGGTCTATTGAATTATTAGGAAATAATGCACACCGAAGTGTAACAGCCACTTTATTTTGTGTTGCGGTGGGTGTGCATTATTAATAAATGTGCATCTAATAATTCAAAGACTTGTCACAAATAGACAAATAATAAATAATGTTGATGCCAGAGGTCAGAGGAGACTGGCCAGACTGGTTCAAGCTGATAGAAAGGCAACAGCAACTAAAATAACCACTCATTACAACCGAGTTATGCAGAAGAGCATCTCTGAACGCACAACACGCTGAAACTTGAGGCAGATGGCCTACAGCAGCAAAAGACCACACCGGGTGCCACTCACCCACTCCTGTCAGCTAAGAACAGGAAACAGGCTACAATTCGCACAGGCTCAGAATTGGGTAAGGTCAAATTTTGCCGTCAACAACATGAGAGCATGGATCCATGCTGCCTTGTATAAACGGTTCAGGCTGCTGGTGGTGGTGTAATGGTGTGAGGAATATTTTCTTGGCACACTTTGGGCCCATTAGTACCAATTGAGCATCTTGTCAATGCTATAGCCTGGGTATGTTGCTGACTATGTCCATCCTTTTATCACCACAGTGTACCATGTCATAAAGCACAAATCATCTCAGACTGGTATCACGAACATGACAATGAGTTCACTGTACTCAAATGGCCTCCACAGTCACCAGTTCTCAATACAATAGAGTGCCTTTGGGATATGGTGATATGGGAGATTCGCATCATGGATGTGCAGCTGATAAATCTGCAGCAACTGTGTGATGCCATCATGTCAATATGGACCAAACCCTCTGAGAAATATATCCAGTACCTTGTTGAATCTGTGCCATGAAACATTAAGGCAGTTCTGAAGGCAAAAGGGGGTCCAACCTGGTACTAGTAAGGTGTACCTAATAAAGTGACCGGTGAGTGTAAACTAAACAGATGTCTAGTGATGAAATCATGGTATTACATGTAATTTGATTGATTTCCTTCTCCACTCGTTTCCCAACTACAAACTTTCTGTTCTTCTTCTTAAAAAAAAAATATTAGTTTTTTTCTGGTTCAACTGGACATAGTGCAGTCATGAGTGATTAATCAACAACTAAACAAAGAAAACTTTATTTATTTCAGCGGTCAGCATCAGAAATGATTAGTGTAGTAACTAAATACACCACAATAAAAATAGCAACAGATCGAAACGTGTAAATATGGTACTAACGTGTCTGTTCTTCTGCAGTGTTGAATGTGACTAACGTGGGTTTCTGAGTCAGCCGTGTGGATGTTTCCATCAATAACTGGGCCTCTGAATTGTTAAAAGATTTTACATAGCAATATGTATGAGAGACGGACTGAATTAACCCATACACTTCCCATTCCAATCTATTAAGATTCCCATTGTCTCACTCTAGAAGACAGTAAGTGAACATGGAGATGTGCAGGTTTATGTAAGTGGGGCTGAGAATTTTACTTGTACTATTTAAATGGGAATGTTAACAAGACAACAAGACAGGTGGACAGATAAAGTTTTAAGGTTATGAGAGTGCGTACATGATCATCTTTCAGTCACTTCAGAATGCCATTTCATTCATTCATTCATTCATTTTCCTTCAGCTTAGTCCCTTTATTCATCAGGAGTCACCACAGCAGAATGAACCACCAATTTATCCAGCCTATGTGTTACACAGCAGATGCCCTTCCAGCTGCAACCTAGTACTGGGAAACATTCATGCACATCCACAATGGCATTTCAGTCACTGAAAATTGATAACAAATAGACTTTTAAAAATAAACAAGAAGTATGATAGCTACTATGACTTTAACATAAATAAAATTAAACAAACAGTATTATTTATTGGTCTATTAAGTAATGAAACATTCCTGTTATTGTTTTAAGCAAATATTTAATGATTAAATTAAAATTATTTTGAATTATTATTGTATTATAGCAATAAAGTTCAGCTGAAATCAAAAATGTTTATTTTGCTAGCTCACATTGTTTTTCATTAGGTGCGCAAGATAATCCACTGAAAAAAGTCTTTGTTTTGGTTTTGGCTTCAACCACCTCTGACCATTTGCTTCTGCGTTTAAAATCCCTAACCTGATTGCATCTTGTAGGACATGTTCCTGGATAAATATCTATGTTGATCCAGGAACAACATTTCAATTAGCCAATCAGAATTAAGGGATGTGTTTACATTTTATGTTAGGTTTAGGCTTATGGTTAGGTTTATGGACTTCTACATGATTGTTATCCTACTATTATTCCCCTCTGATTTTGGCAATAATTTACATTTATGGTTGGGTTTAGGGGTAGGGAATAGGAATGGATTACATTTTCCAACAAAAAATGATGTTCCAGAACCAACATAGATGTTAATACAGGATTGCATCATACTTGGCAAAATGATGACATGCGTTTAAAATGGTGGAACTTCTCTGTTGATGTCAGCTTGACAGCTTCAGACACAACCACTTAACCACACCCCTCTAACCATTAGTTTGCTACTAGTGAATGATGCACAAAAAGAATTCCCAGCCCCTACTAGATATTCAGTTTCAGTTGGAAATACATCAGCATACTGAAATAAGCTTCAGCAACCACAATAATAATAATGTAAAAAAAAAAAAACCTTTCAACAATTAGGTTCTGATCTGCTCTTGGGCTGCAGGTGGAGGTGTGAGGACTGACTGGGCTGCCTGTCAGTGCTCTGTGGCGGGGAAGGGTCGACGGCATCACCCACAGCTCGTTGAGAAGAGTAGGAACGGCACAGATCAGACACATGAGAGTCTATAAAAATCTCCAATAACAAACGAAAAAGTCACTAAGTCGCTTTGTTGCTGGGGGGGTCTGAAAAGTCGCTAAATATATTGACAAAGTCACTAAGTTGGCAAGTTTTAAACATTTAAGATAAGTCTTTAGTGTCTCCAGAATGTGTCTGTAAAGTTTCAGTTAAAACACCCATCAGATTAATTATTATAGCTTACAGAATATTGAATTTTCTGCTCTGAACACAATGTAGCTGTTTTTGTTGCCTGTGCCTTTAATGCTAGTTCTCTCCACCCACTGTTCACATGTGTCAGAGTGTGCCGCCCTCAACAGTACAGTGACAGACATAAAGGAAGCAGATCTCACGTAACGTTTGTGAGAAATACTACAGTAAGAACTTTCTCAATGATTATTTGTTGTATTTGTTGTGGAGTAGCAACAATGCTGTATAAGCATTCGTTATGTTAATGTACAAAATAAACGTGATTTAACATCCACAAACTGGGATAGAAGTGTCTTCTTTTATAATTGTACTGACATGCGGCTGTGGCGATAAGAAAGACGGTAAAATCGCTGTAGTTCATTACAGACATACACTGTTTTAAAAACGTTTTAAACTTGTAAAACTCATTCTTGATCAAATTTGATGATGATTGATGATCGCAGCGAGCTGAACAGATCTTTTAATCCTGGTTGCTTTGAGCACATCCTGTCTTGTTGATTTGATTATACGCGCTACTCCGGAGACAAGTTAATATGCGGCTGTCAATCAAATCGGTGGGCAGGGAAACCGCACTCCTACGTCACGTTGCTGTGGGCCACAAAATGGGAAAGTTTTGCATCTGGTGTTTAACATCAGGACAAAAGAGAGTCTTTACATCACCCCAATATGACTGTGGACACACTAATCATACACACAGTCCTGTCCAAACAGCTTCCAAATGATGACTTTCATCATAGGTGCCGTTTAAACATGGTTTAGCAAACCAGAATTTGACTCAACTGAAACTTCGAGCATCCGCACACATACTGTAGACTTGAAATGTCCATCTAGGACTGTTGAAGTCAGCATTGACCCAAAGCCTTGTTAACTCTGTCCGTCCTCTCTGGGCTTACGGTGTGCTAGGGGCTTGCGCCAGAATGGCTGGGCTATTCTTGATCCTGAGCGCTTTCTAAGTTTAAAAAGGTTTATGTGAGCTGCTGGCTATTGTTCTGGTGAAGGCGTCAGGGATTGTTACGGGGGATCTTGGGGCAGGGGGGGAGAGATATACTGCTGTCAAAATCCAGACTAAAATAGACAGACAGCTGTGGGTGCTCATATCTAGGCTATGTGTTTGAGTGTGTGTGAGACTGATGGTGGAGACCTGACACAATGGAGCTGGATGGGGGAGAACAGCTCTGCTTGACTCCATCCAGTGAGTCACTTGCTAAAAGACTGATTAGCTTACATTATTGCTGAATTGTGGTGAAGGGCTGGTTGGTAATCCTGAGATCAGGGCATCTAGGGATTCCCAAACCCTCCTTCTCTTCATTCTGGCTCTCAACCACACACAGGTGCAAGGGGAGGGGGTCGCTGTGAGCGAGGGTCTTATTGCTGTCAGAGGCAGATCAGAGGGAAAAATTAATGTGGAAGCCTGAATTGTGGGGGATCTGGTTCACAGGTCTGTGCTTGGCAAAGAGATCACACACAGGATTTAAAAGATCGGGAGATACTGTGTGTTATGATTGGCAAGAGGAAAACATTTATTTAGAGGCAGTATGAGTGTGTTTTGATTGCCTCCATTGTGTGTGGGTATACAGAATGCGACCTCCCTCCTCCACCTCTGACCTTTTAGCATTTGTGGTAGAGGCTTGTGCCACTGAACGAGAGCTGATAATCTGTAACAACTGCTCACCATCTGTAGAACTTCAAACCCTGGTTCCTGGAAGCTTTGTTCAGGTGTGCCATTTCAGCCGCTCTGTTCTGTCAAATGACATTGTAATGAATTGAACATTATTGGAGAGTAAGTGCTGAACTGCTGTATTTTATCTGAGCTAAGAACTTACCCAAGTGATCTACTCTCTTCAAGTTGGAAAGTCCTATTCATTCTAGTCAATGAATCATATGAATGGTCCTCGTTGTTGTGCTGTATGGGCTCAATCTTAAATGGGACCAGTTAGGCATGGGCTGGTATAAGATTCTGACGGTATGATAACCTTGGGTAAAAATATCACGGTTTCACTGGATTGTGTTTACTGCTCTAAAATATATTCTTCTTACATGTCTGGGTAAAAAACTAAACTTTTTCCCATCTGAACACAATATATTTATTTTGAGAAATATTTTATAGTATTTTGGAGCAGTAAATATGTCAGGCTATATACTTCAAATGAATCGTTGACTTCTGTTATCTTCATTAGTCTCGAAAACACAGATTTCTTTACAATTTAAAACACCATCTTTGAATATCTTTTTTTCTGCTGGAGATACTGTTGTCCTAAAAAAAAGAAGAAAAATCTTACATATACCTTAGGAACGGTATAGCTGGAAATTTTGGCGATTTTACCTTGACTTTTCCAAACCACTGTACCTTGAAAACGGTTATCATCCCGCGCCTAGCACCATTGCTCTCAAAGCCTCCACACTTACATGTAATGCCACTTTGACTGTGAATTCCACTTTTGACCAGGACAGGATTAGTCCTGAAAAACAGCAGTCATGTAGATTTGCACTTCAACTAATCAAACACACTAGAACTATGGGATGAACTTAGTATCAATATTATTTGCAAATACATGTTCTGTCACCCACATGCTCTATTAATGTTGTTAAAACTAAAACAAAAGAGAGCATATGTATTCACAAATACAACTCTGTTTTTACAAATGCTGCACATTTATTTAAATCGGACTTTTTCAGACTCAAGTGTAGTAATGCAGGAATAATTATAAGAACGTTGTGGCTTTTCCGTGTAAAGTTGTTTGTATTTGACTCTTGAAAAGCTTAAAAAACACGAAAAGAAAGTCTCAAAATTCAAACGAAGCCGGCAGTATAGATTCAAACAAAAAGTCAATTTACACATGCGCATCACCTGATTCGCAAATGCAAAACTTACTTTTCGCACACATAAATAAAGATGCATGTATGCAAAACATAATATTTGTTTTCACGAACATGTTTTTGTTTGCGCAAACAAACACAGACTCAGGTGGAAAGCTATGCGTTTGTGGATGTAAAACTGCATATACAACATTAATAGAGCACGTGGATGACAGAACATGCATTTGCAAATAATATTGATACTAAGTTCATCCCATATAGAACGGGTGCCCAAACATTTTCTTATGAAGGGCCAAAAACCAAACTTGATTGAGGGTGGTGCATGGGCGGCAGGTAAATATACCAAACTCAATTCCATTAAAGTTGCCATAGTAAACTTCCTAATTTATTTTATATATAAAAATAACTACAAAACATTGCTTTATATTAACTAATGCAGGATATATCTTTTAATTTTATGATGAACAGTTAAAAATATCTCATTATAACAGAATGGAGTTACACTAGTCAAGCTGCTCCTGTTTTTGCCTTGATTTGCTCGCCGATGTCTTCTACACTGTCCTCTATCCATCGAACGACAGTATTTTTACTTTTTTAAAAATCTGATTCATTTACAAACATCTAATTGAAACATTTAATTTCAGCTTGCTTTTTTGTAGCTCAGCAGTAAAACAAACCAACAAAAAAAAGTTTACGTCAATTTAGAAATGACGATCTCTGTTAAAGGCATTCTCTCCGACTCTTCCCATCATTCTCACTCTCTTCTCAGATTCGATGGTGGGCCAAGATTACCATGGGTCTCATCTCTGTACAAGAACAGGAAAATCAAGATCCAAGGGTTAGTAGAAAGCTACAGGCACTTTAGAAGATTTTTCAAGGCTGGATCAAATGGGCTGCAAGACTGCTCTCAATGTCTGAACTCGCCTGGTCTAGGAGAGACTGTAATGATCTTGCCCTATTCCATGGCAGTGAGGGCACAGAGAGGCCATACAGGACATGCATGCATGTCTAATAAGGTGTCCATATAGGGTGTCCCATTCATCATTTAAAATTTCCACTATCTGCCCCCAATAAACACTTCTTTCGAGTACACACTACGATGAGCTGCGACAGTCAAAGCTGCATTAATGACTGGACATAAACTCTTAAAAAATAAAGGTTCTAAAAACAAAAATCTTTCAGCAACCAATTTTTTAAATAATTATTTTTTTAAAATCTAAACAACCTTTTACCAAATTAAAATAATAATAATAATGTTTAATGGAGTGTTCATGGAACTATTAGGGACTAACAGAGGGAGACTTAAACTGGGAATTTGTAGTACGAGAAACACCATTTTGGAAACTAAATAGCTTCCTCTTTCAGTCAGTGTATGCTGATGGGGCAAATCTATACCGTTCAAAACATGGTACAGTATTTTACTGATTTACGAGACCCACATTCAGAAACCAATATTAGCAGCATTCGCCTGTTGCCTTTGGCTTTGTTTTCTTTTCTCAGCCTGGATGAGAAGTTCTCCTTTTTGCTGTTTCTGTTGCATAATTTACAAGTGTAGACTCCATCTCCATTATCGCACAACACACAATGAAAACAAAGCTTTAATCACAGCGTCCTGCATCCTCCAGTTGTCAACTTTGTTGAATGCAGCATTTGATGTTACTGTCATCCAGATAACATCACTTCAGAGTTCCTACTGATGCTGTGAATTCAACCAGGAAAATGCTTCAGGAAGAAATTAAGTCTCTGGGAATCTGAGCCTGGTGGCTAGTTTTTTGTATCACAGACTTCCTGTAATTACTTAGTGCAAACGCCCCTACTGATGCTAATATAGAACCATTCTTATTAAGAGTCGAGAGCAGGGGAGGGCAACTCTACTGCTGGAGGGCCATTCAGAGTTTGGCTCAAAACCCCTTGTCATAATTTTTAAACAGTCATGAAGGCCCACCATGCAATTTTGTGTTTAAAAGCATAGATGTCTGAACATAGATGTCTCGACAAAAACAAGGCTAAATTTGGGCTGTCAGCGAACATCTAATAGACAACAATAATCCAAAAATAGACTAGTCAGCAAATAGACAGATTAGACAGACTTCACATGGGCAGTTGTTTATTCCTGTCGATTTGATGACTCATCTATTTTTGGACTATTGTTAGATGTCTATTAGATTTTCACTGACAGCCCAAATACAGCCTCGTTTTAAACACTAAATATTTTAGTTTTATTTTTCAGGTTGGCTTAATTGGAAAATGAGCTTTTCAGATTTAGAGTATTAATTTGGAATTGGCCGAAATGAGGAATGGGACACCTTATGGATTTGACAGACATGCTCATTTGATGGCAACTATACACACAACACTTCTAATGCACATGAAGTGTGCCACTTGGGACTGTGCCAACAATGTAGTGCTGGAAAGTCTGATTCATTCTAGTCAATCAGTACTTATTAAACGGTTCACTCTGCTTTAGAAAGTCACAGTAGTGAATCGGTTTCTCAGAAAGTCTTTGCAAAACGGTCTATTTTTAGGTGTTTTGTAGTTGGAAGTAGTGCAGTGGGTCGCTCAAGTTTTATACTGACACCCAAATAGTTTATACCTTTAAAATCACCCCTTGTTTGGTGCAAATAAAAATACCATAGCTAGTGCTAAACATGTTATATATACACTACCGGTCAAAAGTTTGGGGTCAGTATGATTTTTAAATGTTTTAAAATAAGTTTCTCCTGCTCACCAAGGCTTCATTTATTTCATTATAAATTTCATTGCATTATATTGCACTATAAAATAACTGTTCACAAGTAGTTTATCATTTAATTTAATAATTTATTCCAGTGATTTTAATTATGAATTTTCAGCTTCATTACTCTGGTCTTCAGAGTCACATGATCCTTCAGAAATAATAATAATAATAATAATAATAATAATAATAATAATAATAATATTTCCCAGAGATTGGTTGTGGCTGGAAGGGCATCCGCTGCGTAAAACAAATGCTGGATAAGTTGGCGGTTCAATCCGCTGTGGCGACCCCGGATTAATAAAGGGACTAAGCCGAAAAGAAAATGAATGAATGAATGAATGAATGAATAATAATAATAATAATAATAATAATAATAATAATAATAATGGTGCCGCGGTGGCGTAGTGAGTAGCACGTTCGCCTCACAGCAAGAAGGTCGCTGGTTCGAGCCCCGGCTGGGTCAGTTGTCATTTCTGTGTGGAGTATGCATGTTCTCCCCGTGCTTGCGTGGGTTTCCTCCAGGTGCTCCGGTTTCCCACACAAGTCCAAAGACATGTGCTATAGGTAAATTGGGTAGGCTAAACTGTCCGTAGTGTATGAGTATGAATGTGTGTGTATGGATGTTTCCCAGAGATGGGTTGCGGCTGGAAGGGCATCCGCTGCGTAAAAAATATGCTGGATAAGTTGGCAGTTGATTCTGCTGTGGCAACCCCGGATTAATAAAGGGACTAAGCCGACAAGAAAATGAATGAATGAATAATAATAATAATAATAATAATAATAATAACAATTATTATTATTATTATTATTATTATTGTTATAAATATTATTATTAATAATAAAACGTATTATTATTCATGGTAATAGTAATAAAAGCATTAATGGCTGGAGTAATAATTTCATTTGAAACTAGATAAAATGTGTATTAAATAAATAATAAATAAATAAAGTATTTAATAATTTAACTTTTTTTTACATTTAATAAAAGTTAAAGATAAATACTATTTAATTTAAATAAAAAGTCTAAATAAAAGAGTTTAACAGCACATGCAATATCAACACACAATCAACATAAATGTGGACATCTGTGTAGCCCAGAGAGTATTTATAGGACTGAGATAGTGGACGCTCTTTCAGTGTTTGAACGCTGGCTGATCGCTCTCAGTAATTTCTAAGGGAAACAAAACAGAGCACCGCCTCTTTAACCACAAACCCATGCCAGACAGCATGGCTATCTCTGCACGGAATGCCGGCTATTGGGAACAGGAGTTGTATTCTCTTCTATTTTCGGACGACATAGTGGGCTCTGGATTCTGCTAGAGGACACTTATCTCAGCTTTACCACACAAGGTCGACAGCTTCGGAGGCGCCTATTTGCTGAGGAGGATCTGATTGTATCAGTAACATAGAATGAACGTTATGCAGATCTTGTGTGTTATATTGAACATGCCACGATGTCTTTCAACTAGTCTGTCATATGAGGCAAAGATAGATACCCAACTGCAAAGGACTGCATCAGTTGTTTTTTTAACAGTTCTTATGTCAGTTACGTTTGTTATAGGAAGCCCGCTGTTCTAGACAGAGTATGCCATCCCCTTTAAATACCACATTTTATCCTGTCGTTACACACTTTAAGCCTACTCTTAAAAATCCCATGAAAGTTCTCTGAATTGTTTGAGCTAGATGGTCCGTGTATTTAAACTGGTATGCTGTTGATGTGTACATTTACAAAGTAATTATTATAGAAAACCAATGCAACAAATATTTTTTTTCAAAATACTTACATAGGATTATTTATAAAAATAAAAATGTTTAATTCAGCTAGCACTTGACTTCCCTTTGTTTGTAAATAATTTAACATTTCTAAATGAAAATAGGTTTTATACCGTATTTTTCAGTATGTTTTTTTTCATTATTGGTAAATAAACAAACATTTCAGTATGTGTAATAACACATTATAAATAATTGACTACAGATACTGGGATTTTGAAGTCTTTGGTTCTAGACATCTTAAATACAACTACCTTTCTATTCATTCATTCATTCATTTTCTTTTCGGCTTAGTCCCTTTATTAATCCGGGGTCGCCACAGCGGAATGAACCGCCAACTTATCCAGCATTTGTTTTACGCAGCGGATGCCCTTCCAGCCACAACCCATCTCTGGGAAACACATCCACACACACTCATTCACACACATACACTACGGACAATTTAGCCTACCCAATTCACCTGTACCACATGTCTTTGGACTGTGGGGGAAACCGGAGCACCCGGAGGAAACCCACGCAACCACGGGGAGAACATGCAAACTCCACACAGAAATGCCAACTGGCCCAGCCGGGGATCGAACCAGCGACCTTCTTGCTGTGAGGCGAATGTGCTAACCACTCGGCCACCGTGGCGCCACTACCTTTCTATTTATTATCTAAATAAATAAACATCGGCAATTTGCTAATTAAACAACCATTATCAAAGTGCATTTCGGAAAAAAAATCTTGCAATAATTCAATAACAATCATTGTTTTGTTTTTGTTTTTTTGTTTTTTAATTAGTGAATTCTATTATTATTTAATTATTGGAGTGGGTTTTTTCAGCGCATTAGTAAACTACTGTGTGTTGTAATTTTAAATTCTATAAATAAAAAAAACTAAAAATTAATAAAAACATTGAATTAAACTATAAATTCATTATAATTATATTTTACGACATACAATTGAAGAATTATTAGCCCCCCTGTAAAAATTTTATTCTTTTACATTTCCCCCATTCTGTTTAACGGAGAGAAGACTTTTTCAGCATATTTCTAAACATAATAGTTTTAATAACTAATTAAACATCAACAGATTTTAAAAAAATCTTTGCCATGATGACAGTCCATGATATTTTACTAGATATTTTTAAAGATACTACTATTTAGTTTAAAGTGCCATTTAAAGGCTTACCTCGGTAAATCAGGTTAACTAGGCACATTGGGGTAACTAGGCAAATCATTGTATATCAGTGTTTTGTTCTGTAGACCACTGGAAAAATATATGATTACAGGAGCTAATAATATTGACCTGAAAATGGTTTTGAGAAAAAAAAATGAATTAGTAAAAACTGCTTTTATTCTAGCAGAAATAAAGCAAATAAGACTTTCTCTAGAAGAAAACATTCTAGGACATACTGTGAAAAAAACATCTTACTTTGTTAAACATAATTTGGTAAATATTTAAAAAGAGAAAACAAAAATCAACTTTATATCATTAAACGATTGTCATTTTCTCTTCTTTAATTCTCTAAAGAGGAAACAAAAAACGTACTAAATCCAAGATTCGTTGCGTTTATTTCTTATCGTAATAAACACATATGTTACCAAAGTGTTTTGTCATGCTTCCTGAAGAAAATCTCCGGTTCTTTGATTTTGAGTTGCAGTTTAATGCGTTGTTTGGTTAAATTATGACCCAGCTAACGTTTGTGGTTACAGAAATATTGCTAGTAGCTTGTAACCATATACAAAAAACATATTTTGTTTTCACTCTTTTATGGCTGGGTTTAAACCCTAACACGTTTTACAGTTGTACTGAGATAACTTTTTTCCCATCATATCAATCTTTAAAGAAACAGAAAGGGGTCATGCATTTAACCTCCGGACAGCAGTGCATAAATCGCAACCAAACAACAATGTCGTTTTAAAAATAACTCTTACAGTACGGTTCCGTCAAACCTGTTTGCCTTTTGTGATCGCGCAGGGCCGGGCCGCGCATCCACACAGCCAATGAGCACCCGAACACAGACGGACACATGGGGATATCTGACATATCTCCAAAACTCTGACCTTGAGGGAAACAATAAAAGAGCACAGGGACACTTGTGTCGAGGCCAACGCTTTTAGACGTTACTGAGGTTAGTGCTCAAATGCATGCGCTGTTTGGATGACTGTCTTTTCTTCTTCTGTGGATTAGGGAAACAAAACAAAGTGGAAAAAAACGTCTTCTAACCAAGTTTCTACGACGTTACAGGTGCTTGAGTGCAGGTCCGGGACCGGAAGACTGAATCATGTCCCGTTTTATGGAATTGAGGGAGTTTGGAGAAGCGGCCACATTTCTGCGTAAAACCAACCTGGAGCAACTCGCCGCGCAGTCCCATGCGTTTGATGGTACTGTCGCCGTCCTGTGTGGAAAAACGAGCTTTCTTAGTTGTGCAAAAGAATCAGAATATTTGAATCACAATCCATTGTGAATGAGTCACACAATGCTTAATGAGACGAGCATGTATTGTGCATGTGAAAAGGCCTTGACATAAAACAGGCTCAGTATTTTGTTTATATCCTACTGTATATGCAACTTAACACAGTTTTTACATTTATGTTATAGCCTACATGACAGAAAATGTCAAATATGTGGCATTCACATATAAGGGAATCTACCATAGTTTGTAATGTTATTATTTACCTGGCAGTTGATTTCTGTGCAGGGAAGAAGCGTGTTTGGATTCCAGATGAGAAGGAAGCATACATTGAGGTGGAGATCAAAGACACAGATGGAGACAAAGTCATGGTGGAGACCAAAGATGGAAGGGTCAGTAACGCTGAAATTGCTCTTGCCCTTTTCGGTGACTACAATGCAAAATGAAATGAATAACTATTGGTTTTATATTATTTTTGTTAAGTATATTTTGGTAACACTTTATTTCAATGGTTCATTTGAGTGTTAGTAGACTGTCTATACTTAATATCTGTTGATACTGACATTCAACAGACATTTAACTGACTCCAAAAAACTTTGCAAGTACATGTCAACTTACACTGACCCTAACCCTAACAGTCTACTTATAATCTGAGAATTTGTTGCAACGTAACTAAAATTCAACAAACAGACTATCAAAATAAAGTGTGACCAATATTTTTTATTATAATATGTATCTGCTTCAGAAGACAGATTTGCATAATACTTGCTTTAAGAAAAAAATACCATTTAGTGGTTTCTTTTTAAGCAGCAATGTGATAATATCTAGTGGAGTTTATGCTTAAAATGCAAACAAAACATAAAAACAAAACTTTAACACAAGATGATGAAAATAATTTATAATCTAAAACAACCGTTAATGTTAAAAAATCTATGTTAACAATTTTCATTACACAAAACTCACTCAAAATACAAATTCATTAAATAATATTCAGAAATCCAGTAGGCTACATTTTTTTAAAGTTGTATTTGATAATGTTAAAATGAGCATTAAATCTTTTCTTTATTTTGATAAATAATAAAGCTAACTAATGTTAACAAATTAAACCTTATTGAAGTGTCAAAAATACAGATTAAAGAAATTGTTATGGATATTAAATTTTCAAAATATATGTTACTTAATTATTATTGAATATGGAAATATTGATGTTGCCTTGGAGCTTCTGAAAATCAGATTTGTTTCAGTATTATATTGCATTTATGCATTCATAAAAATAAAAGCTCTGCTGCAGACTTGAGTGTACAATCATTCTGTGACACATCATGAGGTAGTAATTCAATTCCTCAATCTAATCCTGACAGATGTTAACCGTGAAAGAGGAAGATATTCAGCAGATGAATCCGCCAAAGTTTGACTTGATGGAAGACATGGCCATGCTCACGCACCTCAATGAGGCCTCGGTTCTTTTCAACCTCAGCCGTCGCTACAGTTTCTGGATGATCTATGTGAGGCTCACTCCGCATTATCATATACTGAATCCAGAGAGGCTTCAAAATAACTCAAGAACCAAGCTTCTCTTTTTTATAATTTCAGGGTTGCTTAAGTCTTTATACATGTTCTTATCTCTCTGTCCACAGACATATTCAGGGCTTTTTTGTGTGACAGTTAACCCGTATAAATGGCTTCCAGTCTATTCTTCTGAAGTGGTTGCAGCGTATAAGGGAAAGCGTCGCTCAGATGTTCCACCTCACATTTATTCCATAGCAGACAATGCCTACAATGACATGCTAAAAAGTAAAATCTGAAACACCAGCCTTACATAACATTCTTATATAGCATTTGATTTGCACTTACTATATTAATGTTTTCCCCTGTAGATCGTGAAAACCAGTCAATGCTTATCACGTAAGTGAACGTCCATGTCATTCTAATGGTTTATTATTGCAGAATGATCTGAAATCCTTCTCTTTGCCCATATTTAATCATGAAGCGGTATAAAAAATGGGTTTTACCAATTTTGAAGAGATTCCTTTTTTCTTTTTTTGTCTTTCTTCTTGGATCTAATATTGTTTCATGTATATTTCACATAAATTTTGTCCATGCCTAGCGGAGAATCCGGTGCTGGCAAAACTGTCAACACGAAACGTGTAATTCAGTATTTTGCCATTATAGCTGCTCTTGGCGAAGCAGGGGGCAAAAAAGGAGTAAGAGCAGAAACTTCACTTCTGTGCTTTTTTTGTCATCACCCATCCTTTTCCCTTGTTTTTGTTTCCCTATGAGTCTTTCTTTTGTTCCTCTACATCTTGTTTTTGAGGATTTTTAATCATGTCTGAATGTTTCTATATTGCTTTTGGATTTATAGACATCCTTTTAACCAATAAGGAGTGACCCTAAGAGTTTTGTTACCCTATGTTTTGATAAACCCTTTTTTATACCACTCTTTACATTGCTCAATCCCTTTTTTGCAATGACTCTTGTTTTTAACATTTTAAGCTCCTTTTTCACTCTTGTCTTTTTTTTGGGAAAAATCCCTGATTTCATCTACTTTCCCCCCCAATCATGATGGATAATATTTCATTTTCATTTGCATTAGCTTGTTCCACCCTACTCATAGATATAAATGTTGTTGTTTGATTAAAAACTCACACATTTATCTGTTTTCAACATAAACAGGGTACATTAGAGGATCAGATCATTGAAGCCAACCCAGCTATGGAAGCTTTTGGCAATGCAAAAACCCTGAGGAATGACAACTCATCCCGCTTTGTGAGTGTGGACGTTACAGAGGAGCACAACATCTTACTCTTTTGTTATTCAGTGTATAGAGTCATGTTTCACTGTTTTCCCCTTTCTTCAACACAGGGCAAATTCATACGCATCCATTTTGGTCCTACAGGGAAGCTTGCATCTGCTGACATTGACATCTGTAAGCTGATTTTCAAAAATACTTCTATCCGTAGACTAAATACAGCAATTTATTTTTACAATTCAGATGATGATTATGTGATTGTCATGCTTTGGGTTGAGCCTTCTTAAAACGGTACATTTTCATATGAAAAAAAAAAAACACATGTAATGTATGAAGTTGTCAAAATGTAACATTTATTTGGCTTATTTGTTTGATTGTGTTAAAGAAATGTATCGTCATTACGTTAAATCCCATTTCGCTTTACATTTGCCTTTCTTTAGATCTTCTGGAGAAATCCAGAGTCATTTTTCAGCAAACAGGAGAGAGAAGCTACCACATCTACTACCAGATCCTCTCGCACAGGAAACCAGAACTCCAAGGTATGTAGAGAAAACACCTATAATATATACTAGAAGCGTCCAGTCCCATTCTTAGAGGCCAAAGTCTTGTACACTCTCAGAAATAAAGGTACATGAGTTGTCAATGGGGTGGTACCTTTTCAAAGGGTACAAATTTGTACCTAAAATGTCCATATTAATACCTCAAGGGTACATATTAGTATCTAAAAAGTACAAAATTGTTCCTCTTAAAATTTTTAGGTACTAATATATAATTTTGTACAAATATGTACCTTTTGAAAAGGTACCACAACCCAGTAACAGCTCACGTACCTTTATTTCTTAGAGTGTAGAGTTTAGATTTCACCAGTTTCAAAATACTTGCCAGCAAATTTCTGATAAGACCCAATCCAAATGGCTCCACTAAACCCTTGAGGTCTTCCTCTGAGTCTGCAAATTCCTGATGTAATGGCGCTTTGACTGTCACAAGGGTGTTTGCTTGGAGCTCATCTTAGTACGCCTTGGCAGAAGTGTGTGCCAAGGGTGCATAATAGCTGCAGAGAGATCTTATGGTCTTGTAGATTTAACAGACATGCTCAGACAGCGACCACTGAAAGTCCGGTAAGCCATTTGAGATTGGGAATAACTTTTATAACATTAATTTGCTTTAAGTGTTTTTAAATATTGATGAAGCTAACCTCTGTAGGATAGTGACGCTTCAGAAGCAGGGTTGGACACTATACGATTATAGTTGATAAATAGGCAGTAAAAATGCTTGTTTATTTTTGTTTCTTTTTTTGAACATTTTTGAAGAAAATGTAGATATATTTATGTAGTCTAAAATCTGATGTTTAAGAATCTATAAGGGGTCAAAAACTTTATTAATCCTTTTATTGTTTTTTTATTGTCTTTATCCTTTATGTGAGAGCAATTTAGCTTCATTGTTGGATACTTTTCTATTATATATATTATCTATTATATATATATATACACACACACACACATGTATATATATGTATATATATATATATATATATATATATATATATATATATATATATATTGATATATATATAAAATTGGGCCTGACATATTAATGATAATCATTTTCTTTTTAATTTCTAAGAGTTGTTATTTACTGAACTATCCTTGAGTCACATCATTGGACAGTTTTCAGATTTGGTTGAAAATGTAATAACACAACTTTTTTAAAACAAGAGATCAATTGAAGACTGACAAAATGAACCATTTACTGCAATTTAATTGAACACAATAATAATTATATTAATCTGTGTCATGTGTGACTTAAAAACCAAACCTGCTCCATCTGTTAAATAGACATGCTGCTGGTGTCATCAAATCCCTTCGACTACCACTTCTGCTCGCAGGGCGTTATAACTGTGAACAACATGGATGACGGCGATGAGCTGCTGGCAACTGATGTAAGCGCTGCTTGTGTGATGAAAAATCTCTTAAAGAGATTCTCAGATTCTAATTATTCCACATTAAAAACCCACAAATAAGGTAACTTGCTTACCTTGCCTTCTAGCATGCGATGGACACGCTTGGATTCACTCCTGAGGAGAAGTATGGCTGTTACAAGATAGTCGGTGCCATCATGCACTTTGGCAACATGAAGTTCAAAGTGAAGCAAAGAGAGGAGCAAGCAGAAGCAGACGGCACTGAAAGTAAGAAGGATCCTGTGATTAGCAGCTTCTTCACTTAGTGTCTTGAATTGACTAAACATTGTGATTTTGTTACACAGGTGCAGACAAAGCATCCTATCTCATGGGGATCAGTTCAGCTGACCTCATAAAGGGACTGCTTCACCCTCGAGTGAAAGTTGGCAATGAGTACATTGTCAGAGGACAGACAGTTGAACAGGTCAGTTTGTAAAGTAAACGATGCATTAGTATCTCTGCGGTATAGTTTTGCCTAGTAGTGAGAGGAACTGTGCTTTTTTGTCATGATAGGTGACCTATGCTGTTGGTGCTTTGGCCAAAGCCACATATGACCGCATGTTTAAATGGCTGGTGGGCAGAATTAATAAAACCCTGTATACGGCCATCCCACGTCAGTTCTTCATAGGAGTGCTGGACATAGCAGGCTTTGAGATCTTTGAGGTAGGTGGATTGGTTACTATCAATAAAAACGTCTTGTACATTGCTTTGTATTACACCTTACATATGATTTGTACATTATATCTGGATGTTAAAGTTAAAAGACACAAGAGTTGACATCAGTATAAACATGGATTTTCCATTAATTGTTACTGTTAAATGATTTTAAGTAAATAAATAAAGTAAATAAAATTAAGTAAAATTAAGTAAATAAATACATTTAATTACTCCTATCAACCTCCCATCAAAAATGCATTGTGAAACTTTAGCACAATTCTTCAACAACTCTTTTGTTTTCCCGGTTTAAAAAAAATCGCAAGAGAAATATTACTTAAATGACTTGCAAAAGAATCAATTTTCCTCATTTTCTTTACAACTAGTAGCTAAGTTTATAAGGTTGCTTTTCTGTCAGTCCAATCACAAATGGTCATGCTAAATAGAATCGTTAACCGTGTCTAAATATTTTAAGCTTTTCAACTTTCAAGTACTTCAAGAGGTAGTCGAAAACACATTAAATGGGATTGATTTCACACATTATGTGGTCAAATGTATTTAGTAACAAAACAGCAACAAAGAACAGCCAAACTTGAACAAAGAACAAACCTAACATGTGATTTTTATTGCACATGTTGTGATAAATCACCCCAAAATGCAGTTTTTGTACTTTGCACTGGATAAAAACACAGAGATTACGATCAGAATCACAGTCAGGGGTAACGTGTTTGTTCATTCTCTAGTACTTGTGCGATGCACTGAGCCCTCCTGTAAAGTGATGTGCTATGAATAAAAATAGCATTCAGAAACACTATAAATAGTTCAGTGCATAAAACAGCTCTTTTCTTTCCGTTCTCTGAACAGTTCAACAACTTTGAGCAGATGTGTATCAACTTCACCAATGAAAAACTGCAACAGTTTTTCAACCATCACATGTTTATCCTCGAGCAAGAAGAGTACAAAACAGAAGGCATTGAATGGACTTTCATAGACTTCGGATTAGACCTGCAGGCCTGCATTGACCTCATTGAGAAGGTTGACATATAGAATGACATATAATGATGTGAAAGCATGCAAGTAAACCTAGCAACCCTAGCCATTACATCCCTTCTGCTTTGTTTGCAGCCGTTGGGAATACTGTCTATTCTGGAGGAGGAGTGCATGTTCCCTAAAGCCACGGAGAGCAGCTTCAAAGCGAAACTCTATGATAATCTCCTCGGCAAGTCTCCCAATTTCCTGAAACCGAGGCCAGACAAAAAACGCAAATACGACACACACTTTGAGCTGGTGCATTACGCTGGAGTGGTGAGTGGAAATAATGTCATATTTACACACATATTTTCTGGCTATTTTTACCATAGCATACAATAGACTCTTTATAAGCCACATTACTGGAGCCAGTGGAATTTGTTAAGCTACTTACAGTATGCAATGTCGCCATAGAGTGGCACCATTTAAGTATAGGGATAGTCTAGAGCAAGCTGAGGTCAAATGCCTTGCTCAACAGCACAACTGTGACAGCTCAAGTTAAGATAAAATCCTTGATCACTCTAATTCACTTAATATATAATGTCAGCTCACATAATGTATGTTGTCAGGTGCCGTACAACATCAATGGATGGCTCGACAAGAACCGAGATCCTCTGAATGAAACAGTGGTTGGGATCTTTCAGAGGTCGTCCAACAAGTTAATGGCAAGCCTGTTCGAGAACTTCATCAGCTTAGATTCAGGTGCATACTGTAACTGATATTAAAGAGTTGATTCGTATGAACCTGGTTGTACTGAGATGTTTCACGTGTACTGTTACAGGTTCAGAAGCAAAGCCTGGGAGCAAAGAGAAGAGGAAGAAAGGAGCATCATTCCAAACAGTGTCCCAGCTGCACAAGGTGAGTAAAAGTGAGGTGCTACTGGATTTTCTCAGTTTGAAAATCTGCAAACGTTGAAAGCGAATAAGAAGAGAGTGAGCCAGTTAAGACTTGCAGTGATGTTTAGGTAATCTGACCCATGAACATCACTTTAAGTCTGTGCTGGCTCAGCTTTCACCATCTACAGACGCAGAGATGAAGGTAAGATGCCATCCAGTAGTAAGTAGATCAGGTTGGAGAATGTAAACTGCTTGTTGGAGAATGTAAAATCTGCATTATGGACTGCAGGTTGAATTGTTCTTTCGCCATCTCTTTAGGAGAATCTAAACAAGCTGATGACTAATTTGAGAAGCACTCAGCCTCATTTTGTGCGATGCATTATTCCCAATGAAGCCAAAAACCCAGGTACTAAAAAATTATTCGGTGTAGTTGATAAACTACATGTACCATTATCATCATAACGTTAGTCTTCAGTTTCTGTTGTATCTTTTGTCTGATAGGCATGATGGAGCCATTTCTGGTTCTGCACCAGCTTCGCTGCAATGGAGTTCTGGAAGGAATCCGCATTTGCAGAAAAGGATTTCCAAACCGCATTCTCTATGCAGAGTTCAAACAGCGGTGAGATTTTCCCATGGGTCACAGAGGTTGTGCGTTTACGGATGTAGTGTTCTTAAAGTTTGTTCGCTCAATCAATCAATCAATCAGTCAGTCATCTAATTGTCATCTGACTGACAGTAATGATTCCTGCTTCCAAATATATTTATATTTGGCTTGTAACCAGTTTTTGTTCAAATGTTGCAATTTCAAAACTATTCCACTACAACTTCTGAATGGTGCACAAGCCTAATTGAACAATACAAACTAAACATTCGTGATTTATCAGCTACCGTATCCTGAACCCATTGGCCATCCCAGAGGACACGTATGTGGACAGCAGGAAAGCTGTGGAGAAATTGCTTGGGTCTCTGGACATTGACCATACGCAGTACAAGTTTGGTCACAGCAAGGTTCACAAATTTCTCCTTTCCTGCATCCTTGCTGCATTTACAACCACTAAAAACTTATCCCGGGCTACCAATCTGTTCTCCTTTAGGTCTTCTTTAAAGCGGGACTACTTGGACAGCTGGAGGACATGAGGGATGAACGACTTTCTAAAGTGCTCACCTTGTTGCAGGCCTTCTGCCGGGGAAAACTCATGCGGATGGAGCGCAGGAGGATGATGAAAGAGAAGTATGTCTAAACCATGACAATATCTAAATTACTTCACACAAATAGTTTTGCTGTTACTCACGATCTCAAGAGTCAGATAGCAGAGCTAATTTCCTTGAGCCTGTTCAAAGCATGATGATAAACTGTTGAGAGCATGCGCGGGCCTACGAGCCTGCAAATCTAAGGGAGGTATGTCTGAATGTATGTGGAGTATGTTGTGGCGTGTGTCTGGCGTGCGCCCGTGTGTTTTGTGTGTATGTGTGGTCACTACAGAAAAAGCCAGTTAAACCCCCTCCGCCCCAAATGGCATTTACAAAAGCAGGTGCGGAGGTAGGTCATATATCCCGCAAACAGCGCACATACCAGTTGGTTCCTTACCAGAGTCCCCCTCCCGTCTTCATTATAAATAACCTTCTTTTGTCCAGAATGGATATGGCTGGGAGCAGGCTGAAAATTGCTGAAATGCCATCCCAGGTGACAGGGGATTAAGTCCTCTTGTTTCTTCAGATGGGTTCAGCTTTAGATAATCAACAACCTCTGCCCGACCTTTGACTGTTCCTGATTGTGTTGCCGCTCCAGCAATGCGGAATTGATTTACTCTTTAGGCATGTTCAGTATCACAGTGGGATTACTGATATAGAACACACCAAACAATGGCGTGTGGCAGCCTGGCCCTATTTGGTGCTGGACATACTGAGCTAATTTAGAACAACAAGGGCAGAGAGCGAGGGGAGCAGGCTACAAAATGGACAAGGGTTCTTTGATGTACTTAAAGAGCAAAGTTTTGAAAGAGTTTTGAGAGAGTGTTAAAACGTTCATCTTGATCTTCTTAAGTATATTCTGTTGGATTATCTTTACCTGATGATCGATGTTTTCAAAAGCAGTGAATAAGATGGATAAACAATTGTAAATGGATGCAAACAATTTCTCGACATCAACAGATAGTATACATTTCTGAGAACTAGTCAAAGGTATATCAGCCTTATCTTTGGCTACATCCATACTATAAAGTGGAACAGTCAAAGCAGGTGCTGCCATGCCCTTGTAAAAGACATTTATTTAGTTTATAAGGACATGTTTGTAATTTACCTCATAAAAAAACTATTCAGTTTAGGAAGTTAATAAATATGTAGCATTCGGTATGTGATCTACCTCCCAAATAAAGTGTTTGGGATTCAATTTTCTATAAGCTTATGATTTTTCTTTTTCAATCCAAGACATTGCAAACAATTATTTTGCATCTCTGCAACTCTGATGCTTTTAAATCCATCATTAACAACTAGTTAACGTTCATTATTTGTAAATACATGTTGCTACTTAAATGTTTTTCACTGTTAATTCGGTTGTACAACTGTCAAAAATGACGACTGTAAGTGAACCAAATAGAATTTGGCACTGAAAGGTGAAATGACAACTTACGTGGTTTGTGATAGTCACTGTAGTATGCTGCTGATCCATCATCTGATTATCTCACCCAGGGAAGCTCTAATGGTGATTCAATGGAACATTCGGGCCTTTTATGCGGTAAAGAACTGGCCGTGGATGTGTCTGTTCTTCAAGATCAAGCCACTGTTGAGGAGTGCAGCTACAGAAAAGGAGCTTGCAACACTGAAGGAGGAGTTTCAGAAGCTAAAGGAGGCTCTGGAGAGATCTGAGGTGAAGAGGAAGGAGTTAGAGGAGAAACAGGTGTCCTTGGTACAAGAAAAAAATGACCTGTCATTACAACTACAAGCTGTGAGTGTCAGAATGTCATTCATTTCGACATAGAAATCTATAATGGATTATGAAATGAGAGAAAAGCAAAAGAGTGATTATTTTTTTTGTTCTGACCCCAGGAGCAGGATAACCTGGCTGACGCTGAGGACCGCTGTAACCTGCTGATCAAGGCTAAGATCCAGATGGAGGGGAAAATTAAGGAGCTGATGGAGAGGCTGGAGGATGAAGAGGAGATGAACGCCACCATCCTAGCCAAGAAGCGCAAACTTGAGGATGAGTGTATTGAGCTGAAGAAAGACCTGGATGATCTGGAGATTACGCTGGCCAAGGTGGAGAAGGAAAAACATGCTACTGAGAACAAGGTAACATCGATATATTCACAGAATGGGGTAATGTGGTATGCTTTAGATCCTCTAAGGAATGGATTAGCAGGTTTTGACTTGAATCTTAGGTGAAAAACTTGGTGGAGGAAATGGCAGCATTGGACGAAACCATCTCCAGGCTGAGTAAAGAGAAGAAAGCTCTCCAGGATGCCCACCAGCAGGCTCTGGAAGACCTGCAGTCTGAGGAGAACAAAGTGAACATGCTGTCTAAGGCCAAGATCAAACTGGAGCAGCAGGTGGATGATGTGAGTATGAAGTGGACTCGTGTACAGTCTAGTTATGTGACAAAAATGTCCTCTTACAGTAATTTGTACAGATACCAATATAGCTGCTAATATATTGTGCATCACATAGAGCGCGCACATACTGTTTTGTTTTTAATCGGCACTGCAAATCGACCATCACACATCACATAATCTTAAAAACTGATTATGTAAGAGTCTATAACCATCTGTTCTTCTACACAACAATCAACCTGGCACAATAGGGAAGTAAAAGATTTCTTAGACCTGAGTTTATTATGATTTCCCAACTCAACAGTTAGAGGGCTCATTGGAGCAAGAGAAGAAAGTGCGTATGGATCTGGAACGAGTAAAGCGAAAGCTTGAGGGAGATCTGAAGCTTTCTGTTGAGTCGTCCATGGATTTAGAAAACAGCAAACAGCAGCTGGAGGAAAGGCTAAAGAAGTAAGCATTGATTACTGTGATACAAAAATGAAGTATGATACAGTGTTGGGTGTGATTAGTTAAAGTAACTAGTTTCTGTAATTAAATTACATTTCCAGTGAAAACATAGAGTGGGGGATTGCTTTTCATCTATAGGTACTTTAATTATAGAAATGAGTTCATAATAATAATGTATTATAGAATATGTATTATATACATTCATAATGTTTCGAAAAGCAGAGTAATTGTACAAATATATTTTTTGTTATATTTTTAACAAAATTTTTCAAATAAAGAATGTTTTATTTGTCCGACCACTGCACATGCTTAATAAACAAGTAAATGTACATTCATGCCGATATATAATATTGTAACCGACTGAAGATCTTTTTAATGAACTTTTGCACGTTGCAGACAGAGTAATCCTTTTAGCTTGCCAGGAAAACTACAACTCTCACCCAAAAAACATACCCGTCTCCTCTTAAGGAAAAACCCCACTCCCTCTCGAGTGCGTAGACTCGCTTTTACCCATATTTCAGCCCATTAAAGCTAAAATATAACACAGGAACTGTACTTAAACCTTATCTAGCATGCTACTCATATATGAAATATGGTGTCATTTATTTTAAATTGTATTTGTTTTAATACTGTATACTGTTTAAAAATTAAGTGTTATTTTTATTTTAACAAAACTAAAAGCTCCTGTTTGACTCAAACTTATCAAATTAAGAGTTTAATTTTGTATTGTCTCTCAGTGTATTATTTACATGGATTTTATCTACTAAATTAATTACTTAGTTACTTTTAGAAGCTAAATAAAAGTAATGTAAATACAATTGTAATGATGTAATTGTTAAAGAAATCTGTCCTTGTTCCTTTCTCCAGGAAAGACCATGAAATGGTTCAAATAGGTGCAAAGATTGAAGAGGAGCAAGCCTTGGTTATTCAACTACACAAGAAAATAAAAGAATTGCAGGTACAGTTATTGTTTAGCTATAGAAGAAATATCATATGGTTGCATAATCTGTTATTAATATCATGGTAAACTCTGTCTAGACACGTATAGAAGAGCTTGAGGAGGAACTTGAGGCTGAAAGAGCAGCTCGATCAAAGTCAGAAAAGCAGCGCAGTGACGTGTCCAGAGAACTGGAAGAGCTGAGTGAACGTCTGGAGGAAGCAGGAGGTGCTACTACTGCTCAGATCGAGATGAACAAGAAGCGCGAATCTGACTTTTTAAAGCTGCGCAGAGACCTGGAAGAAGCATCGCTTCATCATGAAACCACTATAGCCATGCTACGCAGAAAACATGCAGACACAGTGGCTGAGATGGGGGAGCAGTTGGACAACCTGCAGAGGGTCAAACAGAAGCTGGAGAAGGAAAAGGCAGAAACCAGAATGGAGTGTGAAGATCTGGCATCTAACGTGGAACATCTCTCCAGAGCTAAAGTAAGACATCTTCACGTGCTTAACGTTCCTGATATTTACATCGTTATGAACGGTGGAGCTTGTAGTTAAGACATATATGATATACATAGACATATATGATTGTTATTGTTTGCAGACTACAACAGAGAAGATGTGCAGGATGTATGAGGACCAGTTAAATGAGTCTAAAACCAAGGTTGAGGAACTGCAGAGGCAGCTAATGGATGTCACTTCTCAAAAGGCACGGGCCCAGACAGAGAGTGGTCAGTGTCCTGCATTTAAAAAAAGTTTAAATAATATGATTAGAATTCTCTTATATACATTTTAATTAGGAGCTCAGAGATTAGATAATGTAAGAACTAAGAACATGGAAGCACCAATGTTTTATTTTCTTTCTTTTAACAGCCGAGGTCAGTCGCAGGCTGGAGGAAAAAGAGGTTCTGGTCATGCAGCTGCAGCGGACAAAGATCGCCTTCAGCCAAACTGTGGAAGAGCTGAAGAAACAGCTGGAAGAGGAATCCAAAGTGAGCCTTGATTTACAAACATTGTTAGCCAGGGGTGTCAAAAAAATAATCTACAAGTGCTGAAGAAATTAACCATTATTGGGACAGTGAACCATTCATTAAGTTTTAGAAATACATTTTGGCTTAAGAAATTAAGAAATAGTTCAAACTCTTCCACGCAAAAGTTTGGGATCAAAACCTTTTTTTAAAGAAGAAGAAATAAAGAAATAAATACTTTTTTTCAGCTAGAATGCATTAAAATTGATTAAAAAAAGGGTCAGAAATCAGAATATTAGTATGATTTTTAAAAGACCACCAAAGATCAAAGCTTGCCATATTTGCACAATCACAAAATTCTTCTAGTGGACTAAAAAATTCGTATCCTGAAAAGTCCCACAATGCACTGTAAAAAAATTCCGGGGGAAACCCACGTGAGCATGGGGAGAACATGTGAACTCTGCACAGAAACGTCAGCTGGCTTGGTAAGGATTAGACTCAGTGACGTTCTTGCTGTGAGGCAACAGTGCTAACCACTGGGCCACCGTGCCACCCATCTCGGAAAGGAGGAGGAGTAGGGGTGGAAGGGGGGATTTTTCAAAATGAAGATGGCTGTGATATGGAACTTAGGGTATTTATAGGGTTTTAGGAATCGTCTGATTGGTGAATTATAAATTGAATCATGCGGGACCAGCTGCAAGCAATCATAAGCACGTGATCCTCTGGAAGTTAGTTTATAAATAAACTTCACTTATTTATATAGCACTTTTACAATGTAGATTGTGTCAAAGCAGCTTAACATAGACATTTTAGTACACTGAAACTGTGTCAGTCCAGTTTTTAATGTTTTAAGTTTAGTTCAGTTCAGTCCACCATGGTTTAAATTTCACTGCTAAAAGTCCAAACACTGAGAACAAATCCATCGATGCGCAGCTCCACGAGTCCCAAACCAAGCAAGCCAGTCAAGTTAATGAAATGAATTAATCAAAAATCAAGTTAATTAAGTCATTAAATGAAAAACTCTTTTCTAAAAAGATGTTATTCATTTATATTTCACATGAACGAAGATAGCTAGACAGGTTAATAACTATCTAGCAAACATTTAGAATTGTTTAATGGTTGAAATGTTTCTGGTGTACTAAACAATCAAATTATTTATCTATATATTGTACATTACCCAGTGTGTTATAATTAATTTTGGCTTTCTGTCTGTGTACCAGGCAAAGAACAGTTTAGCTCATGCGGTACAGTCATCCAGGCATGACTGTGATCTCCTGAGAGAGCAGTTCGAGGAGGAGCAGGAGGCCAAATCCGAGTTGCAGCGTGCTCTGTCTAAAGCCAACATAGAGATCGCACAGTGGAGGACAAAGTATGAGACTGATGCCATTCAGAGGACAGATGAACTAGAGGACGCCAAGTAAGAAGCCACTCTGCTGTCAGTGCAAGACAGTAGCTATGATTCAATCGACCTATTTTAACCACATTTTCAAATATGTCAATAGAAAGGCCAGGATGTGCATACGTTTTGAAAATGTGTATAATAATGTGTATAAACAATGATGGAAACACGTTTATTGAATAAATTCCAGCATGCACATCAAAAATGTATGTGAACAAAAATCAGTGCAATGGGATAGCAGATGGACAAACCAGCAGAATGACAACACTGTAAAACATCTGAAATGTTGTTTTGGTCATTCTAAAATCCCTTAGCCAAAGACAGTCATCAAAGTGCTTCAGTATTATTACCTCCTGCAGAACTGTCTTGAGCAGCTGCTCTCCTAAGAGCATCTCACTTCTCGACAAGCCACCGCGATTTCATTGTGTTTCATCTTGATCTTTTGAGGTTCAAGAAATTTACTGTATAAGAAAAGGCCCACAGTGGCTTCTCCTAATACAGTAAATTCCTTTTTGGGGGGGTATATTTGGTGCCAGTTAATTAGAAATTATCACAATTTTCTTCTGTTAGACTTGTTGGACAGAAACCCTTTATTGGTCAATGTTTTATGCAGTATTCAAGTTTCATTTTTATCTTTGGATGGACACACAGCTAGTGTCTTGTTTACTTTGTTGTAAAATGATCTCCTTTCCCTCTTCAGGAAGAAGCTTGTTGCACGACTCCAGGGTTCTGAGGAGGCCGTGGAAGCATCCAATGCTAAATGTGCCTCGCTGGAGAAGACCAAGCACCGTCTGCAGACTGAGATCGAGGACCTAATGGTTGACTTGGAACGTTCTAATGCTGTGGCCATTACACTGGACAAAAAGCAACGCAATTTTGATAAGGTCAGGACAAAAGTGCATGTAAACAGTAGCATGTAAATATTGTTCATGTTTATTTTCTACTATAATCCATAATTATTACATCCAGGTCCTGTCTGAGTGGAGACAGAAGTTTGAGGAGACACAGGCCGAGCTGGAAGGCTCTCAGAAAGAGTCCAGAAGCCTCAGCACAGAGCTCTTTAAACTCAAAAACTCCTATGAAGAAGCCCTTGACCAGCTGGAGACGATCAAACGGGAGAACAAGAATTTGCAAGGTACAATAACTTTAACATTGGAAAAAATAAGCAAGGGAGATTATAATTACTCCAGAATGAGCCCAACCAAAATATTTGATTTCCAGAGGAAATCACTGACTTGACTGATCAGATTAGTCAAGGCAACAAGACCATCCATGAGCTCGAACAGATGAAGAAGGTTCTTGACCATGAGAAGTGTGATATCCAAGCAGCACTGGAGGAGGCAGAGGTGATTACTGCCTGATATACCGCACTAAACTGGCCAGTAGACATTTGTAATTATGTATGTTAACTCTGTGGCACTCAGGGCACTCTGGAGCATGAGGAGAGCAAGACTTTACGCGTCCAGCTGGAGCTCAGCCAGACCAAGACTGAAATCGAGAAGAAACTTGCAGAGAGAGATGAGGAGATTGACAATCTCCGGTAAGGGACTCTCTTAATTCTAAGACAAGAAGCACTGATAACACCATGTGATTCAAATCCATGCAACTATTTATCTACTGTATGCAGTCGAAACCATCAGCGGACTCTGGAGGGCATGCAGACCACACTGGATGCAGAGACCAGAGCGCGTAATGAGGCAATCAGGGTTAAGAAAAAGATGGAGAGCGATATGAATGAGATGGAGATCCATCTGAACCACGCAAACAGACAAGCTGTGGAGTCACAGAAAATGGTTCGCAATCTACAGCTTCAAACCAAGGTGAGAGGACAGAGTAGGATGCATTAAAAATTCAAACTGCAAAAGATATCAACTATATATATATGCATGATATAGTGACCATATTAGACTATGAATTTTTTTTTTTTTTTTGGAGAATGCAGTATTGATATTGGATATTTAATAGTTTGTGCTTGTATTTTTATATTTAGATTGCCTTTGCTGGAAACTTACACTAATCTTTAAAAGTATAAATAATTTAATTGCAGTCTATTTTCATGCTCTACATTATATGTTGTGATGCGAAGTTAAAATGATTGATCTTATTTTTTAAAGATTTTTTTTATATCAAAAATAGGATGAAATTATCTGTGTCACCCAGAACTGTTAAATATCAGTGCATCATTATGAACTTTTAATTATGGGCTTTTAACCCAACACCTTTTTATAAACTAGATACAGAAAAGTTTTTATGGGTTTTAGCTGTTTATCTAAACAAGAACATTTGATTGTTCTGACAATATGGTCACCTGTTACACTTTTTTTTTTTAAATAAAAAGGGTTAACACACCCTAATTGAAAAAATATGTTAACTATAAATTTTCCTAATTGGCAACCAACTGCGCATCGATATATTACTCTTCAGTGTTTGGACTCTCAGCAGTGAATATTAAACCACGCTGAATTGAACTAAACTGAACTGAACTGGACTGACACCGTTTAATTTTTTTTTAATGCATGTGAATCTGCTTTGACATAATCTACATTGTAAAAGCGCTATACAAATAAAGATGAATTGAATTGAATTTTCTAACTCAGTCGTTGTGTCTTCTCAGGACCTGCAGGTAGAGTTGGATGAGTCTATGCACCATTGTGAGGAGCTGAAGGAGCAGGTGGCAGTGACCGAAAGGAGAAACACCCTGCTGTCAGCAGAGCTGGAGGAGCTGCGTGGAGTAGCAGAGCAAACAGACCGAATGCGTAAAGTGGCTGAGCATGAACTAATGGAGTCCAGTGAGAGAGTCAACCTGCTGCACGCTCAGGTAAACCTCAACCAATCAATCAATCAGCTTACCAGTCATTACACGTCATGACTTAATTGCACAAATCCACTTATTTCAACAGAACACGGCAATGTTGAACCAGAAGAAGAAGTTGGAGAGTGATTTGTCCATGCTGTCTGGAGAAGTGGACGACGCTCTGCAGGAGTGTCGCAATGCTGAAGAGAAAGCCAAGAAGGCCATAACTGATGTGAGTTATTACTGAAAAACTATTCACTTCAGGATTTTGAAAGCAATTGTGTGCTTACAAAATGATGTCCTTATGTCTCTGCAAATGGCATAACCTTGATTATAGCTTAACCTTTATCCATCAAAACTTGGCCCCGTTACTAGAAGACACTGGTTTGTCAGTGCCAATAGCCTAGTGGTTAAGTGCACTGACATATATCACTGTGGTCCTCACGGTGAGCCGAGTTCGATTCCCAGCTTGAGGTCCTTTGCCGACCCTTCCCCTCTATCTGCTCCCAATAGTTTCCTGTCTGTAACCTCCACTGTCCTTTCCAATTAAAGGTGAACAAAAAACACAGATGTGCTTTATCCAATAAAAAAGCAGGAGGAGATGTAGGGCAGTACTGTAATGTTCTTTCCAGAATTACACCTCAAATGAACAAATCATTTGGGTCAATTATTTGTTCATTAAGACAGGTACTTGCCATTAGTGTACCTAGTCTTGAGGTTAAATCCACAGACATGTACTGTAAAGTGCATCTGTGTTCATGGTGGCCAGAGTTCAATTTCCACCTTACAACCCTTTACCAAACCCTCTCTCTACTCCAGCTTTTCTGTAAAGGATGAAAAAGGCAACATATATACATTTAATTTAAAAAAAAGACAGAAACTTGCTGTCACTTGCTGGTGTATTTTTTGTATAATATTTATTTATCCAGGGCCTAAATCTGCCTTTATTTACCAGCCCTCAAAATACACACAGCCTAACACTGCTGTTAATTAAATAATGTCAATTTTGCTCACTCCAACTTACAGAACCTGACTGTTGAACTCTTTAGTGGTTCCATTACCATTGACAGATGTACATCAAAAGACATCAAGCCCCAAATAAGGGTGTTAACCATAGAAACAATAATAATAATTAATAATTCCTTACATTTATATAGCGCTTTTCTAGACACTCATAGCGCTTTACACTAAGCACCTGGATGACGCGACGGCAGCCATTTTGCGCCAGACCGCACACCAGCTGATTGGTGGAGAGGAGACAGAGTGACTAAGCCTATTATGACATGGGGATGGTTAGGAGGCCATGATGGGCAGAGGCCAATAGGCAGATCTGGCCAGGACCCCGGGGTTAAACCCCTACTCTTTTTCAAAGAACATCCTGGGATTTTTAATGACCACAGAGGCCACCTCTGGTTTAACGTCTCATCCGAAAGACGGTGCTTACTGAGCAGTATAGAGTCTCCTTCACTATACTGGGGCGTTAGGACTCACACAGACCGCAGGTTGAGCGCCCCCTGTTGGCCTCACTAACACCACTTCCGGCAGCAACCAAGCATTCCATGTGGTCTCCCATCCAGGTACTGACAGCACTGCTTGGTGCAGCACTGCTTGGCTTCAGTGGGCAAACATGTGAGAGTTGCAGAGAGCTAGCTGCCGGCAAACAAAGCACATTGGAGGCCCTAGCAACCACTTGTAGAAAATGTAGAAATCTTATCCTCCATGAAAATATTCAACAGTGAAACGCTCATCCCTCGTTAGGCAGCCATGATGGCAGAGGAACTGAAGAAGGAGCAGGACACCAGCAGCCACCTGGAGAGGATGAAGAGGAACATGGAGCAGACCATCAAAGACCTGCAGAACCGCCTGGATGAAGCAGAGCAGATCGCTCTCAAGGGGGGAAAGAAACAGATCCAGAAAATGGAAATTCGGGTGAGCAGAGAAAAAAAAAGTACATTCCAGAATAGTTTCAGAAATGAACACCAAATATTTAACGTGTAACGTTTCAATGCTCAGGTGCGGGAACTGGAGACAGAGCTGGACTGTGAGCAGAAGAAGAGTGCAGAGTTCCAGAAAGGAATACGAAAATATGAGAGGAGGATTAAAGAGCTTACCTATCAGGTATTAGTCACATGGAAAAAATGTGATGCAGCGGTTTAACTAGTGTCACCTTCAGTGCATTTATAAGACATTTGTGTTTAATACACAGACAGAGGAGGACAGGAAAACTCTCCTCAGGATGCAGGACCTGATTGACAAACTACAGGCTAAAGTAAAGAGCTTCAAAAGACAAGCTGAGGATGCGGTATGTTTTCTACATTAACTCGTGATATCTACACCAGCCATTGATTTTTTCAGTACGTAATAGGGTCAGAAAGGTATTTGCGAAGAAAATGCATCACATGATTTGTCAAACAATAAGATGTCACTTTTAGGATCAACTGCAGAGATTTCACTGCACTGAAGCTGTATCTTTGTTGCTGTACTGCAGGAGGAGCAAGTGAACTGCAACATGACTCGGTTCCGAAAGATCCAGCATGATCTGGATGAGGCAGAGGAGAGGGCAGACATGGCTGAATCTCAGGTCAACAAGCTGCGTGTCCGCACCAGAGAGACTCATGTCGTCAAGGTACCACACAATAAACTCTTATCAGATACTGAAATATACCAATCAAACAAATGAGCTAGGCCTGACACTATCATTGATTAAAATGTGTAATGGTCGGAAAATGCTCTAGTTTTACTGTTAACGTTCATGTCATGCAAAATAGTATAATAACTGATATATTTTTATTATATTAGCACCTTTCAGACCATAATATCTGTAAACTGCCATAAAATTACTAGTAAACTCAAAAATGTGCTTCTTTTAATGAATGAACTTCTTTATGAACTTCTTTATGAATTTGCCAGTATTTCCACGCCCCCAAAAAAGTCTGTATGTGTGAAAGGGACTATTATATTATATTATATTATATTATATTATATTATATTATATTATATTATATTATATTATATTATATTTCAAATACATTTTTATTTAGAGCTTTTTTCATAATATAACAATAGCTCTATATTTAAAGATAAAACAATGATTAAATCACAATTATTATTTGTAAAATCACCAGATAATTCATGATCATGACAGAAATTGACACAAAATGATGAATTCTTCATACTGTGAATGTAAACGCGGTTTAAAACAACCCCTTGTGAAAGCCATTGATGTTGTGTATGAACTGAAAACACCAATATCTTCTTTTATGTTTCCACTGGAGAAATACAGAAAATACTGATGAGAATTTACGCTAAGAATTGTCTGTGAACTTTGAGAAAAAATAAAAGTGAATGCTGAAAAACATACCTTTTTGTCCACAGGTCGTGGAGTGAGGACTGGCTTAAGCAGACGATTTTGAAAAGAGTCATAGCGTGTGACGAGTACCTTTCCTTCTATTTGGTCTTCGTGAAATGCTGCAAGACACAAAGTTTTTGGAAACGTTTAAAGCTTACTGAATGTCAATGCTTATTTTCAGATGTGAAACTTTAGTCTTCAAAAGTGTTTGTTCTTATGTCTGTCTTGTCAGAGGCTCAGTCTGCAGAGCTCATAATTGGCAGTTTTCAATCACAGTGCGGTTACAGTACAGCTGAAGAGAGAATGTTGTTTTTCTGTACCCTTCTGTAAAATCTGATTTGAAACTGGAGATTTATGGGCAGGTTATTTGAAAAGCTATTTGGATATTATAAACAAAACAGTACTTAAGATGGTAACACAGAGAGATGCACAGAAATCCATTTGGAATAAAGATGCGAAGAATGTGTTGCTTTTTTGAATTTTGTTTGGAATAAAAATGCTAAGAATGTTTGTTTTTTTTGTTAAACTTGTTTCATTTGAGCACATCTTACATCGTCAGGTAATACTAAACCCATGCGTCCAATTTCAACAAAGCTGGTTAATCAGAGAGGCTTTCCCATTTTAGCTTAAGGGTTATGGTAAATGAACGTCAAGTAATCTCAGTAAACTTAAACTCAGTAAATGTTTCTATTTGTTTTGAACGCGCTGTTAACAGAGAAAGCACATAATTTTTTTTTAAAAACTGTCGAAAAACCAAAATGTTAGTCTTCACACGTTTACAAAACAGAAAAATTTAGGGGAAAGGCAGTTTTAGACACAGTATTACTGTCAGTAGTTTATCATTTCTATCACATAACAATTGAGTTGCTAAATATTTCATTGTTAAAATTTTCCTTGCTGGCTTTCAACATAAAACTGACGCATGTTAACTTACTCTGTTAACTCCGCTTACTCCAGCTTGATTGGCCATTTTAGTAATTGCTAAGTAATTACATCACTTCTAAGAAAGAAAGCATATTTAATACAATATGGATGTGTGTAACATGAATGTAATCCAGATTTACAACAATCACCATGTTTTCATTATCATGTGACCTACCAGGGTGGGTCGTGTTGTGCGTTGCTTTACTGCTATTCATAAACATTTATCCTGTGGTCCTTGAAGTGTTCGTCGAAAGCGTAGGTTATCTGGGTACTTAAAGAGTCGCCTGCTGTAAAGATAGACATGCATCATTTTTAGCCATGGTTTTCACCAACTTAATAAGCCTCAAATTTGATCTCTCTTGCGTCTGGGGCCTTGTCTTTAAATTAAGAAGCATTTAAAGAGTTCACACTTAGCTGATGATTGATTATAGAGCTTGTTTGGCATTGCTGTCCCAGGAGAGAGCCCTGTGCTCATAAGATCCTCGAGCCCGGGGCTCCCTCCCATTTGCCAGGCGAGAGGGGAGTTTGAGCTCAGGTAGATCTCGAGGGTGGGAGGAAACCAGGGAAATCCACATGAGCATAGGGAGAGCGTGTAAACTCCACACAGAAACGTCAGCTGGCTTGGTAAAAACTAGAACCAGTGGTGTTCTTGCTGTAAAGCAACAGTGCTAACCACTGGGCCACTGTGCCACCCATCTAGAAAGGAGTAGGAGTTTACTTCAAACAAATTAAAACACATTCACATATCCACAGCATTTCTGTTCTATACTGCACAATTCCCTTTAATCCTTCCTCTCTTTGGACTGAATTGGTAAAATTTGAAGGATTGTTAGGCTTAATTGAACTAGCACAAGCTCAACCTGTTGTAGTGATAGTTCACCCAAAAATGAAAAGGTTCTTACTGTTTACTGACTAGCAAGTGGTTCCAAACTTCTTTTGAACACAAAATTAAATATTTTGAAGAAAGCTTAAAACCACTGACATCCATAGTAGCAAAAACAAATACTATTAAGTCAATGGTTAGTTTTTCAGCATTCTTTAAAATATTTTCTTTTATGTTTAACAGAAACTTATAAAGGTTTAAAAATAGCAAACATTGAATAGATGATGACAGCATTGAACATGTTTAGGTGAACTATCCCTCTGAGTGTACAGAGACGGATCTGACCAAAACCAAGCCACTTACCTGACTCTCTTACCACACTGTGACATGAACAAATCAACCAGTCAACCGCTGTAGCCGCATGCACAGAAACACGCATGTGATAAAACAATCTCTTTATTTTCTTTTGTTACTTTGTGTAGTCACTGTGATTTCAGGCTGAAAGTACAATTTTGAAGTGAGAACTACATACATATACATAAATATACAGGCAGTATGTAAACTAAGCCAACCAAACAATCAGACATTAGGATGTCCCTGAATTAACGTTTTTTTGCAGTGAGGGACAATGGGCAGTGAGGCTCTTCCTGACAATTTCCAGGCTCCTGTCATCATGTGACCATTAATGACGGTTCACTGAAAACTCAACTCACAGGTGGCGAAAATGCAGCGCTACAAAAACAAGGCAGCTGTAAAAACTATTCACCAGCTGAAAACACTCAATCTCTAGTGCCATTGCACACACATTTATAAAGTGGCATTACATATTCCCAAGCACGTTCAATTCACATGTAATACTTTGAGCCAACACACACACATACTTGTATACATGGTTTACAGGGAGTCCCCATAGGCATAACGTATTTTATACAGTAAAAAAAAAACTTATTGTACGGCTGTACCCCTAAAACCAACCCTCACAGGAAGCGTGAAAAATTCAGAATGTGAACAGTCCCCTTTAAGTATGATTTTAAGCATTTTGAATTACCGGGACATTAAGCATGTCCCCGTAAACCACTTTCATAGGAGTACAAATAGGTCATACCCATGTTATTTTACAACTTTGTGTCCCTGAAAACCACATAAACCTGTACACACACACAACACGCACGCACGCACGCACACATGCAGATCAATACTCTCCAAAATATGACTTCACACACCAACTCTGCAATTTATCAGAATGGACTAGCTGTTGTAACCGTAGGCATGATGTGTTTGTGATGTAAAGAGAGTCCTCTCAGTCTCTAGTCACAGCTCCATGAAGTCTCTGTCCAGGTCTCTGTAGGGTTCATCGATGTAGGTGGCAATGGCACAGCGTGAGCTTCTACCAGACCCCAGCAGCACTGAGACCGTCTCCTTCCAGTATGTGAAGGGAATACAAGAACTCTGGATGGAAAACGATACAAAAGATAAAGACTTGTTAACTCATGAGCGTGACATGGTTGTGTGTTTGGTTAATGGAGAGGAGCTCACATTCTCCAGGCAGGTGCTGTCCTTGTCTTTGTTGAGGTAGTGGTGCTGCCAGAAGCGCAGCAGGTTGTGGAAGTTGTTGAGCAGGCAGCCGGGGTATTTCTCGGAATATTCCTTCTCCCGCAGAGCGCTCAGGTACAGAGGCAGCTTGCCCCGTCTCCTCGCCAGCATCAGAATCACCAGACTGGTGTTCAGACAGCTCACATTCTCCTGGGGTTGGTCGAAAATCACAGCAGTCGGTTTTAAGGGTCAGTGATGCATATAAAAACACTAATTTCTAAGATCTCAGAAATGCAATATCTATATTCATGCTGGTAATGAAAAATATACTATACATCGAATGTTGTTTTGAAAGTTGCCTTTTTTTTCTTGTCCGTTTATTAAACGTTTACAGAAAGAACAGGATAGCTTTACAGAAAAATAGAATCAAATATTATTCACAACCCTTTCCTATCAAAATAAAATTACAATTACACACTACACACACACACAAATAATAATAATGGGAAAATACGTAAAAATAAATAAATTAAAAAATTAAAAAGGCATAGTTAGTGTCAATTATGTATAAAATATATACAGTATATTGGATCATTTACGTTTAGAAATAACCAGTACAGTATACAAAGTACACATGTAAAATTAAAATCTTAATCCACAGATGCACACTATACTCACGTGCTCAAATGTATCGCCATTAATCATGAATCTGTTTTTTTTTCATTGCATCTCGCAACCAGTTGTCACAATTTGGAGGACATCTTTGTTTCCATAGTAAAAGATTGCACCGTCTTGCTAACAGTGTTAAAAATGCAAACGGGTTTGCAGGACTGTTGCCAATTCTTAGCCACAGGTTTGCAAGCCTTAGCATTAAAAACAAAAATACAACTTACCTGAGTGAGGGTTTGTACGTTGATGATGCTGATCAGTCTTAAAAGGAAGAGCAACCTGTTTTCCACCTGAGCCATGTAGGACAAGAGGCGGCACTCAGAAAACACTTCAACCACTGCAGGACAAAGAAACATTCAGTGATTTTCAAAATGATCTAGTTTTTCATTCCTTGAATTCCATTCAATCACTCGAGTCCAACCTTTCACGTCTTCAGTCTCGTTCTCGAAGCGGTCCAGAGACAGGACGATACATCGCACCAGCATGTTGGAGTCCACCAGCGAGCTGTTGATCTGAGTCAGGAACATCTGAAACTGTGGTGTCCAAGGGATAAAAACAGATTTGACAGCTACTGATTCAATTTAGAACAAATCACTGTGAGTCTGACTGAGCGCTTACCTTCTCCTCAGAGGTGATGTATTTGTTAAATCTTTTGAAGGCATCGATGTTGAACTTCATAAGCTCACCAAGAAGGTCAAAGTAACTCTGAAGGACGTCATGTGACTTGCAGCCACTATCAATGATGCAATAAAGTATGTGCTGAAAGAAGAAAATGATTAACGTTTTGAATATTCCTGTAACTCTTTGTTTTAAGTTACAATTCTTGCTATTGCAAAACAACTATGATTATTTTTGTCTCAATAAAGTGTTAATTTGCTACTTATTATTAGTTAATAAAGCAGTAGTTGGGTTTAGGTATTGGGTAGGACTAGGGATGTAAAATAAAATCATGCAGAATATGTACATGCAGAATATGTACTTTATAAGTGTTAATAAACAGCAAATATTTTAATAACAGGCAGGTAATAAGCCACTAATTAATAGTGAAAACTGTTCCCAATATTCTTATAAAGCTACACAACCATTCAAAAGGTTGGGTCGGTAGGAAGCCTTATGGCTGCCTCACTTTGATCAAAAATACAGTAAAACTGTGAAATGATACTATAGTATAAATTAATATGCTTTAAAATGTAATGTATTCCTATCATGGAAAAGATACATTTTCAACATTGTTAATAAAATACTAATTTGATGCTCATTAAATTTATTTTAAGGTATGATTCTCACAATTAACAAAGCATTAACTATACATTTAACATTTGCCTCAAACTCTTAACCTGCTTGCTGAGAGTTATTAAGGTAGTCATTTATTTATTGTATAAGATTAGACATGTAAAATGCATCATGCAGAATATGCAATATGCCAAATAATAGGCAGCTAATAGTCAATAGTGAGAATTCATACTTAGAGTTTTCCAATTTTTCTTATATTTAATGTTGAAAACAGCTTTGCTCCTTAATATTTAGCCAAAACGAATGTTATTTTTACATAAAAGTTCGGTAGTGAAAATCTTTTTGTAAAATTATAAATGTCTTTACTGTGACTTTTGTTTGGTTTAGTTTGTCTGTGCTGAATAAAAATGTTAATTACAATACAACAACAAAAATCTTGTTGAACACCAACCTTTGGTACTGTATGTTCAAACAATTAAATAGCATCACACACTTTTAGCATTTACCTCTAATAAGCCTCTTCTGAGAAGGAACACTTGATCAGCATATGACGGCGTTCCTCTTAGAAAACTCTCCACTGCTCTTGCCTGCCAAAACCTGAAGCCAGTTGTAGAGAGAAATATCACTTGACCGGGTCAAACACGAGATGCCGGAAACAAAAGAGGCCAATAATGGCCCCAATATATTCACAGCAAAGTTCTTTTTTGTGCAGCTTTCAATTAGAATCACCTTTCAATTTCTACTTGAAAGCATAGTTTATATTTTAAGATGGATTTCTGACCTTGACAGACTAAAACGCAATGGAATAAATGGTCAAAAAAAAAAAAAAACATGTAGCCTCAAAGCCAGACCTACTTATAGCATAATCACCACCAATTAATGACATTTCAAAGATAGGAAATTGCTAAATTTAGCCGTTCAATATCTTGAACTCCATTCAAACTTGACTTTAGCCTGGTTCTGTGCAAAATTGCATCACACCAGTATGTTCCTGGATTTTGCTGGAAGTATAATATGGCTTTAAGTCAAAGAAAACATACATATAACTGAAGATCTCACCTGAATGAAGAGTCAATTGGCTCCTTCTTCATGACTGAGATTAACCGTGTAAGAAGACCTTTTTTACCATCACACACAAGGTTTCTATAATTTATAAAATTAAGCACAGTTAATATAAAGCAGGTTACGAAAAGTTGAAACAATTATTAATAAGGAGGCACTAATATATCATGATATAAATAAAACAGTCCCCATGCCTGTCTGTGTTATTCAATGCTTCCATTTCAAAGATGTTTGCATTCAGATAGATGTCACTCAGTTCATTCAGCTCCTGTCCACTTAGTAGAAGATATTTGTTTCTGGAATAAAAAAAGGTTAACATCAGTCTAATGGAGGCTAAGTAACTTTATTGAAACCGTTATGTTTCAGTGTTGTTTGCATCTCACTCGTGATGATCACTGAAGCTCTGCAGAAGCCTGAGGAACTGAATCTTGAAGGAGATCTCCTGATGTAAAAGACAGAAGAGGTATATGGTCACTCAGAAGTAAGAGTCATTTATATATAAGTAATGAAGGAATACTTCTTACTGGACTGCAGTCACAGTTCTGGTTCTGCCGATGTAGAACATGACCAGATGGCTGTTTCCTCCAGATCAACTTATCAAACAGGTTATTGAGTCCTGGAATTAACTTGAACTCTGCCAACATTCTGTGAACCTGTGTCACAAGGGTAATCAACAAAAAACCTTTATAAAAGATATATGTACATATGAATAACTTCTGAAGTATTACTTAACATTTAAACATGGAGTATTGATGCTGTAAAGCTTTGATTCACAAAAATAGGTTTTATTTGAAAATATATACAAGATTAATATATTTATATATTTTATAGAATGGGCGCCACGGTGGCGTAGTGAGTAGCACATTCGCCTCACAGCAAGAAGGTCGCTGGTTCGATCCCCGGCTAGGCCAGTTGGCATTTCTGTGTGGAGTTTGCATGTTCTCCCCGTGGTTGCGTGGGTTTCCTCCGGGTGCTCCGGTTTCCCCCACAGTCCAAAGACATGCGGTACAGGTGAATTGGGTAAGCTAAATTGTCCATAGTGTATGTGTGTGAATGAGAATGTATGGATGTGTTTCCCAGGGATGGGTTGCGGCTGGAAGGGCATCCGCTGCGTAAAACAAATGCTGGATAAGTTGGCGGTTCAATCCGCTGTGGCGACCCCGGATTAATAAAGGGACTAAGCCGAAAAGAAAATGAATGAATTTTATAGAATAAACTGTATTTTGATAGAATACATTTATCACAATTACAATATTGCAATTTTAACCATACTTTGATAAAAAAAATAAAAAACAGACAGACAGTTGCAGCTCATCCAGAAGGCTGCTGCCAGGATTTTTACCAGAACCAGAAAATCAGAGCCCATCACACCTGTCCTCAGGTCTTTACACTGGCTCCCAGTTACATTCAGAATATAATTTAAAGTATTATTACTTGTCTATAAATCACTAAATGGCCTAGGAGCACAATACATTACAGATAAGCTCACTGATAACAAACCTAGCAGAACACTCAGATCTTTAGCATCAAATAAACAAAAAATTAAAAAAGTTCAGTCAAAGCAGGGTGAATCTGCCTTTAGCTACTACCCCTCTTCCCATCCAGAAATGATCAGATGTGCTTTAACATTAGGCACATTCAAATCAAGACTTAACACATCTGTTTAGCTGTGCCTTTACTAAATGAGCACTGTGCTACGTCCGACATATCGCACTATTATGTCTTTCTTTTCTGTTTTTCTTTTCATTATTTTAATATTTTCATTATTTAACATATTTTAATCTGTTTTTAATCATTTTTATTTTTCTTATACTTTTATTCCTATTTATATAAAGCACTTTAAATTACCACCGTGTATGAAATGTGCTATACAAATAAACCTGCCTTGCCAAAAAATTTCAACCTTTGTGACCAGAAGAGACATCTTTCAAAACATTTAAAAATCATGCAGTCCTAAGCTTATGTGCCTAAAAAGTTAGGTAATAGTGTAAAACTACCAATAAACCTAAGCCACTTCTTAGTGCATTATCCTGACATGTTAGATTTGTTAATCTTTACAATCCCATGTCATTACCTGATTTCGCTGTCGGCCCATAAGCAGCACGCACAGCACATAGAGAACCTCCACTTTATACATGATCTCGTGCACAATCTTCATAGACTGAGGCAGTCTGTGTCTGAGTGGACTGGAGGACAGAGAGCTCTCGTCAGACGACTCTGAAGGACACCAATGGAAAAAAACAAAAACAACAAGATATATTTATTAAGCATTTATATATTTGTCGGGTGACATGGTGGTGCAGTGGGTATCGCTGCTGCCTCACAGCAAGAAGGTCGCTGGTTTAGTTGGCATTTCTGTGTGGAGTTTCTGCCCGTGTTGGCGTGGGTTTCCTCAGCATACGTGTATGTGTGTGAATACAAGTGCGTATGGACGTTTCCCGCTGACTGCCAAGTCATGGGGTAATTTCTATTTTTTTAGTCCAAAAAATTATTATTGTTATTATTGTAGTTACAGCGTAACTAACCAATGTAAGACCCGAGATGTGCTTCTACAGAATTCCTTCAGCGAAAGAACGATCAAACAGGATAAATTTATGGATTTGTGTTAAACGGTACCATCACTGACCCATAACAATATGACCCATAACATCACCACTGACTAAATCGCTGAGGACTCCACAAGATAGACTTAAACATCGCTGAATTGGAGCTCTGACAGGGACCCGAGTGTTTTAAATAACTGAAAAATGGGTGCAGGTGCAGTATATTGATCCCAAAACTGCCACAATTTACAGTTTGTAATCATATCTCGGTTTCGTTTTGTTCATATGTGATCTAAACATTCGTAGTTTGAAACAGAAGGAAATATGAGTGTTTGTGCTGCATTTCTATGGAGAACCCAGAGTGGCTGCCATTATGCCCTGTTGTATTTTTGCCCAACAGGTCTCCACACAGGTCATGTGACTGAAAACTATCAATTTGCTCTTAAGTAAAAAGCATTGATCTTTCTCAAGGTATATGCTTCCCAAAATGTAGGACAGGATGGAGAGAAATAAAACAGAACAAAAAGATCTGACCTGTACTGCTTTGCTCAGCCTCCTCTATTGCCAGTTGCATGAGAGCATCCAGCACCAGTGCATTATCAAGCCAGCTGTGCCAGTCCTCCAGCTCCTGCCTGGCAGAGGCACCCGTTGCTTCCGTAACTTTCCTTGTGGCAAGTTTACAAAGGCGCTCAATGAAACCTGGGATGTTCAATAGAGCCACTGTGGAAAGATAAGCAGAAGAATGAGATCATTTGACACTGTAAATCATATGTTAGTATTTTAAACAATCTTTTGCTTCAGTCATGTTTTCTCACCCTGGTTGTTCTCAGCACGTGATGGGCATGTGCTGGTTTTTTGCTGGGTACTGCGGGCTAGGAGCGTGTGCTTGTCATCGACACCCACGTCTGGCTCTGATATGGTGACTGAGAGGATCCGACAGAAGTTGGCAAGCTGCTGCTGGTTGAAGCTCTGGACCAGACTGCCCAAGTTAGGAATTTCTTCCAGATGGATAATTTCCTAAGGTGGAAATTGTTTATGATAGTTTTTCAAATTAGATATATTTTATTTAATTTAAATGCAAATTAATTGAATATTTAATATGTATATGAAATATTTCAATTATATGCGTAAATTAAATTTAACAACATTATTGAATACTTTGTTTATCACTGGTATGATACAAATAACATTTGTGAATTTAATGAAAAACACTTTATATATAATAAATCAAATACTTTTTATAATACATTATATTTAATATAACATTTATTTTATGTAATTTATTAAACTGAACTCCAACATTAAAAACTGGACTGACACCGTTTCAATCTACATTGTAAAAGCGCTATACAAATAAAGGTGAATTAAACTGAATTCCTCTGATGGCTTTAGTGTCACATGAAACTTCATAAATCATTTTAATACGCTGCTTGAACTTAAAATTGATTCATATCTTTGGGGTAACCATGATACATTTATTCAAGAATCTTTGATCAATAAAAGGTTTAAAAACATTTATTTTAAAAAAATCTATTTACTGATCACTTGTGTGAACACTAAAAATATTAAATTGTTGAATAAATGTATTCAAGTTACCATAAACTAATAATAACACCATATAATAACCAAAAACTAATTTATTTTTTAAATATTGCAGCTTTATTCCAAAGGTTCTTACTACACAGACTTTTAAAAACTATATTCCTTCATTATATTTATTAAAAATATCATCCTATCCTTGAATTGCCATACGTTCTCCGATGACAAATTATCAACAAAAATGCACAGGAGAAAGAGTAACTCACATAAGATCTACCAATAGCAAAGCTCCTCCTCAGGAATATATTATCAATATAATAATTTTATCAAAATTAAATAATAAATAATATTATCAAAATTTAGTTTCATGTTGAATTTTGAAAAAATAAAAAATGAATAAATAAATAATAAAACAGAACCAAACTTCTGTAGTATAGTGTATGAGCGCTTGCCATTACCTTTCGTACACTCAGAATGTCCTCTATAAGAGTGGCAGTTTGAAGGAAAACTTTTTTGTTGGACATGAGAGTGAACAGGAACATGACGAAATCCTCCCTCGCTGCGAGACTTTTTGTAACGCCCTCTGTCTGCCAGCCAAAATAAAATCGGCCATTATTAACAAGCAAACAAGTTTATTTAAACAGAACTATGATCTTCCGAGTCATGCAAATGTAATTATACTTACACATATACAGCAGTTGTAAAGTACACTTAAACAATCCTTAATGAGATCATCACTCACTGAAAATGAGGAAGAATATATTTAATGCAATTTCAACGTATCAACCACACTTACGTTAGAACGAAAAAAGCAAGCAATAACAAGAGTTAGTTCAACTGAAGGGGTATAGATTTAATGTTGAATTCGCTTACGTGTGGGTGGGTTTGGCTGTACTGTGAGCGTCGGCCGCATTAAAATCTCTACAAACAACTGTAGACAAATGACAATATAAAACGTCATTAACAAATCTATGTTCTGTAATAATATAATGAAAAATAATATAACAATATTATACAACAATAATATAGTAGAACTGTCAAAAAAGTAAAAAAGAAAATCAAATTCAGTGCTTGCCATAGAAGTTCTAGTAAATAGCAACAGCACAATAAAAGTCCCAAGCATTACAATATTTTACTAACAGATAAAAACATATGATCATTTAAGATTCTGTGATGGAATGATCTTTAGGCTATCAAAGTGACAATTATTTATTTTAGCTCTATTTTGCAGTGTTCATTTTAAACCTGACACTACTACAGATTTAAAATGTAATGTCATTGTTATCTAAACAAAAAACATGCCAAGAGAAGGCATGATTACTACTCACATCAACTCCCCCAAACAAGTCAAATGTATATGTATTAGGCGAAATCGACTCCTGTGGCATTTTCCGCTCCTCTGTGACAAATGACATGGCCTCCATGGACAGTAATGACGACAGCTCCTGGACAAGTACAAAAACAACTCAATTACCATCTGGGGTCTGGTTTTCTGATTTTATTGGACAATTTGACACAATCCTTGTCAGTTTCGTTCTTCAATCTCATTCAGTAGTTGTGGTCTTAACAACAGGTTTGAATGCTCAAACCTGCTTTCAAATAAAAAGGATTAGATTGTGATTAGATTGTGTCATTTTAAGCAAAAGTGAATCTGAAAGTATGTAACAAACTGCTGATATTTTCTAAAAAAAAAAGTGTAGTTTTAATTTGGGGACAATAACAATATTGTAAAAAATATATATAAAAATCTGAATATTTTTAAACCATTTAAAACTGTTATATAATCTACACTCTGGAATAAAGGCATGATACCTGTCATGGGGTGGTACCATTTTAAGGAGTTTAAAGAGAACATTGTTTTGTACTTTTTGTGACTAATATGTACAATATAGCCAGTGTTGGAGGGAACGCATTACAAGCAAAGCGAGTTACGTAATAATATTACATTTCTAAGCAATAAGAAAAGTAACGCATTACTTTTAAAAAATAAGTAATATTATTTGAGTTACTTTTTTACTTTTTAGTTCAATAAATTAGCTTTAAAAAAATAAATTGCTGAATTAAAATTAGTCACATTGAATCCCGCACACAATGAGAGAATATGTTCATTATTTTGAAAGCATCGAAGAAAATGAAAAAGTCTCAATACAGTGATTTTACTTAAGACAAACAGTACAAAAGTAGCAAACACATTGCTTTAAACTTTCAATAGTGTGTATGCACAGCATGTATAGCTCTGGGGTCAGAAAGTTCTCAGATAACATTATCCTAAAAAAAATGTATGTGTTTTTTGAAGGTAAATGTAGCTGTAGGTTATACAGTGTGTTGTTAATTGCACTGCTCCTCTATTTAAAAAAAAACTAAGAAAGAAAAAAACAAGTTCTGAAATTGATCAAGCCTCAGCCAGGTAATAAAAAGTAATGCAAAAGTAACTTAAAAGTAATGTAACGCATTACTTACCATAAAGGTAACTAAGTAACACAAGTAAGTAAGTAAGTTACTTTTTTGGGGAGTAACTCAATATTGTAATGCATTACTTTGAAATATATCTTTCACCAACACTGACATTAGCTACTAGTAATAAACTCTCAGGATACCAAAGGTACCACCCCAGTTTTAGTAAAGTTTCTGAGAGCGTATGATAATAGACATGGCCAATATTCTTAGTAAGAGCTTTTTTTTTTTTGTCTGTGTGTGTATATTTTAAGAGAGTCAAGCACATGCAACATTGACAGCTAATATGTGGGTGTGATTTGATGCAGTGCAGTAGATGCAGACCACTTCTCAAACTTCAAAATGCTTTTTTAGTTCAAAATGAATTTAAATAGCCAGTTAGGTCTTATGCCACAGGATTAAGAAACTTGAATAGTGTCTAAGAGTAAAAGTACTAAAGAGTTCTAAGAGTAAAGCTACTAAATGAATTATGAATAGCATACTCTTGACATGTGAAATTGTAAAGCATGTACAAATAGCCTACAACTAATGTGTAAAGTTATTGCATAACCAGCCAATCGCTGCATTGATGGTCATGATTTCAGGATCAATAGATCTGCCATTCACAACAAACACAAGTCCATGCAGTAATCTCAGATTTATTCGTTCAGTTGTTTTAATCTGATTCGCAAAGTAGTTTGAGCAACTGATATAACCGATTATCACAATTAATACAGTATATCCAGGATCAGCCAAGTTAAAGTAAGGCATGAAGAACCGACTCCAGATCACTTGCTAAACAAAACACTGCATTGTGTGACAACAAAAACAACTCCAAATACCATGACCATGCTGTGAATCTTGGAGAGATCGCTGTTAGGATGGCTGCTCTCATGAAGCCTCCTCAATAACACTGGAATCCCCTGCCATTGAGCTCTTTTATCCCTCTCCTCCAGCAAAGCCACAGGAACCTGCAGTGAACACATTAAATACAGTGGATTAGCACTTCTGGTTTTGTCATGAACTATTGTAGCATTAGAAACACATACTACATCATAAACTTTGGTCAAACCTCACTTATTCTTCAAAAGAAAGACAAAAATAAAGCTTTTACTGAGCTAAACGAAACTACAGTTTTGTATCTTGCATAAACTAAGCTACTGAGCTATGCTTTGATATAAACTCCTAATGTTTCACGTTATAACATTTATAATATTTTTTCCTTAGCCATAACTTATTACCAAACAACACCATCAGCCATAAACAATATAATAATAATAATATTTTCTCATGCTAGCATTAGCAGACAATTACTATTTTCACATATGAACAATTTCGTTCAAAGAGGTAATGATTCGCACTCAT